>CM051243.1:87472568-88005068 GCA_027917425.1 Gastrophryne carolinensis
AGTTACACTACATTATTTGGGATTTTGGGGGCTCTTTTTGCATGTTACTTAAAGTCTAGGTAACCACCCTGCCACCCTCTCCTGGATGGGGGTTAAAAAGAAAAAAAACCTTACCAGCGCCATTCTCCTGGTGCTTCCTGTACTGGGCGCCACAATCTTGAAAGAAAACACAGAGCAGGACCCCCCTGGCTCAGTGTGCGCTCCTGCCCACCCATTCAAGTGAATGGGCAGGCAGGAGAACACTCAATGCGTGGGATTCCACTTTGTGTCTTCCTGTGCAGCAACCTCACAGACCCGCTAGAACAGTGTTGGACTCTGCAGGTGAGGTAAGTGTTTTTTTCTTTGTAACCCCTCTATCCTGCCTCAGCTCCAGGGGAAGTTGGCGGGGCAAGGGGGTTACCTAGCGACTGGACTGGCCCTATGTGTAATATATTTAAAGAGGTGTGGTACCTCTCTGGTGGGGCATCCCAATTGGGATGATTTAATACATGTATCTTTATTGATTGCTAAGAAAATTGCAGACATGAGAGCTTCAAGCAAGCTGATTGGAGCCCTTTAGCCTGGGTATGAACCTGCGGCAGCCATTCACAAATGCTTAATGTGGGTGTGCACACCTAGCTAAAGGTATAGTGGGGATGGTATAGCGTCCGCACATGCAACATTAGATTGACAGCTAGGTGAGTTTGTTCAGCATTCACTGGGATTTCACAGTGAGTGAGCCATCCCAAATCAGGATGCTCCAGGGAGAGATAATTGGCTAGCTCTCAAGCCTTTTAGTCTCCAGGGCTGGCCAAAATGGCCGATTTTCTTTTTTAAGCTCTGTGGGTATTGCTTACACTGATAAGGCACTGCCTGGTTGGGGAGCACTGGTAGCTGGTAGCACTTATGGTAGAGGTGGCAGAGGTGAGGTAACTATGAATCAATATATATATATATTAATGTGGCATTGACTCACTTTACTGGGCCAGACACAGTACAGCAGGGCCAGTCTGACCAAAAAGTCCAGGGCCGTTTTTTGGTCCCAGTCCGCCCCTGCCTGGCAGGGTCCAGTAGTGCTATGCCCAGCAAAAGAGTCTTTATCAGGGCTAATTTCAATTATAATAAGTGCAAATGGTTATATGGTCTTAAACAGAGGCTGCTGTAGTCACAGAATGGGATGCCCCAAAAAAGAAGTGGACCTGGCAGGGTCCAGTAGTGCTATGCCCAGCAAAAGTGTCTTTATCAGGCCTAATTTCAATTATAATAAGTGCAAATGGTTATATGGTCTTAAACAGAGGCTGGTGTAGTCACAGAATGGGATGCCTCACAGCAGACTTAAGATCAGTTCAGTATATATGCACAGTTAGTTAGTATAAGCAGCCTGAAAACGCTAACAAAGCCTGTCAGCCAGCTAGTAACACTCAGGCTGGATGAAAAAAAAAAAAAAAATCTCCCTGTGACAGCCTCCGATTTTTCCTAACTTTCCCTGTTTTTCGCTGACTTTCTGTCTGTCTCCTGTCTGTCTCCTGCCTGTCTCCAGCCTGTCCCTGTCTGTCCCTGCCTGTCTAACTGCCTCTCTCCCTCAGCTACACAGCGTTCTGTCTCTCACGAATGCAATAGAGAAATGAGGAAGGAAAAGCAAGATGGCCGACTTAAATAGCGCTGTGACGTCACCGGGCTTGCTGGCTGCTGATAGGCTGCATGTGACTGCCCCAGCTTGCACTGGCGCGGGATAGATGTCCAGACATGTCCCGTCCGCCATCTTAGAATGCCTGTAAATGTAAATGAATGGATGTTAAAGGAAAACTTCGAGCGATCGAATCGCGGGGAAATTCGGATTCGATCCGAATCGAATTTTTCCTGAAATTCGGATCAAATCCGGGTTCGTCCGGATCGATTCGCTCATCCCTAATTGGGGGAGAAGGGCACTTGGTGATACTCCAATGGTGTGTCCCACCATTAAGTGAGCACTTGACACCCTCTGGTATTATCAATTAGAACGCCCCTTCAAGCTAGTGTCCAACCACACTCCCTTACCTGGATGGCTCAGCATAAGGAAAGGAACTTCCGTAGCACTAGATGCCCTCACAGATTTCAAGTACATGGTGATAGATAGGCCTGGGAAAGCTCAGTAAGCTACCTGCCTTAGATATTTTTTAAAGCTGTTTCATTTCTGCTGTGGAACAAATAGAGATGCTCAATAAATTTACTGGCTAGCAGAATACTCCATTCCTCCGATCCCTTACAATGGTTATAAACAACTTACATAACATAAACGAAAATGCATCACAAGTGACAGACTTACCAAATCCATTACAGTGGCCAAGCCTGTACATTTAGGAAAAACTTAAACTGGACCAACAGCCTGGCACAATTGTAAAAGAAAGGTGGGGGCCATTTTTGAGCTTCCTCTCCTAGCATCTCAGCCATGCTGCTGCCTGGATTCAACTGACATAACTGACAATGCACAGTAACAGGAAGCCCAGCAGCAATTCCTGTTTGCAGGTGACCTGCAAATGCATGAGCCACCATTTTGTTTCGAAATCTTGCTACAGCGGAGTTAGAAAAAGGTAAATTAATTTTTATGTGCAGCAATCTAAATTGAGATATAGTTAGTAGGTAAATGGGCACACCAGAAATAATTGCAATCAAGAGGGGGTGCTAATCTGATCCGGGGTATCTCGCCACACTGACTACCCCTATAGACATGTGGAATCAAGGATTTATTTGGATCAAAAGCACACCACACCAATAAAGTTAATTGTGCAAATAAAATTGTATTTAAGGTATCATATTATACATTCGTCAGATAAACATCTCTGGTGATATGTACAATGCAAAAATGCAAAAAAGGATACAGAAACGAATTTGCAATAGGTCTGTGCATGAAGAGGTCATCAGGAGCGTTCATCCACCTCAATGGCGACAACATGAAAGAGAAGGAAGATACATGCTAACATCTATAGTAGCTATAATCAGGAAACAGATAGGCTAGGTAACAAATGATTACCATCAACATCTATGAGGTGGTTTAGAGCACGTTCCTGATGAGTGGAATGAGGCTTAGGGCTGTTAGATCAGTCAAGGAAAATATGTACACAATAATCAATGATACAGTTACAATATGCAAAACACTCTGGTCAGACCATATAGGTTCAGTCCTGCATCATGCCAGAGAACAAAATTAGTAAGACATATATGCATATAAATGTGGAATCATGATGCCAACACAGATCATTGCATGCACATATAGTGGAATTGAGAATAAACAGTATAAAGTATTACCAAGTATAAGGTAGCCAAAGATCGCAAATAGACCTGCCTGCAATCTAAATTGCCCTTGGGAAGGACGCATATGAGCACTCTTTGATCTGATTTTAGTCATTTTGACTGTTGGTTAAAAATGTATTATGTTAGATACCTACTAAAGCAGCAGTACTCAACTGGCGGACCTTGGCGCCAAATTTCCAGACCCCTGCCCTGTAGTGCTTAGTCTCCCTGCCAGCTTCATGACTCTGCTCCCTGGCACCCAGCATTGCAAAATAAGTACTGCATGGGCGGGAAGTGGCATTGCAGGGTACACAAAAAAGTTGCTTCTTGCTTTCTTTCCCCCGTCCAATCCTGTCCCCCAGCTCTACCCCATACATCCCTTTCCCCTCCGCTCTGCCCCACCTAGCCCAGTCTCTATGCTCCATACATTCCGGTCCTCCCAGTTTTGCCAATAAATTCCTGTCCTCAGTTCTGCCCATCCATCCCTCGAGCTGTCTCTCCATCCCTCCTTGACCTTCCTGTTCTGTCTTCCTTACTGCTTCTTTCTCATTCATACCTATCCCCTGAGCCCTATCTATCCATCCTTATTACCAGATCATATTGTCAGTAACATTTAGGCCCTAGTCCCCCCCATGTACATGGCCTGCACAGAATACAGGGGTGTTAAAAGCAGTGCATATCCCCCCAAGTGTCCCGATTTGCCCGGGACTTTCAAGGGAAGCCCCCCATGTCCCGCGGTCCCGCCCCTTTAACAAATGTCCCGGCTGCCCCTGCTGTGGAGTGGTAGTAATGTGCTGTGCGGCGGCATCAGAACTTCCAGCCAGCTGAGGAGGAAGTGTTTTGTGGAGGCTGAGGCCAATGATGGAGGAGTGGGCGGAGCACAATTGCGATGTGCCCCGGCTCTGTGCTGACAGGGTAGGTGGAGTGGGAGGGGGGGCATTAAGGCAAAAGCTCCCACAGCGCTCCCGCCAGCCGCCGGGGACTTTTTTAAAAATTATCTCTGGCTGTCCAGGAGCTGATTGACCTCTGCCAGCCCCCCCTCCCCTGACTGTCAGTTCCACAAGACTGCACAGGGGAGGGGAGAGGGCTTGCCGGATGAGGCTGTCCTCGCGCCCCCCCCCCCCCCCCGCGCGCTCTGCGATCATCAGTGTTCTGGAGGGTCTTAGACTGGCAGGACACAACAGCAAAGGAGAAAAAAGGCAAGTCCCACCCATGATGTTATAGTTGTGGCCAGTCTGCCTCATTCACTTCTATTCTATGCTTCCATTCCATTCTATCTCTTCTTCCCTCTCTCGCTTTATCACTGTCCTTCTTTTACTTTCTCCGTTCCTTCCCCATCTCTCTCTCTCTTTCAACCTGCTTTAATTTTTTGTCCTCTCTTGCTTCTTTTATTTGTCCCTTCCTTCCTTCCTTCTTTTTCTCTTGCTATCTATCTTTCTCCCTCCGCACCTTTCTTGCTGTGTTCTCTTTCTTTTTTTCTCCATTCTTCCCTGCCTTTCTTTCTCTTTCTCCACCATGCTTTATTCGATCTCTTTCTCAACTTTCCTTCTCTCTTTCTCTTTGTTATCTCTTTCCTTCATCCTTTCCCTTACTCCTTCTTTTCATCCTTCCCTCTCTTCCCTCCTTTCTGCATTTCCTCTCTTTTTTTCTTCTCCCACTCCTTCCTTCCTCCCTCTCTTTTTCTCACCTTTTCTTTCTTCCTTACATGCTTCCCTTTCAGCCTTTCATTCTCTCTTTCTCCTTCATTTCCCTACTGCCTTCTTCCTTTTGTTCTTTTACTCCCCCTTCCTCTTTCTTATTACCTGTCCTTGCTCTTCTCTCTCTTCCTTTCTTCAGTTCTCACTTCCTTCTCTCCCTCCTTCCCTTCCCTCCCTGTTTCTCTTCTTACCCCATTCCTCCTCTCCTCTTTCCATCCTGTCTTCTTCCCGTCTCTTAACTCTCTCTTATTTTAATTCCTTTCTTTCTCACTCCTCCTCTCCCTCCCCTCTTTCTTTCCCTTCTTCCTCCCTTCCTCTTCCTTCCTTTCTCTTTTCTTTCACTCACTATTGCTATTCATTCTTTTTCTCTTTTTTCAATACTTCTCCCACTTCTGTTTTCCCTCTCTTCCTTGCTTCACTCACTTCCTTCTTTTTATTTTCCCTTCTCTCTATTTCTCACTTCCTTTTTTCTCTCCTTTTCTTTCTTTACTATTCTTCACAACCTCCTAACTTTCTCCGTAGTTTGCTCTTACTTTTTTTTTCTCTGTTTACCACCCTATGTTCCCTCTCTCTCATTCTTCCTCCATTTTCTCCTTTCTCTTGTCTTTCTCCCTCTTCTCACACTATCACACTATTGTATGCGTGTGTGCGCAGGGGTTTGCCAGTTTTATTATTATCATTATGTAATTCTCAGGAGGTGTTTTCCTTTATGGGCATGGCTAGGGGGCGTGGCTAGGGGGGTGGCTTAATGGTAAAAAAATGCCACGCGTACTATGCACGCTGCCACATTTGTCCCTCTTTCTGGCTTTCAAAAGTTGGGAGGTATGGACAACATACCATTCAAAAAGACAAACAGGGCCACAGCAGGGGCATCCCAATTCATACCTAAATCCCAGAGTATATCATATAGCCCGAAAATTCATCCATATTAAGAAAACCATATTACTAAACAAAGTGCTATTGTGCTAATCAAAGTGCTACTAGTGCCAATACAGTACAATGATAAGAGAAATGACAGTGAACAAAGAGTAACTATTGGGAATAAGATCACCTATGTGCTGAAAATAATCTCCCTGCTGGGCCCCACTTAGACGACGTGACATCAGCAGCTCCGAGCGCACTGATTGGACTAGCGCCGCACAAGCCGTAGGACCGGGAAGAGGTGAGTTGGCATCGCCGGTCTGAGAGATTTCACACAGTCAAAATCCTGGGTTCCATCCACTTTAAGAAAGAAAAAACTTTGTAAAACACAAATAGTCCCCCACTACATGTGAAATGTGTCTAAATATATTTTTCTAAAACACACAGGACACAGTATATGTGTCATGTATCTACCTGTGCACTTTACTTCTGTTCAACAAAGAGCCTTTTAGCATAATCCAATGGCCAGAAAGAAAACACTTGATATTGTGTGAAATAGTGGTGTTATCAGCGATTATTCCTATAGGCCAGTGACTGCTCTTTAGAGCACATGCGCACTTCCAGAGGGGAAGCCCTACTCAGGGCCGGATTATGAGGGGGGGCGCAAGGGGCTAGAGCCCCGGGGCCTCCACCACTTGCCCTGCAAAGGAGGCCTCCACCAACATTTGGGTTATGGTCCGGTCCAGGCTTTTCTGATGGGCCGCGGGGTGATGGGTGCGTGCAGCACTGTCAGTCGGTGGCCGCTCACTGCACATAAGCCACCAAGCACAGCCACTGGCAGCTCAATGCAGGGAACTGTTTTCTGTTGGACCAGCTGGGCAACTACACCCCCCCATCCAGAATGGCAAAGCAAGAGTTCCCGAGCAGCTCGCACCCGCACAAGGGTGGCACAAGAGACTCGATCCGATGTTCCAGTAAGTAGGCGGGTGCCAGACAACCACCAATCAGTTACTTGTCTGGACTATTATTTTAAAGAAAAAATACTGTATCTGGGGCCTCCACCAGATTTTGTGCCAAGGGGCCTCCACCACGCTTATTCCGGCCCTGGCCCTACTGCTTACTGGCTTACATTTCCCCCAGCTGAAAGCACTGATTTTAGCTTGTAACATTGTGCTGCTCCAGCTTCCCATCCCCCATCTGAGGGAAAGTTCCACTGAAACAGGTAAGCAAGTAACAGAGAGGCGAGGGAGGAGTGAAAGCATTGCCACAAATGGGAGAGACCTCTATTTGGCTCCCTGGTTAGAAAATCAGTTTAATAGGAATTAGATCTACAATAGGGAAACAGTGCCTATCTTTATTTTTTGGCCAACGGGTTATGAGCCTGCCCACTAATGCCAAGGTAGACTCTTTTTCGGGCAGGTCCTACACTACACTACACTACACTGGCCTATCCTAATTGATGCTAGCCATCGTGAGCCCTACTTTACTAGTGCTGGATGCAGGTGTAGTGTTCCTAATCTACCTATATGTTCTAACCTATGTGTGTGCCATCTACCCTACCTCTACGGTCATGGTCGTCAGTCAGGTCTGCATCACTCTACAAGTGTCAGTAGGTGTGTCAGGGTGAGTCTGGATGGTGTTAGTGTGTGTGTGGGAGTGGGAGTCAGGACAAAGACAACACAGGACAAATACAAACACATACGCACCGATGGCGGGGTGCTGGTGGGGACAGGTGATGGCGCTAAAGGATACCTGGAATTCACTACCCTTACCTAACATAACCCAAACAACGCAACGACTAATGTTGTTATTATAATTAATACTATATAAATATAATACAATATGCTATAAATGCATTAAATATATACTAATTATTATTAATACAATATATTTATAATGATAATTTCACCATTCCTGGAGGTGGAATCAAATCAACGCATTCTCCTTCCTTCAGAGGTGGGTGGGATGGTAATCTGAAATGGCATAATAACATAAAAACACTGTGTGGTGTCACCAGCCATGGCAAGATGACCTACCATGTACCCAAGTGCAAGATCGCGGCACAGTGGGCACGTGTCGCTGGGCTGGAGGCACATCTCGTGGAAGACGTGCAAGTAGCCTCGGAATCCCAAGGGCTCCTGCAGCTTGAAGTCCATGAGGCAGATGGAACAGCGTGTGCGGCACGCCCCGAAACCATGACCTCGAAATCCATGTGATCTCTGCCTGACCGAAGCCACGGCAGGAGACCTGTAAAGAAAAAGATTGTTTAGCCAGGCGTTCATTTACATATTCTGAGCATTATAAATACTAAAATATCTGTCTGCTTTGAAAAGAAGATTGTTCCTTATGGATGAACTCCAACCAAACTTTTTAGCTTGGATAAAGCGAGCAGAAGCTAAAAATCTGTGTAATTCTATGGGCTATGTGCTATCTTAGCACAGAATGGGGCCTGCTGACACATTAAAGAGGAACAAAAAGATTTTTCTTGGTTTTGTCCCTTCTGTTGGGGGCATCCTAATTTGAAATGCCCAGATGTGGGTATCCCCCAGATTGCCCAAAAATACATCTTTTCCTCATTCCCATGACACTTGTGTGGGTTGCCCTGCCAATCTGCGGCTCCCATTCCATTCATATTTTCCTTGCCAGTCTGAGTTCAGAGCAGCTAGAAAAGTTGAATGGAGAACGTTCTGCTGTTCGCATCTCTTCTCACCTTTAGCTGCAAGTGTGCCCGTGGCACCCATTTAGAAATGCCTGGCGGGGATACACACCCCCGGTAAAGGTATAGCGGAGGTGCAGCCTTGAGTGGTAGTGTAGTTTAAAGTGGACCAAAAACTATTATAGAGCTAAAAACCAGGGAATGGCCATAGAAAATCAAAAGGCGGCTTGCGCGCTGCCCCTTGTCACAAGGGCGCCCTGTTCAACCTGAGTAATGACATGAAAAAACACACATAAACTAGGACAATTGGTTGTTCTACAGGGCTGGCACTTAAGACTCGCCAAGCATTATTGCCAAAATTACAAATTTTAATCAATAGAAAAGTGTATGGCACAAGACATATATTCTACAAAAGTACATAATAAAATAAACACATGTAAAATAGCAATTGCTGAAAAACGAACACACATATAAGGGCCCCCGCCAGGATTAACCTGGAATACCACACCTCCTCCACACACTCAACATGCACTCAGCTGGCCAGCTTATCAATACAGGAGTAAAGTCCTCCAATTCATTGGGGATGCCAGGTGGCAAGTGATTTGCAGGGGAAGCAGGTTTAATTGGATCCTTGATACGTCTCCACACTGTAGCTTAGAAGGAGGCTGTACACCGGAAAGGTTTTCATATCCACACCAATGTGGTAAAGAATAAAGGCCGATTTTGAAACACAGTACAAAGTATGAGCCCGCAGGCACTCACGTGTCCCGTTATGATAGAACCGCTCCACTGGTCCAGGAAAGCGCTATGCAGCTGATGTGGCAGACAATGATGATGAGGGTTCAAATCGCCACTCAAGCGTATCCACTTGTTTCCATTAGGGCACCACTGCTACCGCCGCCACCGCCGCCACTTTATCAGCGCGTCCCGGGTACTGTATTGCATGTGCTCCCGGTCAGAGCAACAGGCAGCCTACCGACATGATAATTACCACCTGGCCTCGCACGTGGTCTCAGTACGGTGTCATCAAGGTGGGATGGTCACAGGAAGTTAGGAGGCGTGGTCGGGGGTCGTCACCGACGTACGTTTCACTCCCCACTGGGAGTTTCCTCAGGGTGAAGGAGGGGCCGGACGCTCACAGGCTTTTATGCATACTGACACACCTCTTCATGACAGCATACCCAGCCACAGCTGGGGCCGCCCCAGCTGTCAATCAAATCTTGGGTCAAATACACCAAGTCCTGCCCGGGGAGTTAGCTGCGATGGTCACATTAACCCTTGCGTCTCATCCTCCACATTCTTTTACAGCAACGTGTATTCCACCATTTCATTATTGTGACACTTGGAATATTCATACTTCACATATTAATATATAGCACGGGGCACCTAGAGGTGATCATTATTAGAGGGGTAGAGGTGATTACATGCCATTCACAGCAGCGCAAGCATTCCTTGACTAGCACCTAGACAGCACACCAGAATCAGCTATAAGGGGACAGCAGTTTTGGGCAAAGTTGATAACGCTCATCATTAGTTTATTTTACAGAGGGGAAAAGGAGAAGGAGAAAAGAGGGGAGAGAAAACCCCATACTGGATTGTAGGTGAATAAATCTGCCCTACTTTGAACCTTAAGCGCCCATATGCGGATAATAGCCATATCACAGCACCATAATCGCGGAGGACCACCCGTGCCAAGACTACCCATACAGACTCATAGCTAAAAATAGCCACAAGGACCCCGTAAGAGGCCAGTCAAGATAGAGGGACACACACACAAGCGAAAGAGGTAGTAAGGAGGAAGTAAATATATATGCAGAGGCCAGGCTCAAGACAACAGTACGCATGCCACAAGGTGACATACTAGTAGAAATTACCTACAATGTCACCTATTAATTCATAAAAAAGACTTTAGGCCCATGTCAGTATTTAAGCCATGTGGCACCATAGTGCCCAGTTCAAAGATCAAACGGGCTTCATGTTGGAGGAGCCTAGTATCTCTGAACCCTCTTCTACCTTCCATTTCCAACTTAAAGATACCACAGGCCCGCAGGCCAGACGGATCACTATTGTGATATACTCGGAAGTGTTCCGCCACCGGGCTTTTTTCACTCCTTTTCTTTATATCTCTTACATGTTCCCCTATTCTAATACGCAATTCTCTTATGGTCTTACCCACATACTTTTTGTTACACGGGCAACTCAGTAGATACACAACATATTTTGAAGAACAGTTTATAAACCTCTTTATAAGTTGAGGACCTTTACTTTTTGGACCTATGTATGTTCTGGTTTTTTCTATATATGAACACACCTGACAGTGTCCACATTTATATGAACCCTTTAGCACCTTGGTTTCATTTCCTTCTACTGTTTTCACCCTATACTCACTCTGCATCAATAAATCCCTGATATTAGCAGCCCGTTTTGCTGTCATAAGGGGTCTTGGTCCCACATGTTGGGCTATTACAGGGTCCAATAGCAATACATGCCAGTGAGACCTCAGGATATTACGGAATTTCTCCCAGTGGGCATTGTATTGAGTGATGAGGCGGACATGCTGGCCACCACCCACCTCCATAGGCCCAGAGCCATGCAGCAGACCATCACGAGGCGTCTCCAACGCCTTGTGGAAACAGGTGCGGAGGAGTCGATGGGGGTATCCTCTGTCCCTGAAACGACGCGTGAGGGTCCTGGCCTCCCGAACGTAGTCCCCCACAGTAGTACAGTTCCTGCGGATACGCAGGAACTGTCCAAGGGGAATACCGCGCCTCAGGGGGCCGGGATGATGGCTGGTGAAATGCAGGAGCGTGTTTCCTGCCGTAGGCTTGCGGAAGGTGGTGGTGACCAGCCGGCCCGCCTCCTTGATGATCCGAAGATCAAGAAATTCAATCGTTGTGGAACTCCATTTGAAAGTCAATCTTATATTTCTATGGTTTTGATTGAGTAGGAAAATAAACTCCTCCAGTTGTGGTACTGTGCCCTTCCATATCAATAACACATCATCGATGTATCTCAGCCAGAGGGCGGCATGTGCCACGAAGGACGCCCGCCCAAACACCTCCAGACTCTCCCACCGTCCGAGGTGTAGGCAGGCGTACGAGGGGGCACATGCCGCCCCCATCGCTGTCCCTTGGGTCTGTTGGTAGTAAATTCCATTGAATTTAAAGAAATTGTTCATCAGGACAAATTCCAGTAATTCCACAACAAATTCGTTATAGACCGTGTCCCCTGGGCCCAACATCTCCAGTGTTTCCACCACCGCCTGGAGGCCCACCGTGTGGGGAATGGAGGTATACAAACTCTCCACATCCACACTCACCAGCAACCAATCTTCCTCTATTTGTACACCGTGCAACTTCCGTAGTAAGTCACTGCTATCCAACACAAAGGATGGAAGCAGTCTCACCAATGGTTTTAAGTTCTCATCAATGAATCTGGCGGTGTTCTCCAGTGGCCCTCCATTCCCCAACACGATGGGCCTCCCCGGCGGGAACTGTAAATTTTTGTGAATTTTTGGAATAGTATATAACACAGGAGTATTATAATCTGTGACCTTTAAGTACTCATAAATTTTGGGCGTCAGTAGGTTTTCTTCTCTAGCCCAATATAGTTTATAGTTGAGAGCATCAATAACTCCTGGGAAGGGATTATGTCGCACCATACGGTAAGTATCCGCATTGCCCAACTGTTGTTCAATTTCTCCCACATAGTAGGAGTCATTCATTAACACAACATTACCCCCCTTGTCACTGGGCCTGATAATTAAGTTAGGGGCCCTTTCCAACTCTGTATGGTGCGACATAATCCCTTGTTATAATACTCCTGTGTTATATACTATTCCAAAAATTCACAAAAATTTACAGTTCCCGCCGGGGAGGCCCATCGTGTCGGGGAATGGAGGGCCACTGGAGAACACCGTCAGATTCATTGATGAGAACTTAAAAACATTGGTGAGACTGCTTCCATCCTTTGTGTTGGATAGCAGTGACTTACTACGGAAGTTGCACGGTGTACAAATAGAGGAAGATTGGTTGCTGGTGAGTGTGGATGTGGAGAGTTTGTATACCTCCATTCCCCACACGGTGGGCCTCCAGGCGGTGGTGGAAACACTGGAGATGTTGGGCCCAGGGGACGCGGCCTATAACGAATTTGTTGTGGAATTACTGGAATTTGTCCTGATGAACAATTTCTTTAAATTCAATGGAATTTACTACCAACAGACCCAAGGGACAGCGATGGGGGTGGCATGTGCCCCCTCGTACGCCTGCCTACACCTCGGACGGTGGGAGAGTCTGGAGGTGTTTGGGCGGGCGTCCTTCGTGGGACATGCCGCCCTCTGGCTGAGATACATCGATGATGTGTTATTGATATGGAAGGGCACAGTACCACAACTGGAGGAGTTTATTTTCCTACTCAATCAAAACCATAGAAATATAAGATTGACTTTCAAATGGAGTTCCACAACGATTGAATTTCTTGATCTTCGGATCATCAAGGAGGCGGGCCGGCTGGTCACCACCACCTTCCGCAAGCCTACGGCAGGAAACACGCTCCTGCATTTCACCAGCCATCATCCCGGCCCCCTGAGGCATGGTATTCCCCTTGGACAGTTCCTGCGTATCCGCAGGAACTGTACTACTGTGGGGGACTACGTTCGGGAGGCCAGGACCCTCACGCGTCGTTTCAGGGACAGAGGATACCCCCATCGACTCCTCCGCACCTGTTTCCACAAGGCGTTGGAGACGCCTCGTGATGGTCTGCTGCATGGCTCTGGGCCTAGGGAGGTGGGTGGTGGCCAGCATGTCCGCCTCATCACTCAATACAATGCCCACTGGGAGAAATTCCGTAATATCCTGAGGTCTCACTGGCATGTATTGCTATTGGACCCTGTAATAGCCCAACATGTGGGACCAAGACCCCTTATGACAGCAAAACGGGCTGCTAATATCAGGGATTTATTGATGCAGAGTGAGTATAGGGTGAAAACAGTAGAAGGAAATGAAACCAAGGTGCTAAAGGGTTCATATAAATGTGGACACTGTCAGGTGTGTTCATATATAGAAAAAAACAGAAAATACATAGGTCCAAAAAGTAAAGGTCCTCAACTTATAAAGAGGTTTATAAACTGTTCTTCAAAATATGTTGTGTATCTACTGAGTTGCCCGTGTAACAAAAAGTATGTGGGTAAGACCATAAGAGAATTGCGTATTAGAATAGGGGAACATGTAAGAGATATAAAGAAAAGGAGTGAAAAAAGCCCGGTGGCGGAACACTTCCGAGTATATCACAATAGTGATCCATCTGGCCTGCGGGCCTGTGGTATCTTTAAGTTGGAAATGGAAGGTAGAAGAGGGTTCAGAGATACTAGGCTCCTCCAACATGAAGCCCGTTTGATCTTTGAACTGGGCACTATGGTGCCACATGGTTTAAATACTGACATGGGCCTAAAGTCTTTTTTATGAATTAATAGGTGACATTGTAGGTAATTTCTACTAGTATGTCACCTTGTGGCATGCGTACTGTTGTCTTGAGCCTGGCCTCTGCATATATATTTACTTCCTCCTTACTACCTCTTTCGCTTGTGTGTGTGTCCCTCTATCTTGACTGGCCTCTTACGGGGTCCTTGTGGCTATTTTTAGCTATGAGTCTGTATGGGTAGTCTTGGCACGGGTGGTCCTCCACGATTATGGTGCTGTGATATGGCTATTATCCGCATATGGGCGCTTAAGGTTCAAAGTAGGGCAGATTTATTCACCTACAATCCAGTATGGGGTTTTCTCTCCCCTCTTTTCTCCTTCTCCTTTTCCCCTCTGTAAAATAAACTAATGATGAGCGTTATCAACTTTGCCCAAAACTGCTGTCCCCTTATAGCTGATTCTGGTGTGCTGTCTAGGTGCTAGTCAAGGAATGCTTGCGCTGCTGTGAATGGCATGTAATCACCTCTACCCCTCTAATAATGATCACCTCTAGGTGCCCCGTGCTATATATTAATATGTGAAGTATGAATATTCCAAGTGTCACAATAATGAAATGGTGGAATACACGTTGCTGTAAAAGAATGTGGAGGATGAGACGCAAGGGTTAATGTGACCATCGCAGCTAACTCCCCGGGCAGGACTTGGTGTATTTGACCCGAGATTTGATTGACAGCTGGGGCGGCCCCAGCTGTGGCTGGGTATGCTGTCATGAAGAGGTGTGTCAGTATGCATAAAAGCCTGTGAGCGTCCGGCCCCTCCTTCACCCTGAGGAAACTCCCAGTGGGGAGTGAAACGTACGTCGGTGACGACCCCCGACCACGCCTCCTAACTTCCTGTGACCATCCCACCTTGATGACACCGTACTGAGACCACGTGCGAGGCCAGGTGGTAATTATCATGTCGGTAGGCTGCCTGTTGCTCTGACCGGGAGCACATGCAATACAGTACCCGGGACGCGCTGATAAAGTGGCGGCGGTGGCGGCGGTAGCAGCGGTGCCCTAATGGAAACAAGTGGATACGCTTGAGTGGCGATTTGAACCCTCATCATCATTGTCTGCCACATCAGCTGCATAGCGCTTTCCTGGACCAGTGGAGCGGTTCTATCATAATGGGACACATGAGTGCCTGTGGGCTCATACTTTGTACTGTGTTTCAAAATCGGCCTTTATTCTTTACCACATTGGTGTGGATATGAAAACCTTTCCGGTGTACAGCCTCCTTCTAAGCTACAGTGTGGAGACGTATCAAGGATCCAATTAAACCTGCTTCCCCTGCAAATCACTTGCCACCTGGCATCCCCAATGAATTGGAGGACTTTACTCCTGTATTGATAAGCTGGCCAGCTGAGTGCATGTTGAGTGTGTGGAGGAGGTGTGGTATTCCAGGTTAATCCTGGCGGGGGCCCTTATATGTGTGTTCGTTTTTCAGCAATTGCTATTTTACATGTGTTTATTTTATTATGTACTTTTGTAGAATATATGTCTTGTGCCATACACTTTTCTTTTGATTAAAATTTGTAATTTTGGCAATAATGCTTGGCGAGTCTTAAGTGCCAGCCCTGTAGAACAACCAATTGTCCTAATTTATGTGTGTTTTTTCATAGTTTAAAGTGGACCAAAACCCAGGATAGTCAAAACTTTGACTATCCTGAGATATGGTCCTTTCCCCGTGGGCACCTTGATCAGGGGTGCCCCGCTGACTGAGATCGCCGCAGCAACTCACCTTATTCGGGTCCCACGACGCATCTAAGAGCAGCGGCTCTGGCGAACGCATCCTCCATCTCCCTCTAATAGGGAGCGTGCGCACTCCAGCCATTCAGAAATGTCTGGTGCGAGCACACGCACTGCTATAGGGGAGCGGAGGCTGCGGCTGTCAAAGCTGCTGCTCTTCGACACACCGTGGGACCAGGATAAGGTAAGTTGGCTGCGGCGATCTGGGGGGTTTCACTCAGCGGGGCACTCCCGATCTGGGTGCCCACGGGGAAAGGACCAAACCCAGGATAGTCAAAATCCTGGGTTTTGGTCCACTTTAAGGGGACTGTACACCCAGAAAATGTGCCTGTGTCTGCCAAACTCCCTTTCCTGTAATTAATTGCATGCACAATCACTGTGACTGACATGAGAGGCAGCAGGAGCATGCAAGGACACCAAGGGACCCAATCTTGGAAAGAACCCCACAAGGAGGACACAGGTAAGTGTCCTTTTTAATTTAATTTTCAAAATTCCCCCCCAAAAAAACATTTTTTTTTTTGCTCCAACTCTCAAATTCCAACTGTCAAAATCCCCACCCCCCAAAAAATTTTTTTTTACTTCAACTGCCAAAATTCCAACTGTCAAAATTTCCCAAATATTGTTTTTGACTGCCAACTGTCAAAATTCAAAATCCCCCCCCCAAAAAAATTTTTTAGTTCCAACTGTCAAAATTTCCCTCCCCCCAAATTTTTTTTTCTCCAACTGTGAAATTCCAACTGTGAAATTGACTCCCAACTTTCAAAATTCAAAATTTCCCCCCAAAAAACTTTTAGTTCTGTAAAAATTTCCCCCAAGAAATTAGTTCCAACAGTTGTGTTCCCAATCCCCAACATTTTGTTTTTGAATTCCAACTGTTGCAATTCCCCCCCCCCCAAAAAAAAATGTTTTTGCTACAATTGTCAAAATCCAACTGTCAAAATCCAACTGTCAAAATCCAACTGTCAAAATCCAACTGTCAAAATCCAACTGTCAAAATCCAACTGTACAAATCCCCAAGATGTTGTCTGTATTTTAAATGCAACTGCTAAAATTTTCCCCCAAAATTTTTTTTTTTTTTTTACTTCCACTGTCAAATTTGCAAAAAAAGGAAAGAAATGTAAAAATCAGAGCTAAGGTGTAAGGTAAAGATGAGCGAATCGAATCTGACGAACCCGAATTCTTACGAATTTCAGGAAAAATTCGATTCCGAATATCGCCGCGATTCGATTGCTCAAATCGCTTCCTTAAAACTCCATTAACTACTATCCAGGCCATCTAAGATGGTGTATCCACATGTCAGGACATGTCCCATAGGGCAAGGAATCCTGGGTAGGTGTCACATGCTACCTATCAGCAGCCAGGCTTCCCGATGATGTCACAGACCTATATAAGCGGCGGCCATTTTGCGGAAGCTCAATCTGACACTGTATTGCGGCCAGAGCATATCACGCAGAGAGAGCGAGGGACAGATAGACAAACAGACAGACAGACAGACAGATATATAGAGAATGAGAGAGGCTGTGACAGTGACAGAGAAAGACAGGGAAAGTTTAAAGTGTTTGCATTAGCTTTCAAGCCTATTTAGTGTTAATACCACACCTGCCTATTTAGCTTTTCCTTTTCCTGGTGTCATTCTTTAAAAAGCGTGCTAGCATTAATATTTCAAGAGTACCTGGCTATTAACGTTGTGCATTTTGTAAAGAAAGTCACTTTTTGACTGTAAAAGCAGCCAGCCTGTGTCTTCGAACAGGGGGGCATCCCAAATACTAGCATAAATATTTGAAGAGTACCTGGCTATTAACATTGTGCATTTTGTAAAGAAAGTCACTTTTTCACTGTAAAAGCAGCCAGCCTGTGTCTTTGAACAGGGGGGCATCCCAAATACTAGCATAAAAATTTGACGAGTACCTGTCTATTAACATTGTGGATTTTGTAAAGAAAGTCACTTTTTCACTGTAAAAGCAGCCAGCCTGTGTCTTTGAACAGGGGGGCATCCCAAATACTTGCATACAAATTTGAAGAGTACCTGTCTATTAACATTGTGCATTTTGTAAAGAAAGTCACTTTTTCACTGTAAAAGCAGCCAGCCTGTGTCTTTGAACAGGGGGGCATCCCAAATACTTGCATACAAATTTGAAGAGTACCTGTCTATTAACATTGTGCATTTTGTAAAGAAAGTCACTTTTTCACTGTAAAAGCAGCCAGCCTGTGTGTTAGAACAGCGGGGGCATCCCAAATACTAGCAGAAATATTTGAAGAGTACCTGTCTGCTAACTGGTTGCATTTTGCCTTTCACCGGAGGGCATCCCAAATATGCTAGCATGTGTCTTTTAAGAGTACACACATTGGAGTTGGCAGCAGCAGCATAAGGAGCCCATATAGTGCCTGAAAGACACACCCTGGAGTTGGCAGCAGCATTAGGAGCCCATATATTGCCTGAAAGACATACCCTGGAGTTGGCAGCAGCATAGGGAGCCCATATATTGCATGAAAGACACACCCTGGAGTTGGCAGCAGCATAAGGAGCTACCATGTATCAGCTACTACCATGGATCAGCCATTGGTGGGTGGAAATCCTGGCTGATCCATGCCTGATTCGTCTTCACAAAGGCGAGTCTCACATTTTTCATTGACAGACGAGTTCTCCTTGGCATGACTATGGCCCCCGTCGCACTAAACACCCGCTCAGACGGCACACTACTGGCGGGGCAGGACAGCTTTCCCAGGGCAAACTCTGCCAGTGCCCTGACCAGCCATGGTTTCCAACATGTGTTGTAGTACATAAAGCAGTGGAATCACATCGTTCATCCCGTAGTCCTGGCGACTGACTAATAAAGTGGCTTCCTCAAAGGGCCTGAGCAAACAGCAGGTGTCACGTATGAGCTGCCAGGGGAGTCCCCCTATCCGCTTGGATCATCAAGAAATCAGTGATGGCTTTTCTCTGTTCGTATAGTCGATCCAACATATGGAGGGTGGAATTGCAATGGGTAGAAACACTGCAAATCAGACTATGTTGGGGGATACCGTTCTGACGCTGTAGCTCAAGAAGGGTGTGCTTGGCGGTGTAGGAGTGGCTGAAGTGCATAGTTTCCTTCCCGTTGTTAGGATGTCTTGCAGATGGGGGGAAGACTTCAGAAAACACTTGACAACTAGGTTGTACAGGGCGCATGGCTCAGACAAGATGTTCTTCCCATTGTCAGTCACCATGGTTCCCATTTGCAGTTTTCGTGGAGTAAGCCATGATTTAATTTATTGATTTATGATTTTTAGCAGTTTCTCCCATTTGTGGCTCAAGGCAAACCGCCGTGTCCTGGGCAAATGGTAGGCTGGAAGGACACTGAAAAAAAAAAATACCAAAAAAATAAAATATTTAAAAAAACAAAATACAAAAAAAATAAAAAATGAAAAAAAAATTGTAAAAAAATGTACAAAATATTTTTAAACAAAGACAATAAAAATATTTTAAAAAACAAAATACAAAAAAAATTTAAAAAATATATATTTAAAAAAAGTACAAAATATTTAGAAAAAAATACAAAATTAACCCCAAAAAAAATTTGATAAATGTTATATGTTATTGTTATTATGTTATATGTTATTATATGTTATTATAAATGTGTTCAAAAAAGTTAAATGTTAACAATTAGTATGTAATTGACAATTAGGCACTTTTTTCTGTGACACTATTGCTAAGTGCAAAAAACATGTGCACATCCATGAACCAAAATAGACAAGTGCACTGTCACAGGCACAACGGCCTAGGAGCTTGGAGGCCACAGCGGCAAGACCTGTCCAAGTTGCTGTTGTGGTTGTGCAGGAACCACAATCACCCAGTGGGCCTTAAAGGATATGTATTGTCCCTGACCGAAGTTACAGCTCCAGACGTAGGCACTGCCGTGCATTTTGGTACATACTGACTAGGCTAAAGGACTGGCCCACCTTCTGTTCAACAAAATTGTACAGGGCTGGTACTGCCTTCTTCGCAAAGAAATGACAGCTTGGGACTCTCCACCTCGGCTCGACACAAGCCATCAGTTCTCTGAAAGGTCCACCACCTCAAAAGGTAGGGACTGCAACACCAGCAAATTATACAGGAGCACATTTAGCTTCTGCGCGTTGGATGAGTGGGCACATATTGTTGTCTCTTGGACATGGCTTGGCCAATGGATTGCTGGCGGAATGACTGACTCAGATTAAGAGGAGGAGGAGCATCTGGAGCGACAGAGTATGGGTATGACACACAGGAGGTGGTGGAGCCTTGGCTGGCTGGAACAGGGAGCGGCGTGCCACTGGGTAATGCAGCAGGCTGGACCACCACATTGGAGCCAACTCTCCCAGGCCACTTTATGGTGATGCTGCAAATGTTGACTCAGGGCTGTGGGGCCAACTTTGGGACCCTCCTGGGAAGGTAGCATGCCGCACAGCAAGTGGTCTACCCCGAGCACATTTGCCTTCATACTTTCCCCTTCTGCCACCATGCTGACCGCTAAATCCCTCAATCTCCATCACTCCAAGCCTTTAAAAGTGCCCTCAAAACGCACTGATGTCCTCAGGTTCCTCAACAGTGTCTGCTTAAGAAGCCAAAATGCTTGCAACACCACCTCCCATGCCACTCTCCCCATCACTACTTACTCGCCTAGTGGAAGAAGCGGCGAGTGTCTCCTCCACTTCTTGGCTCGGCAGTAGATGCTGATTTTTCAGATTATCAGATTGTCCTCACTGAATAGTGGAGCTGAACCCAAAGCATAAGATATAACTGACAGTTGACTGGGGGTGTCAGATGTCACTTGTGATGAAATGGATGATCGTGTTAACCAATTGATGACGGCAGATGGGTTGCTGGTCGAGACACGACTGCTAGCTCATACCGGGAGATCAAGCCTCTCACTGAGACTCCTACTGCCACTCATCCCTAGTCTGCTGCGACCTCTGCTTGATGAATTCAGGCCTCTGCAACTCCTCTGTGCCCATCCTGGCACTTCTCTGCCTGACAAACTTAGTGCGTATATGAGCGGAGGACAAAACGCTACACTACGCATAAAACAGGATTTGTCGATAACAGCAGCATGTGCTGTGGGAAAACTTTTAGATGTGCATATGTGATGCTCTGATGAGGGCAGTTCAATGTGCTCCAGTACGCTTGAAAAATGTTTTTTTGAGAGACTGGCCTGCGTGAAAATGAATCGGGCATGGATCAGCCAAGATTTCCACCCATCAATGCCTTATGCATCAGAGTAGATTGATCATGGTGCCACACCAACACTTCAGAAATATGGATAGTGCAAAACAGATTTAAGGCGCTGCTCTCCAGTTACAGACATTCCTCCACATCAGACCACAAGTAATTATTGAGGAAATGCTTTACGTTAATCTTAATTTTTATTAATATTCTTAGGATAAGATATATGTGCCCAAAATCTGTATCTATGTTCTCTTCGTGCTGCTGCCAACTCCAATGTGTATTTCAGGCAATATATGGGCTCCTTATGCTGCTGCTGCCAACTCCAATGTGTTTTTCAGGCAATATATGGGCTGCTTATGCTGCTGCCAACTCCAATGTGTTTTTCAGGCAATGTATGGGCTCCTTATGCTGCTGCCAAATCCAGGGTGTGTCTTTCAGGCAATATAGGGGCTCCTTATGCTACTGCCAAATCCAGGGTGTGTCTTTCAGGCAATATATGGGCTCCTTATGCTGCTGCCAACTCCAATGTGTTTTTCAGGCAATATATGGGCTCCTTATCCTGCAGCTGCTAACTCCAATGTGTTTTTTCAGGCAATATATGGGCTACTTATGCTGCTGCCAACTCCAATGTGTTTTTCAGGCAATATATGGGCTCCTTATACTGCTGCCAACTCCAGGGTGTGTGTTTCAGGCAATATATGGACTCCCCATGCTGCTGCCAACTCCAATGTGTTTTTCAGGCAATATATGTGCTTCTTATGTTGCTGTCAACTTCAGGGTGTGTTTTTAAGGCGATATATGGGCTCCTTATGCTGCTGCCACCTCAAGGCTCTGTAATTGTGCCACTCTGCGACAGCGATTCTAATAGCGATGCCTCTGATCTGCATGTCATACTTCTTTACAGTGTTATTTCACTAACCCAGCACGCATCCTATGCATGTTATAGCAAGGCAAAATGTTCTACAACCCTATTGATGCTCTCGGAAGGCCAGAAATAGCAGTTTTAATAGCAATTCGCCCACGAATAAATTCGGACCGACACATTTTTTTCCGGAAAATTCGGCGTTTCGGCCGAATCAAACTTTTCATAAATTCGCTCATCTCTAGTGTAGGGTGTATGCTGGTGTGACTGTTTTAGGCTATGAATATAAAACAATGAATAAAGATAAGGACACTGATTCCAAGAGACCGGGTGTAGATTTGGAGTTGGACCTCCTCCTGGAAGGACATGGTTGCTGAAGATACCTGGAAAATATAAGCAAAAGAGACAGAGACACACAGAGATAGAGAGTTGTTGCGTTCATGCAGGCAGGAGAGCAGCAGCAGAGGTGTGGCCACTTCAGAAGCAAAAGCAGCAGTGACACCACCAGTGAGGCTACAGTCACATGACCATGGGTGCTAATTTGCATTAAAGGGCCAGTCTACCATTTTGCGCTATACATGTTTACCTGTGATTAAATGTAACCTTACTGCCTGTTATTGGAGCACTCTGCCACTCAATCTGTTATGGGGGTTCTTCCACTTGGCATGTTATGGGGGATTCTGCCACTCAGCCTGTTATGGGGGATTCTGCCACTCAGCTTGTTATGGGGGATTCTGCCACTCAGCTTGTTATGGGGGATTCTGCTACTCAGCTTGTTATGGGGGATTCTGCCACTCAGCTTGTTATGGGGGATTCTGTCACTCAGCATGTTACGGGGGGATTCTGACACTCAGCTTGTTATGGGGGATTCTGACACTCAGTCTGTTATGGGGGGATTCTGCCACTCAGCTTGTTATGGGGGATTCTGGCACTCAGCTTGTTATGGGGGATTCTGGCACTCAGATTGTTATGGGGGGGTTCTGTCACTCAGCATGTTATGGGGGTTCTGCCACTCAATCTGTTATGGGGGATTCTGCCACTCAGCTTGTTATGGGAGATTCTGCCACTCAGTCTGTTATGGGGGATTCTGCCACTCAGCTTGTTATGGGGGATTCTGGCGCTCAGCTTGTTATGAGGGATTCTGCTACTCAGCTTGTTATGGGGGATTCTGCCACTCAGCTTGTTATGGGGGATTCTGTCACTCAGCATGTTATGGGGGGATTCTGACACTCAGCTTGTTATGGGGGATTCTGACACTCAGCTTGTTATGGGGGATTCTGGCACTCAGCTTGTTATGGGTGATTCTGGCACTCAGATTGTTATGGGGGGGTTCTGTCACTCAGCATGTTATGAGGGTTCTGCTACTCAATCTGTTATGGGGGATTCTGCCACTCAGCTTGTTATGGGGGATTCTGCCACTCAGTCTGTTATGGGGGATTCTGCCACTCAGCTTGTTATGGGGGATTCTGGCGCTCAGCTTGTTATATGGGATTCTGCTACTCAGCTTGTTATGGGGGATTCTGCCACTCAGCTTGTTATGGGGGATTCTGTCACTCAGCATGTTATGGGGGGATTCTGACACTCAGCTTGTTATGGGGGATTCTGTCACTCAGCATGTTATGGGGGGATTCTGACACTCAGCTTGTTATGGGGGATTCTGCCACTCAGTCTGTTATGGGGGGATTCTGCCACTCATCTTGTTATGGGGGGGTTCTGTCACTCAGCATGTTATGGGGGTTCTGCCACTCAATCTGTTATGGGGGATTCTGCCACTCAGCTTGTTATGGGGGATTCTGACACTCAGTCTGTTATGGGGGATTCTGCCACTCAGCTTGTTATGGGGGATTCTGGCGCTCAGCTTGTTATGGAGGATTCTGGCACTCAGCTTGTTATGGGGGTGTTCTGCCACTCAGCATGTTATGGGGGTTCTGCCACTCAATCTGTTATGGGGGGATTCTGCCACTCAGCTTGTTATGGGGGATTCTGGCACTCAGCTTGTTATGGGTGATTCTGGTACTCAGATTGTTATGGGGGGGTTCTGTCACTCAGCATGTTATGGGGGTTGTGCCACTCAATCTGTTATGGGGGATTCTGCCACTCAGCTTGTTATGGGGGATTCTGCCACTCAGTCTGTTATGGGGGATTCTGCCACTCAGCTTGTTATGGGGGATTCTGCCACTCAGCTTGTTATGGGGGATTCTGGCGCTCAGCTTGTTATGGAGGATTCTGGCACTCAGCTTGTTATGGGGGTGTTCTGCCACTCAGCATGTTATGGGGGTTCTGCCACTCAATCTGTTATGGGGGGATTCTGCCACTCAGCTTGTTATGGGGGATTCTGGCACTCAGCTTGTTATGGGTGATTCTGGTACTCAGATTGTTATGGGGGGGTTCTGTCACTCAGCATGTTATGGGGGTTGTGCCACTCAATCTGTTATGGGGGATTCTGCCACTCAGCTTGTTATGGGGGATTCTGCCACTCAGTCTGTTATGGGGGATTCTGCCACTCAGCTTGTTATGGGGGATTCTGCCACTCAGCTTGTTATGGGGGATTCTGCTACTCAGCTTGTTATGGGGGATTCTGCCACTCAGCTTGTTATGGGGGATTCTGTCACTCAGCATGTTACGGGGGGATTCTGACACTCAGCTTGTTATGGGGGATTCTGACACTCAGTCTGTTATGGGGGGATTCTGCCACTCAGCTTGTTATGGGGGATTCTGGCACTCAGCTTGTTATGGGGGATTCTGGCACTCAGATTGTTATGGGGGGGTTCTGTCACTCAGCATGTTATGGGGGTTCTGCCACTCAATCTGTTATGGGGGATTCTGCCACTCAGCTTGTTATGGGAGATTCTGCCACTCAGTCTGTTATGGGGGATTCTGCCACTCAGCTTGTTATGGGGGATTCTGGCGCTCAGCTTGTTATGAGGGATTCTGCTACTCAGCTTGTTATGGGGGATTCTGCCACTCAGCTTGTTATGGGGGATTCTGTCACTCAGCATGTTATGGGGGGATTCTGACACTCAGCTTGTTATGGGGGATTCTGACACTCAGCTTGTTATGGGGGATTCTGGCACTCAGCTTGTTATGGGTGATTCTGGCACTCAGATTGTTATGGGGGGGTTCTGTCACTCAGCATGTTATGAGGGTTCTGCCACTCAATCTGTTATGGGGGATTCTGCCACTCAGCTTGTTATGGGGAATTCTGCCACTCAGTCTGTTATGGGGGATTCTGCCACTCAGCTTGTTATGGGGGATTCTGGCGCTCAGCTTGTTATGGGGGATTCTGCTACTCAGCTTGTTATGGGGGATTCTGCCACTCAGCTTGTTATGGGGGATTCTGTCACTCAGCATGTTATGGGGGGATTCTGACACTCAGCTTGTTATGGGGGATTCTGTCACTCAGCATGTTATGGGGGGATTCTGACACTCAGCTTGTTATGGGGGATTCTGCCACTCAGTCTGTTATGGGGGGATTCTGCCACTCATCTTGTTATGGGGGGGTTCTGTCACTCAGCATGTTATGGGGGTTCTGCCACTCAATCTGTTATGGGGGATTCTGCCACTCAGCTTGTTATGGGGGATTCTGACACTCAGTCTGTTATGGGGGATTCTGCCACTCAGCTTGTTATGGGGGATTCTGGCGCTCAGCTTGTTATGGAGGATTCTGGCACTCAGCTTGTTATGGGGGTGTTCTGCCACTCAGCATGTTATGGGGGTTCTGCCACTCAATCTGTTATGGGGGGATTCTGCCACTCAGCTTGTTATGGGGGATTCTGGCACTCAGCTTGTTATGGGTGATTCTGGTACTCAGATTGTTATGGGGGGGTTCTGTCACTCAGCATGTTATGGGGGTTGTGCCACTCAATCTGTTATGGGGGATTCTGCCACTCAGCTTGTTATGGGGGATTCTGCCACTCAGTCTGTTATGGGGGATTCTGCCACTCAGCTTGTTATGGGGGATTCTGGCGCTCAGCTTGTTATGGGGGATTCTGGCACTCAGCTTGTTATGGGGGGGTTCTGCCACTCAGCATGTTATGGGGGTTCTGCCACTCAATCTGTTATGGGGGATTCTGCCACTCAGCTTGTTATGGGGGATTCTGCCACTCAGCCTGTTATGGGGGATTCTGGCACTCAGCTTGTTATTGGGGTCCTGCCACTCAGCATGTTATGGGGGGATTCTGCCACTCAGCTTGTTAAGGGGTGGTTCTGCCACTCAGCATGTTATGGGGGATTCTGCCACTCAGTCTGTTATGGGGGGATTCTGCCACTCAGCATGTTATGGGGGTTCTGCCACTCAATCTGTTATGGGGGATTCTGCCACTCAGCTTGTTATGGGGGATTCTGCCACTCAGCCTGTTGTGGCGGATTCTGCCACTCAGCATGTTATGGGGGATTCTGCCACTCAGCCTGTTATGGGGGGATTCTGCCACTCAGCTTGTTATGGGGGGTTTCTGCCACTCAGCTTGTTATGGGGGATTTCTGTCACTCAGCATGTTATGGGGGGTTTCTGTCACTCAGCCTGTTATGGGGGGGGGGGGGGTTGCAGATACCAGGCCGGACATGCTGCAGAAGGGTCAGTGTGACCAGAAAAGCCCCAGGGCATTTTTTAACGCTAGTCTGCCCCTGGGTGTGGTGAGTGTGATAAATAAATGCATCCTTTGCAGGCCTCAGCTGGACCTTGCAGGGGGTTGTCATGGCAACTGCCTGGTCAGAGAGCTGAGAGTGGGCCAGAGGTTAGTTTATGAGGCTGTTCTCTGTCCAGGCCCTGACCCTCAATATGTTATGGGGGGTCTGCCTCTCAGTGTGTTATGGGGATTTCTGCCTCACCGCCTGTTATGGGGGTTTCTTCCACTCTATGTGTTATGAGGGGTTTCTGCCACTCAGCCTGTTATGGGGGGTTCTGCATCACAACCTGTTATGAGTGGATTCCTCACCCAGACCTTGCATGGGGTTGTCATGGCGACTTTCTGGTCAGAGAGCTGAGAGTGGGCTGGAGGTTAGTTTATGAGGCTGCTTATTCTGTCCTAGGTGTGCATGCCTCTCAACTGTCCCGATTCCTCCAAGACTGTCACGTTTTTTTCCCCGTGATCCCGCGGTCCCGGAACGTTAATTGCAGTCCCGGGACGCCCTGTGCCGTGGCGGTCTGCCGCCGTGGCGTCGGGGCAGCGAAGCGTTGTGCGTGGGCCCGCAGGAGCAGGGAAGGAAGAGACTTGCAGGCAGTCAATCGGATGCGCAGGGGCGGGGGGACTTGTGTACGGGTTGAAGAAACTTACATGCCAGGTGAAGAGACTTGCGGGAGGGCGGGCTGGAGGAGCTGCTGTCAAGGTGGGGGTCTGTGATTGGCTGAGTAAGGTGGTGGGGGGTCTGTGATTGGCTGAGTAAGGTGATGGTTGTCTGTGATTGGCTGAGTGAGGTGATGGGGCTGTGATTGGCTGAGTGAGGTGACTGGGGTGTGTGATTGGCTGAGTGAGGTGATGGAGGTGTGATTGGCTGAGTGAGGTGATGGAAGAGTATGATTGGCTGAGTGAGGTGATGGAGGTGTATGATTGGCTGAGTGAGGTGAGTGAGGTGTGTTTGGCTGACGCCTCCCTCTTTTTCTCTCTCTCCACAGGGATTTCATGGACCCCACAATGAAGCGCCCCCACCCCCAGATCCTCCATCCTGCTCACCTGGACAACAAGTAAGATCCCCTGTTCTGTCCATGCTACAGTTTAGATTTCCAATCTACACCCCCCCCTCCCCAGCTCTCAACCCTCACCTAAATACCCCCTCCCTGCCTTTCAATCTGCATCCCCACCTAAACCCTCTCCCTAGCCTCCAATCCGCACCCCTTTGCTCCCCTGTCTAACCACTGACCTACTCTCCCACTTAAAGTGGACCGAAACCCAGGATTTTGATCCTGGGTTTTGGTCCTTTCCCCCAGGGCACCCTGATCAGGGATGCCCTGATATGTGAAACCCCACAGATCACCCCAAGGAACTCACCTCTTCCCGGTCCTACGGTGCATGCGCGGCCGCTCATCCAGTCAGCGCACTCGCATCTAAGCCGGTGTCTAAGCAGAGCGGCTCCGAGCGTGCTGGCGACCGCATCCCCCGCTTACCTTACGGAGCGTGCCATCGCCGTCCGTTCACAAATGGCTGACATGGGTACGCGCCCTGCTGGAGGGATAGTGGGGATGCGGCTCGCGCATGTGCCATTGGACCAGGAAGTAAGGTAAGTAAACGGGGGTGACCTGGGAGGTTTCACACAGTGGGAAATCGGCCAAAACCCATGCCGATTGGCCCGGGAATCTATAAGATTTTTGAGCCGATCAATTGCCTCCCCCGGGCATCCCAAATAGGGATGCCCCACTGTGCGCATGCATAAACCGCCATGCCTGCATCCCCGCTATCCTTCAAGCAGGGTGCGGGCACACTTCCTGTTAGATGGAAGCGGGGGATGCGCCCGCCAGTGCGCTCGGAGACGCTGACCTTAGACAAAGGCTCAGACATCGTGACGTCAGCGGCTCCAAGCGCACTGATTGGATGAGCACCCGTGCATGTGCTGTGGGACTGGGAAGAGGTGAGTTGGCTGCAGCGATCTGGGGGGTTTCACACAGCGAGGCATCCCAAATCAGGATACCACACTGGAGAGGAACCATCAACAGGATAGTGAAATAACTGGGGGTTGCTCCTTTTTAAAAGTGTTCAGTCTGTCAATTAAAGTTAAATATTCATTTAGAAATGTCTAGTAAATACTTTAAATTTTTTTTATAATGTATTTCCAAGGAAAGGAGCTCCTCTGGTTCAGATGTGCATTTGTGTAAATAGTGGGAAATAGGTGTGGCAGGGGGTGTGGCCAGGGCATAGTTTGTCCCTCTTTCATATCTTCGGAAGTTGGGAGGTATGGCAGTGTGCCAGGGGCCAGAGCTGTAGGTTCTATGGGCCAAAAGAAAAAAAAGCTCCAGTTTTTTTCCAATGTCCAATAGGATTATTGGGGTGGGGGGGGGGGGGGCAAGCAGCCTTTCTTATTTTTGCCTGTGGAATCTAAGCCCCCCGGGCACTGACTTCTGACTATCTACCCCCCGTGACAGCCCTCCTGTCCGGACCTTCACCTCTAACCGGATTCCTGTAAATGGACCTTTACAAGACGTGGTTGAGTACCCCTGTACTAAAGCATGGTAAGCTCCTGCATCTTACCTAGAGAATAGAGCTGATTCAGAGCCTCTACAGTACATATTCCTGCATGCGGGAATGACGCATGTTTTTGCTTTTTTTGCATGACTTTACGGTTTGAGTACGTCAAACTAAGTATTTCCTTCTTTTTAAAACAGGTGAAGCAGAGTTTTTGCGTTCTTGCCTGCATAAGTTTACGGGTTTAGCCTTCGTTTGCATGTGATTTGGCCATTTTCTAGACTATAAAAAACATAGGTTTTCAATCTCAAATTACACCCTCTTTTTGCTAGCAGGAACTGGTATATATGCTTACGATGGAGCCCCTTGACGGGTTCTGTGAACAGTATGAACATCTGCAGCAGTGGGGGCTGTTAACCATGTACCTTCCAGATCTTAGGCATACTCACCGTCGCCATGACCGATCAGCAGGTGTTCGAACTGACCAAACTGACCCTCCTTTCTATTGAGAAGCTTTCCCCTGAGCTACAGCCATGGTTGACCCCCACCACAAGAAAGATGCATGCAATTGTGGGTTTGGCCAAATTGGTTGGCTTGGATGCCAAGTGTCATGGGCTCCATTTATTTGCCCCCCCCCCCCCCCCCAGTTATTTTGGAGTTGCCAATTTGTCTTCCTAACCTCCCTCTGTACTACTGTGGTCATGTGCTTATTTTCAGTCCCCATTCTACTTGTTCTTAGTTTAACTCTTTTGTCCTTACATTGCACCTTACCTTGAGATTTAATTGCCAACTTAGTGTGTAATGGTCCTGTCAATCTGTTCCTCCTTACAATTGTGGGCCCCTATCTCTTCATGTTTCCTTTTATTGGTGTGGTTTGTTGTTTTCCGCCCGTTTGACCTAGTGAATCCTCTTACTACTAGCTCCCTTGTTTTTGGCTTTTTGTTTTAATGTTCACATCCTAATGTTTGGGTCGAGACACTGTGCCATCTCTCAGGCCCAGAAGGGGTGGTTTACATGCTACTGGCCGGCAAACAAGCCTCCCCTGCTGTGGCTCTGCTGCTCCACCTTGTGTTCCACCGTGCCCTCTGCAGGGGGCTCTGCTGTGGGCTCTGCAATGGGGCCCGCACTGAGCTCTGGTGGCCTGACTGTTGAAGGGCCAGTCGTTGAACAGGTTAACATCATTAGTGTTCCAATCCACATGTGCCAAAGGGAACATGCCGTCAGGTAGACACTCCGGCCACAGTTACATGTCCCACTCTTGCCTGTTTGTAGGAGATGCTGGGGGCCCAAAGACGTGTGTAGGGAGAGGAGAATAGAAAACAGTGGCAGGAGACAGGAGACAGCACCGAGACCTTGCAATCCTACAGTAATGGTGAACGGGAGAGCTAGCTGTGCCACTTGGCCAAGGTGCATCACTGCCTGGAGAGCTGTGAGCATTTTGGAAATGCCTATGCACATGCATTTGCCGGCTGCATGGGGGAAATGTAAGAAACATGAATTTTAATGGGAAGATGAGTGTGCATGTGGGCCAATACTAGGCCAATCCAGGGCATGCTAGAAAGTAACATTTGGATTGTCTTTAATCTTTTCAGACTTTCATAACAGACAGATACACAAACCAAACACCCACGCCAAAAGGACATTGGCATTGGAGGTAGCAGCACTTCTGAGCAGCCAGGGGATATCGGCTTACACACAAATAATGCAGCGCTGGTCACCTTACACACAAATAATGTAGCGCTGGTCAGACCTCAAACAACAAAAGTGGCCCCAGGTTCACCGGTTCTATAGCCAGAGCTTCCCAGGTAACTGGGTGCCCAAGAGAGAAGATGAGCACTCATGCAGAACTGTGCAAGTGAATGATCTTTTGTTCTAATAGCTGGGGAGTTCTGGCTGAGAATTAAGGCCACCCGGAGAAAAGGGGTTCAACCCGAGAGGCAAGCCAGACCCAAACACTGCCAACGTCCTCATCCTCCTCTTCAGTTCCCACCAAACAGCCCTGGAACCCGCTGAAGAGGAGGAGGCCCAGGTGTTGGGCTTGGAGTCGCACACAGTCCTGGAGCAGTCTGGTAGCACATTGGACATAAAGCACACTGTTTGGGGAAGGAAATATCAAATGTAACATAGCATAACATGTATGCTAAGTGCTTGTGTCTTGCACTTTTCTTTCCCATACACTAGACAGTGTATTCTCTAGAGAACCTGTGTTCTCTATTTTTGTGTTTCCTTTTGGAGGGGGATATTCTGATTCCAGTTAACCCTTAATGTTTTTTTTCCCAATGTTTTGTCCCGTATGTTCTCTTTAAACCTACCTATGTGTTGCTTATTAATGCTTAATAAGTTAACTATTTTTTTTTTATTAGCATGCAGATGCACAGAGCTTAAAATTTAGGTGCAAGGATCTTAAATCCAAATGTTCCAGAGCATAGGGGCCTGTCACCAGGTGTGATGATCACACTCTTATGGTATAAAGGACTGAAACCTTGATATACCCCTTAAATGCTGCTCTCTAGTCCTCCCACTGTCAAAAATGGTTTAGATCTGCGATAGTTGCTTGCTCCAACCGATCACACAGCAGTCTCTCCAAGTGGTACATGGAAGGCAATAAAAAAGATATGTCCCAATACACCAACTAAATGTATTTAATAAAATGCACTCACAAGGATAAAAACAAAAACAGCGTTGTCAATACATGAAATAGCCAGCAATTCTCACGTGATCCAACGCGTTTCGGCGCCGTATCGACTTCTGCCGGAATGCTTGGTAATTGTGAAAGTCGGTCATTAAAAAACCGAAAGCTAGATGACGTCAGAGTCACGTGATATAATCACATGACCATCAGCGTGTATATAACTAATACACCGCTTCCGCCCTCTCCTGTTATTAGAATCCGCGCATGCGCATCTTCCAATGCATGCGCATCCTCAATATAAAGGCTTGCTCAGCGGGGCTCGGCGCAGATCTCGCGTCTTTACACACAGCCCTACATCAGTTCATAAGATGGGAGTGTGTGCGCATCCAAAGCACTTCCGCCCTTACTCCTTCCAACCTAAAAGTGCGCGCGCGTCTCCGAGGGCACATTATTTCCGCCCTCACCTTCCTACGGTGGCCCACATCTATTCATCAGTAGGGTTCTCTATACTGCGCGCGCAGCTCTAATAGAGAACTCACATAGATCCCATTCTGCACGTGCGCAAACCCACTGCCACAGGTATTAAATCTTAAGTTCTACAAACAAGAGTCCAACAAAAGCACAGAGAAGTTAGTAACCACCAGTGCCCTCTCTGGTGGCCATCAGCAGCAAAATAAAAGGATTCAATAGAACCCTAATGTTCTAGGGTGTAAAAAAGCCAAGGACTCTGGACAATTTCATGGGGGCCTGGCTAATGAAAAGAGCTTTACAGTACTTAAACAAAAAGCATCATTAAAAAACTGTATATCATATAAAATTATAAACTAATGCAAAATACAAACATGAATCTGCCCATTTCCCCTTCTACAAGTCAAAAGAGGGATTACTATAGCTGGACATCATGAATCATCAATAAAGCAATTGAGGTCAAATTCAACGTTTAGACCTCCCGGGACTAAAGTGTCCAGCTCATAGATCCATTTACTCTCTCGTTGAGATAATTCCCTGACTATATCTGAACCCCTCCAATGGTGCTCTATTTTATCCAGACCTACAAAGGAAAGACAACTGGGATTTGATGCGTGCACACTTTTAAAGTGGGCGGACAGGTTATGTCCCTCATAGCCCCTCTTTATATTATAAATGTGTTCGCGAATCCTAGTCTTAAGTTCTCGGGTGGTCCTCCCTATATAGGTCAAGCCACAGGTACACCAGATGGCATAAACCACTCCTTTGGAGCTGCAGGTGATGAACTTTTTAATTTTATATGGTGTCCCCGTACGGGTATCCTCAAACATCTTAGTAGTCTTTCCCTTCCCTATTGCTGTTCGGCATCCACAGCATCTTCCACATCTATAAAAGCCTATCGGTGAAACTTCGACTAGAGAGACGGGTTTAGGGGGATCAATAAAACTATGCACCAATTTGTCTCTCAGACTAGGTGCTCTCCTGAATATACAAATAGGCTTAGGGGGTATTACAGGGCCCAATACAGGGTCATCCCTTAGTATGTGCCAGTGCTTTCTCAATACATTCTTAATCTAACGATGTTGTACATTAAAGCCTGATATACAGGCAAACTCCATTCCCCTTTTCAGACTTAGTAAGTAATTTGTCCCGTACCATCGACCGAACTGAACCGAGCTGGGGATTAACCATATCTGAATCGTAACCTTTGTCTAGGAACCTCTGCGTGAGGTCTGCCGCCTGTTTATCAAAGACTCTCACATCACTGCAGTTACGCCTAAGGCGCATTAATTTTCCCCTGGGTATAGCCCGCAACTAGAGATGAGCGAACTTTTGAAAAATTCGATTCGACTGATTCGCCGAATTTTCCGTCAAAAATCGTTTCGACCCGAATAAATTCGCGACGAATCGCTATTAAAAACGGCTATTTCTGAGCCTCCTAGAGCCTCAATAGGGTTGTAAACCATTCTGCCTTGCTGTAACACGCACAGGATGCGTGCTGGGTTAGTTAAATAATACTTTGAAGAAATATCACATGCAGATCAGAGGCATCGCTAATAGAATCGCAGAGCGGCACAATTGAATTCAAGAGAGTTGAAGTGGCATCACTATGAGGGGCAGAAGGAGCCCAAACATTGCTTTAAAGAGACACTGGAGTTGGCAGCAGCAGGAGCCCAAAAATTGGATGAATCACACCCTGGAGTTGGCAGCAGCAGCAGGAGCCCAAACATTACTTTAAAGAGACCCTGGGGTTGGCTTCAGGAGCCCAAAAATTGGATGAATCACACCCTGGAGTTGGCAGCAGCAGCAGGAGCCCAAATATTACTTTAAAGAGACCCTGGGGTTGGCCTCAGGAGCCCAAAAATTGGATGAATCACACCCTGGAGTTGGCAGCAGCAGCAGGAGCCCAACTATTACTTTAAAGAGACACTGGGGTTGGCTTCAGGAGCCCAAAAATTGGATGAATCACACCCTGGAGTTGGCAGCAGCAGCAGGAGCCCAAATATTACTTTAAAGAGACCCTGGGGTTGGCTTCAGGAGCCCAAAAATTGGATGAATCACACCCTGGAGTTGGCAGCAGCAGGAGCCCAAATATTACTTTAAAGAGACACTGGGGTTGGCTTCAGGAGCCCAAAAATTGGATGAATCACACCCTGGAGTTGGCAGGAGTTGACAGCAGCAGCAGCAGGAGCCCAAATATACACTGGAGTTGGCTTCAGGAGCCAAAAAATTGGATGAATCACACCCTGGAGTTGGCAGGAGTTGACAGCAGCAGCAGCAGGAGCCCAAATATACACTGGGGTTGGCTTCAGGAGCCCAAAAATTGGATGAATCACACCCTGGAGTTGGCAGGAGTTGACAGCAGCAGCAGGAGCCCAAACATTACTTAAAAGAGACACTGGGGTTGGCTTCAGGAGCCCAAAAATTGGATGAATCACACCCTGGAGTTGGCAGGAGTTGACAGCAGCAGCAGGAGCCCAAATATTACATTAAAGAGACCCTGGGGTTGGCCTCAGGAGCCCAAAAATTGGATGAATCACACCCTGGAGTTGGCAGCAGCAGGAGCCCAAATATTACTTTAAAGAGACCCTGGGGTTGGCCTCAGGAGCCCAAAAATTGGATGAATCACACCCTGGAGTTGGCAGAAGTTGGCAGCAGCAGCAGCAGGAGCCCAAATATACACTGGAGTTGGCTTCAGGAGCCCAAAAATTGGATGAATCACACCCTGGAGTTGGCAGAAGTTGGCAGCAGCAGCAGCAGGAGCCCAAATATACACTGGAGTTGGCTTCAGGAGCCCAAAAATTGGATGAATCACACCCTGGAGTTGGCAGGAGTTGACAGCAGCAGCAGCAGGAGCCCAAATATTACTTTAAAGAGACCCTGGGGTTGGCCTCAGGAGCCCAAAAATTGGATGAATCACACCCTGGAGTTGGCAGCAGCAGGAGCCCAAATATTACTTTAAAGAGACCCTGGGGTTGGCCTCAGGAGCCCAAAAATTGGATGAATCACACCCTGGAGTTGGCAGAAGTTGGCAGCAGCAGCAGCAGGAGCCCAAATATACACTGGAGTTGGCTTCAGGAGCCCAAAAATTGGATGAATCACACCCTGGAGTTGGCAGAAGTTGGCAGCAGCAGCAGCAGGAGCCCAAATATACACTAGAGTTGGCTTCAGGAGCCCAAAAATTGGATGAATCACACCCTGGAGTTGGCAGGAGTTGACAGCAGCAGCAGGAGCCCAAACATTACTTAAAAGAGACACTGGGGTTGGCTTCAGGAGCCCAAAAATTGGATGAATCACATCCTGGAGTTGGCAGGAGTTGACAGCAGCAGCAGGAGCCCAAATATTACATTAAAGAGACCCTGGGGTTGGCCTCAGGAGCCCAAAAATTGGATGAATCACACCCTGGAGTTGGCAGCAGCAGGAGCCCAAATATTACTTTAAAGAGACCCTGGGGTTGGCCTCAGGAGCCCAAAAATTGGATGAATCACACCCTGGAGTTGGCAGAAGTTGGCAGCAGCAGCAGCAGGAGCCCAAATATACACTGGAGTTGGCTTCAGGAGCCCAAAAATTGGATGAATCACACCCTGGAGTTGGCAGAAGTTGGCAGCAGCAGCAGCAGCAGGAGCCCAAATATACACTGGAGTTGGCTTCAGGAGCCCAAAAATTGGATGAATCACACCCTGGAGTTGGCAGGAGTTGACAGCAGCAGCAGGAGCCCAAACATTACTTAAAAGAGACACTGGGGTTGGCTTCAGGAGCCCAAAAATTGGATGAATCACACCCTGGAGTTGGCAGCAGCAGCAGCAGGAGCCCAAATATACACTGGAGTTGCCTTCAGGAGCCCAAAAATTGGATGAATCACACACTGGAGTTGGCAGCAGCAGCAGCAGGAGCCCAAATATACACTGGAGTTGCCTTCAGGAGCCCAAAAATTGGATGAATCACACACTGGAGTTGGCAGCAGCAGGAGCCCAAATATACACAGGAGTTGGCTTCAGGAGCCCAAAAATTGGATGAATCACACCCTGGAGTTGGCAGGAGTTGACAGCAGCAGCAGCAGCAGGAGCCCAAATATTACTTTAAAGAGACCCTGGGGTTGGCCTCAGGAGCCCAAAAATTGGATGAATCACACCCTGGAGTTGGCAGCAGCAGCAGCAGGAGCCCAAATATACACTGGAGTTGGCTTCAGGAGCACAAAAATTGGATGAATCACACCCTGGAGTTGGCAGCAGCAGCAGCAGGAGCCCAAATATACACTGGAGTTGGCTTCAGGAGCCCAAAAATTGGATGAATCACACCCTGGAGTTGGCAGAAGTTGGCAGCAGCAGGAGCCCAAATATACACTGGAGTTGGCTTCAGGAGCCCAAAAATTGGATGAATCACACCCTGGAGTTGGCAGGAGTTGACAGCAGCAGCAGCAGCAGGAGCCCAAATATTACTTTAAAGAGACCCTGGGGTTGGCCTCAGGAGCCCAAAAATTGGATGAATCACACCCTGGAGTTGGCAGCAGCAGGAGCCCAAATATTGCTTTAAAGAGACCCTGGGGTTGGCCTCAGGAGCCCAAAAATTGGATGAATCACACCCTGGAGTTGGCAGAAGTTGGCAGCAGCAGCAGCAGGAGCCCAAATATACACTGGAGTTGCCTTCAGGAGCCCAAAAATTGGATGAATCACACACTGGAGTTGGCAGCAGCAGCAGGAGCCCAAATATACACTGGAGTTGCCTTCAGGAGCCCAAAAATTGGATGAATCACACACTGGAGTTGGCAGCAACAGGAGCCCAAATATACACAGGAGTTGGCTTCAGGAGCCCAAAAATTGGATGAATCACACCCTGGAGTTGGCAGGAGTTGACAGCAGCAGCAGCAGCAGGAGCCCAAATATTACTTTAAAGAGACCCTGGGGTTGGCCTCAGGAGCCCAAAAATTGGATGAATCACACCCTGGGGTTGGCAGCAGCAGGAGCCCAAATATACACTGGAGTTGGCTTCAGGAGCACAAAAATTGGATGAATCACACCCTGGAGTTGGCAGCAGCAGCAGCAGGAGCCCAAATACACACTGGAGTTGGCTTCAGGAGCCCAAAAATTGGATGAATCACACCCTGGAGTTGGCAGAAGTTGGCAGCAGCAGGAGCCCAAATATACACTGGAGTTGGCTTCAGGAGCCCAAAAATTGGATGAATCACACCCTGGAGTTGGCAGAAGTTGGCAGCAGCAGGAGCCCAAATATACACTGGAGTTGGCTTCAGGAGCCCAAAAATTGGATGAATCACACCCTGGAGTTGGCAGGAGTTGACAGCAGCAGCAGCAGCAGGAGCCCAAATATTACTTTAAAGAGACCCTGGGGTTGGCCTCAGGAGCCCAAAAATTGGATGAATCACACCCTGGAGTTGGCAGCAGCAGGAGCCCAAATATTGCTTTAAAGAGACCCTGGGGTTGGCCTCAGGAGCCCAAAAATTGGATGAATCACACCCTGGAGTTGGCAGAAGTTGGCAGCAGCAGCAGCAGGAGCCCAAATATACACTGGAGTTGCCTTCAGGAGCCCAAAAATTGGATGAATCACACACTGGAGTTGGCAGCAGCAGCAGGAGCCCAAATATACACTGGAGTTGCCTTCAGGAGCCCAAAAATTGGATGAATCACACACTGGAGTTGGCAGCAACAGGAGCCCAAATATACACAGGAGTTGGCTTCAGGAGCCCAAAAATTGGATGAATCACACCCTGGAGTTGGCAGGAGTTGACAGCAGCAGCAGCAGCAGGAGCCCAAATATTACTTTAAAGAGACCCTGGGGTTGGCCTCAGGAGCCCAAAAATTGGATGAATCACACCCTGGAGTTGGCAGCAGCAGCAGCAGGAGCCCAAATATACACTGGAGTTGGCTTCAGGAGCACAAAAATTGGATGAATCACACCCTGGAGTTGGCAGCAGCAGCAGCAGGAGCCCAAATACACACTGGAGTTGGCTTCAGGAGCCCAAAAATTGGATGAATCACACCCTGGAGTTGGCAGAAGTTGGCAGCAGCAGGAGCCCAAATATACACTGGAGTTGGCTTCAGGAGCCCAAAAATTGGATGAATCACACCCTGGAGTTGGCAGAAGTTTGCAGCAGCAGCAGCAGCAGCAGCAGCAGCAGGAGCCCAAATATACACTGGAGTTGGCTTCAGGAGCCCAAAAATTGGATGAATCACACCCTGGAGTTGGCAGGAGTTGACAGCAGCAGCAGCAGCAGGAGCCCAAATATTACTTTAAAGAGACCCTGGGGTTGGCCTCAGGAGCCCAAAAATTGGATGAATCACACCCTGGAGTTGGCAGCAGCAGGAGCCCAAATATTACTTTAAAGAGACCCTGGGGTTGGCCTCAGGAGCCCAAAAATTGGATGAATCACACCCTGGAGTTGGCAGAAGTTGGCAGCAGCAGCAGCAGGAGCCCAAATATACACTGGAGTTGGCTTCAGGAGCCCAAAAATTGGATGAATCACACCCTGGAGTTGGCAGAAGTTGGCAGCAGCAGCAGCAGGAGCCCAAATATACACTGGAGTTGGCTTCAGGAGCCCAAAAATTGGATGAATCACACCCTGGAGTTGGCAGGAGTTGACAGCAGCAGCAGCAGCAGCAGGAGCCCAAATATTACTTTAAAGAGACCCTGGGGTTGGCCTCAGGAGCCCAAAAATTGGATGAATCACACCCTGGAGTTGGCAGCAGCAGGAGCCCAAATATTACTTTAAAGAGACCCTGGGGTTGGCCTCAGGAGCCCAAAAATTGGATGAATCACACCCTGGAGTTGGCAGAAGTTGGCAGCAGCAGCAGCAGGAGCCCAAATATACACTGGAGTTGGCTTCAGGAGCCCCAAAATTGGATGAATCACACCCTGGGGTTGGCAGAAGTTGGCAGCAGCAGCAGCAGGAGCCCAAATATACACTGGAGTTGGCTTCAGGAGCCCAAAAATTGGATGAATCACACCCTGGAGTTGGCAGAAGTTGGCAGCAGCAGCAGCAGGAGCCCAAATATACACTGGAGTTGGCTTCAGGAGCCCAAAAATTGGATGAATCACACCCTGGAGTTGGCAGGAGTTGACAGCAGCAGCAGCAGGAGCCCAAATATACACTGGAGTTGGCTTCAGGAGCCCAAAAATTGGATGAATCACACCCTGGAGTTGGCAGGTGTTGACAGCAGCAGCAGGAGCCCAAACATTACTTAAAAGAGACACTGGGGTTGGCTTCAGGAGCCCAAAAATTGGATGAATCACACCCTGGAGTTGGCAGCAGCAGCAGCAGCAGGAGCCCAAATATACACTGGAGTTGCCTTCAGGAGCCCAAAAATTGGATGAATCACACACTGGGGTTGGCAGCAGCAGCAGCAGGAGCCCAAATATACACTGGAGTTGCCTTCAGGAGCCCAAAAATTGGATGAATCACACACTGGAGTTGGCAGCAACAGGAGCCCAAATATACACAGGAGTTGGCTTCAGGAGCCCAAAAATTGGATGAATCACACCCTGGAGTTGGCAGGAGTTGACAGCAGCAGCAGCAGCAGCAGGAGCCCAAATATTACTTTAAAGAGACCCTGGGGTTGGCCTCAGGAGCCCAAAAATTGGATGAATCACACCCTGGAGTTGGCAGCAGCAGCAGCAGGAGCCCAAATATACACTGGAGTTGGCTTCAGGAGCACAAAAATTGGATGAATCACACCCTAGAGTTGGCAGGAGTTGACAGCAGCAGCAGCAGCAGGAGCCCAAATATTACTTTAAAGAGACACTGGGGTTGGCTTCAGGAGCCCAACAATTGGATGAATCACACCCTGGAGTTGGCAGAAGTTGGCAGCAGCAGCAGCAGGAGCCCAAAAAATGGCCTAAAGACATAAATATGTTTTGCACCATTTGGAAAGTGTAAAACGTGGCACCATGCTGAATCTAGTCGCATGCATCAGGCATTGGTGGGTGGAAATCCTGGCTGATCCATCCCTGATTCATTTTGACAAAGGTGAGTCTCTCCACATTTTTAGTTGACAGACGAGTTCTCCTCGCCGTAACTATGGCCCCCGCCGCACTAAACACCCGCTCAGATGGCACGCTACTTGCCGGGCAGGACAGCTTTTCCAGGGCAAACTCTGCTAGTTGCGGCCACAAATCAAGTTTGGCTGCCCAGAAGTCCAGCGGATCCTCAAGGTGTGTTGGCATGGTCATGTCAAAGTATGACATGACCTGCTGGTTGAGGTCCTGCTCCAGGTCTTCCTGCTGCTCATGAGTAGCCTCACTATGCGGGTGTAGAAAGCTACTCATTAGCGACTGAAGACTGAGGCTGCTGCTGCTGTTGGAGCTGCTGCTGCTGCTCCTGCCAACCCCCCCAGCGGCCATGGCAGTGGAAGGTGAGCGCAGAGGTCCCCTCGAGTCAGACCTGCGAGAGTATGGACCATGGCGCAGATAGGCATCGGCCAACTGCCTACGTAGAATGTCTTTGTAGTAGTTGAGTTTGTCCTCCCTCTCGGTGGGTTTAAAAAATGCCCCCATTTTGTGCCGGAAGCGAGGGTCCAATAAGGTGGACAGCCAGAAGTCATCCCGCCGACAGATGGAAACAATTCTGGGGTCACTACGCAAGCACGTGAGCATGCTTCTTGCCATTTGCGCAAGTGACTCGGATGGACTACCTGTCTCCATCTCCACTGCATACTGCCACGGTGTGGCCGGGTCCTCTGTCTCGCCTTCCTCAAAAACCTCTAGCTCCTCTGGCTGCTCCTGCTCCTCCTCACCTGTCCGCTGACTAGATAAACCAGCCATTTCGCCAAGCCTAAACTGTGTTTCGCTGGGCAACTCCTCCTCCTCCTCCTCTTCCTCCTCCTCCTCCAGTTCAGCTCCAACGGGGTTCATGTGGCCGTAAGATGTAAAAGCCATGTCTCCAGTGCCCTGACCAGCCATGGTTTCCAACATGTGCTGTAGTACATGAAGCAGTGGAATCACGTCGTTCATCCCGTAATCCTGCCGACTGACAAATAAAGTGGCTTCCTCAAAGGGCCTGAGCAAACGGCAGGTGTCACGTATGAGCTGCCACTGGTTGACATTGAAGTTACACAGGGGAGTCCTCCTATCTGCTTGGATCATCAGGAAATCCGTGATGGCTTTTCTCTGTTCATATAATCGGTCCAACATGTGAAGGGTGGAATTCCAATGGGTGGAAACATCGCAAATCAGACTATGTTGGGGGATACCATTCTGACGCTGTAGCTCAAGAAGGGTGTGTTTGGCGGTGTAGGAGTGGCTGAAGTGTATGAAAAGTTTCCTTGAAGTTGTTAGGATGTCCTGCAGATGGGGGGAACACTTCAGAAACCGCTTGACAACCAGATTGAAGACGTGAGCCATGCAGGGGGCATGGGTCAGGCTTCCTTGGCGCAGCGCAGACAAAATGTTCTTCCCATTGTCGGTAACCATGATTCCCATTTTAAGTTTTCTCGGAGTAAGCCATGTTTGGATTTCCTGATGAATACATTTAAGCAGTTCCTCCCCTGTGTGACTCCGTTCGCCAAGACAAACCATGTGAAGCACTGCGTGACACCTCCGTGCCCTGCACACATGGTAGACTGGAGGGGCACTGAGACTTGAGCCTACAGTGGAGGGTGAGGAGATGGCGGAGGATGAGGAGGCCGAGTCGCACGGTGTCACAGGCCCAATGGGCAGAGAGCGCGGAGGCCGAAGCGGCGTGACCTGTCCAAGTTGCTGCTGCAAAGGGACCACATTCACCCAGTGGGCCGTAAACGACATGTACTGCCCCTGACCGTAGTTACAGCTCCAGATGTCGGCGCTGCCATGTATTTTGCTACACACCGACAGGCTCAAGGACTGGCCCACCTTCTGTTCAACAAAAGTGTGCAGCGCTGGTACTGCCTTCTTGGCAAAGAAATGACAGCTTGGGACTCTCCACCTCGGCTCGGCACAAGCCATCAGTTCTCTGAAAGGTGCAGATTCCACCACCTGAAAAGGGAGCGACTGCAGCACCAGCAACTTGGACAGGAGCACATTCAGCTTCTGCGCCGTAGGATGAGTGGGCGCATACTGCTGTCTCTTGGACATGGCTTCGCTGATGGATTGCTGGCGGGATGCATGACTTGGAGGAGGAGGAGCAGGAGCGACAGAGGATGGGTATGACGCACAGCTGCCTTCGGCTGAGGTGCTGGAGCCTTGGCTGGCAGAAATTGGGAGCTCACTTGGTGAGGAAGCAGACTGGACCACCCCTTGGGAGCCTCGGTTCTCCCAGGTCGTTTTATGGTGACGCATCATATGTTGACGCAGGGCCGTGGTGCCAACATTTGGACCCTGGCCACGCTTCACCTTTTGCCTACATATCTTGCATGTGGCCATGTTACCCTCCTGCGGATGCCTCAGGAAAAACTGCCACACTGCCGAGTAGCTACTTTTCCCACCCCCTGGCCTCACTGATTCACTGCTGCTGTTGCCAACTCCAGGAACCCCTGCTCCACTACCTCCCGATAAGGTAGACTGCCGCACAGCAGGTGCTCTACCCCGGCCCCGGCCGGCTCCAGCCTTTGGAATTGTGCCCCCATGCTGACTGCTACCACCTTGCTGCCTCAGCTGCTGACTCCGGGGCAACCTGCGCCCCTCTTCTCCTGATGATGACGATGAAGCCCCTTCATCACCCGGCTCCCAAGTGCGATCGGCTTCATCGTCATCATCATCATCACCGAGTTGTGGCTGTACGTCACTGATGTTCGTGGATTCGTCAACAGTGTCTGGCGCAGGAGCTGGAACGCTCGCAGCACCCACGACACTGTCCACATCACTATCTGTCTGCCTAGCTAGAGAAGCCACCTCCATTGCTTGGCTGGGCAGTAGCTGCTGACTGTCCTCTATCTGATGGTCCTCCTCACTAAGGAGTGGAGCTGAACCCAAAGCATAGGATACGTCGCTGGGGGAGGGAACGGCGTAGGACAGAGGCAATGGGAGGACAGGGACTGCTCTCGGGGCATGCCAACTCAGGGTTGTGTCAGAGGAACCTACCGACCCTAGACTGGGGGTCTCAGACGTAAGTTGTGATGATGTTGTTGATGAGCGCGTCAACCAATCTACCACGGCAGATGCGTTACTGGTGGAGACCCGACCGCTAGCAGATACTGGCAGATTAGGTCTCTCAGCGTGACTCCTGCTGCTACTGGCCCCCAGTCTGATGTGAGCTCTGCCTGCGGAATCTTGGCCTCTGCCACTCCTCTTTTCACTTCCAGGCACTTGTCTGCCCGACATAGTCTAACTGGCGTGGTAGTAGGTGATATTTTAAGATCCCCCGGGCAGCGGTGGGTCTATATGAAACAGAATATAATGCACACCAAAAGTGAGCAGTAACACTCAGCCTCCAACAGGCCTGCTTAGTGTAAATAAGAGAGCTGCTTAGTGTAAATAAAGAGGGGTATGCTATGTTACAGAATGGGATGCCTCAACAGAAGTGCACCTGGCAGGCAGCAGTAAGCCTATGCCCAGCAAAAGTGTCTTTATCAGGGCTAATTTCAAATATAATAAGAGCAAATGGTTATATGGTCTTAAACAGAGGCTGCTTTAGTCACAGAATGGGATGCCCTGGCAGGGACAAGTAGTGCTATGCCCAGCAAAAGTGTCTTTATCAGGCCTAATTTCAAATATAATAAGAGCAAATGGTTATATGGTCTTAAACAGAGGGTGCTTTAGTCACAGAATGGGATGCCCTGGCAGGGACAAGTAGTGCTATGCCCAGCAAAAGTGTCTTTATCAGGCTAATTTCAAATATAATAAGATCAAATGGTTATATGGTCTTAAACAGAGGCTGCTGTAGTCACAGAATGGGATGCCCCCAAAAAAGATCCAGTAGTACTATGCCCAGCAAAAGTGTCTTTATCAGGCTAATTTCAAATATAATAAGAGCAAATGGTTATATGGTCTTAAACAGAGGCTGCTTTAGTCACAGAATGGGTTGCCCCCAAAAAAGATCCAGTAGTACTATGCCCAGCAAAAGTGTCTTTATCAGGCTAATTTCAAATATAATAAGAGCAAATGGTTATATGGTCTTAAACAGAGGCTGCTTTAGTCACAGAATGGGATGCCCTGGCAGGGACAAGTAGTGCTATGCCCAGCAAAAGTGTCTTTATCAGGCCTAATTTCAAATATAATAAGAGCAAATGGTTATATGGTCTTAAACAGAGGCTGCTTTAGTCACAGAATGGGATGCCCCCAAAAAAGATCCAGTAGTACTATGCCCAGCAAAAGTGTCTTTATCAGGCCTAATTTCAAATATAATAAGAGCAAATGGTTATATGGTCTTAAACAGAGGCTGCTTTAGTCACAGAATGGGATGCCCTGGCAGGGACAAGTAGTGCTATGCCCAGCAAAAGTGTCTTTATCAGGCCTAATTTCAAATATAATAAAAGCAAATGGTTATATGGTCTTAAACAGAGGCTGCTGTAGTCACAGAATGGGATGCCCCCAAAAAAGATCCAGTAGTACTATGCCCAGCAAAAGTGTCTTTATCAGGCTAATTTCAAATATAATAAGAGCAAATGGTTATATGGTCTTAAACAGAGGCTGCTGTAGTCACAGAATGGGATGCCCCCAAAAAAGATCCAGTAGTACTATGCCCAGCAAAAGTGTCTTTATCAGGCTAATTTCAAATATAATAAGAGCAAATGGTTATATGGTCTTAAACAGAGGCTGCTTTAGTCACAGAATGGGATGCCCTGGCAGGGACAAGTAGTGCTATGCCCAGCAAAAGTGTCTTTAACAGGCTAATTTCAAATATAATAAGAGCAAATGGTTATATGATCTTAAACAGAGGTTGCTTTAGTCACAGAACGGGATGCCCTGGCAGGGACAAGTAGTGCTATGCCCAGCAAAAGTGTCTTTATCAGGCTAATTTCAAATATAATAAGAGCAAATGGTTATATGGTCTTAAACAGAGGCTGCTGTAGTCACAGAATGGGATGCCCCCAAAAAAGATCCAGTAGTACTATGCCCAGCAAAAGTGTCTTTATCAGGCTAATTTCAAATATAATAAGAGCAAATGGTTATATGGTCTTAAACAGAGGCTGCTTTAGTCACAGAATGGGATGCCCCCAAAAAAGATCCAGTAGTACTATGCCCAGCAAAAGTGTCTTTATCAGGCTAATTTCAAATATAATAAGAGCAAATGGTTATATGGTCTTAAACAGAGGCTGCTTTAGTCACAGAATGGGATGCCCTGGCAGGGACAAGTAGTTCTATGCCCAGCAAAAGTGTCTTTAACAGGCTAATTTCAAATATAATAAGAGCAAATGGTTATATGGTCTTAAAAAGAGGCTGCTTTAGTCACAGAATGGGATGCCCTGACAGGGACAAGTAGTGCTATGCCCAGCAAAAGTGTCTTTATCAGGCCTAATTTCAAATATAATAAGAGCAATTGGTTATATGGTCTTAAACAGAGGCTGCTGTAGTCACAGAATGGGATGCCCCCCAAAAAGATCCAGTAGTACTATGCCCAGCAAAAGTGTCTTTATCAGGCTAATTTCAAATATAATAAGAGCAAATGGTTATATGGTCTTAAACAGAGGCTGCTTTAGTCACAGAATGGGATGCCCCCAAAAAAGATCCAGTAGTACTATGCCCAGCAAAAGTGTCTTTATCAGGCTAATTTCAAATATAATAAGAGCAAATGGTTATATGGTTTTAAACAGAGGCTGCTTTAGTCACAGAATGGGATGCCCTGGCAGGGACAAGTAGTGCTATGCCCAGCAAAAGTGTCTTTATCAGGCCTAATTTCAAATATAATAAGAGCAAATGGTTATATGGTCTTAAACAGAGGCTGCTTTAGTCACAGAATGGGATGCCCTGGCAGGGACAAGTAGTGCTATGCCCAGCAAAAGTGTCTTTATCAGGCCTAATTTCAAATATAATAAGAGCAAATGGTTATATGGTCTTAAACAGAGGCTGCTTTAGTCACAGAATGGGATGCCCTGGCAGGGACAAGTAGTGCTATGCCCAGCAAAAGTGTCTTTATCAGGCTAATTTCAAATATAATAAGAGCAAATGGTTATATGGTCTTAAACAGAGGCTGCTGTAGTCACAGAATGGGATGCCCCCAAAAAAGATCCAGTAGTACTATGCCCAGCAAAAGTGTCTTTATCAGGCTAATTTCAAATATAATAAGAGCAAATGGTTATATGGTCTTAAACAGAGGCTGCTTTAGTCACAGAATGGGTTGCCCCCAAAAAAGATCCAGTAGTACTATGCCCAGCAAAAGTGTCTTTATCAGGCTAATTTCAAATATAATAAGAGCAAATGGTTATATGGTCTTAAACAGAGGCTGCTTTAGTCACAGAATGGGATGCCCTGGCAGGGACAAGTAGTGCTATGCCCAGCAAAAGTGTCTTTATCAGGCCTAATTTCAAATATAATAAGAGCAAATGGTTATATGGTCTTAAACAGAGGCTGCTTTAGTCACAGAATGGGATGCCCCCAAAAAAGATCCAGTAGTACTATGCCCAGCAAAAGTGTCTTTATCAGGCCTAATTTCAAATATAATAAGAGCAAATGGTTATATGGTCTTAAACAGAGGCTGCTTTAGTCACAGAATGGGATGCCCTGGCAGGGACAAGTAGTGCTATGCCCAGCAAAAGTGTCTTTATCAGGCCTAATTTCAAATATAATAAAAGCAAATGGTTATATGGTCTTAAACAGAGGCTGCTGTAGTCACAGAATGGGATGCCCCCAAAAAAGATCCAGTAGTACTATGCCCAGCAAAAGTGTCTTTATCAGGCTAATTTCAAATATAATAAGAGCAAATGGTTATATGGTCTTAAACAGAGGCTGCTGTAGTCACAGAATGGGATGCCCCCAAAAAAGATCCAGTAGTACTATGCCCAGCAAAAGTGTCTTTATCAGGCTAATTTCAAATATAATAAGAGCAAATGGTTATATGGTCTTAAACAGAGGCTGCTTTAGTCACAGAATGGGATGCCCTGGCAGGGACAAGTAGTGCTATGCCCAGCAAAAGTGTCTTTAACAGGCTAATTTCAAATATAATAAGAGCAAATGGTTATATGGTCTTAAACAGAGGTTGCTTTAGTCACAGAACGGGATGCCCTGGCAGGGACAAGTAGTGCTATGCCCAGCAAAAGTGTCTTTATCAGGCTAATTTCAAATATAATAAGAGCAAATGGTTATATGGTCTTAAACAGAGGCTGCTGTAGTCACAGAATGGGATGCCCCCAAAAAAGATCCAGTAGTACTATGCCCAGCAAAAGTGTCTTTATCAGGCTAATTTCAAATATAATAAGAGCAAATGGTTATATGGTCTTAAACAGAGGCTGCTTTAGTCACAGAATGGGATGCCCCCAAAAAAGATCCAGTAGTACTATGCCCAGCAAAAGTGTCTTTATCAGGCTAATTTCAAATATAATAAGAGCAAATGGTTATATGGTCTTAAACAGAGGCTGCTTTAGTCACAGAATGGGATGCCCTGGCAGGGACAAGTAGTTCTATGCCCAGCAAAAGTGTCTTTAACAGGCTAATTTCAAATATAATAAGAGCAAATGGTTATATGGTCTTAAACAGAGGCTGCTTTAGTCACAGAATGGGATGCCCTGACAGGGACAAGTAGTGCTATGCCCAGCAAAAGTGTCTTTATCAGGCCTAATTTCAAATATAATAAGAGCAATTGGTTATATGGTCTTAAACAGAGGCTGCTGTAGTCACAGAATGGGATGCCCCCCAAAAAGATCCAGTAGTACTATGCCCAGCAAAAGTGTCTTTATCAGGCTAATTTCAAATATAATAAGAGCAAATGGTTATATGGTCTTAAACAGAGGCTGCTTTAGTCACAGAATGGGATGCCCCCAAAAAAGATCCAGTAGTACTATGCCCAGCAAAAGTGTCTTTATCAGGCTAATTTCAAATATAATAAGAGCAAATGGTTATATGGTTTTAAACAGAGGCTGCTTTAGTCACAGAATGGGATGCCCTGGCAGGGACAAGTAGTGCTATGCCCAGCAAAAGTGTCTTTATCAGGCCTAATTTCAAATATAATAAGAGCAAATGGTTATATGGTCTTAAACAGAGGCTGCTTTAGTCACAGAATGGGATGCCCTGGCAGGGACAAGTAGTGCTATGCCCAGCAAAAGTGTCTTTATCAGGCCTAATTTCAAATATAATAAGAGCAAATGGTTATATGGTCTTAAACAGAGGCTGCTTTAGTCACAGAATGGGATGCCCTGGCAGGGACAAGTAGTGCTATGCCCAGCAAAAGTGTCTTTATCAGGCTAATTTCAAATATAATAAGAGCAAATGGTTATATGGTCTTAAACAGAGGCTGCTGTAGTCACAGAATGGGATGCCCCCAAAAAAGACCCAGTAGTACTATGCCCAGCAAAAGTGTCTTTATCAGGCTAATTTCAAATATAATAAGAGCAAATGGTTATATGGTCTTAAACAGAGGCTGCTTTAGTCACAGAATGGGATGCCCCCAAAAAAGATCCAGTAGTACTATGCCCAGCAAAAGTGTCTTTATCAGGCTAATTTCAAATATAATAAGAGCAAATGGTTATATGGTCTTAAACAGAGGCTGCTTTAGTCACAGAATGGGATGCCCTGGCAGGGACAAGTAGTGCTATGCCCAGCAAAAGTGTCTTTATCAGGCCTAATTTCAAATATAATAAGAGCAAATGGTTATATGGTCTTAAACAGAGGCTGCTTTAGTCACAGAATGGGATGCCCCCAAAAAAGATCCAGTAGTGCTATGCCCAGCAAAAGTGTCTTTATCAGGCTAATTTCAAATATAATAAGAGCAAATGGTTATATGGTCTTAAACAGAGGCTGCTGTAGTCACAGAATGGGATGCCCCCAAAAAAGACCCAGTAGTACTATGCCCAGCAAAAGTGTCTTTATCAGGCTAATTTCAAATATAATAAGAGCAAATGGTTATATGGTCTTAAACAGAGGCTGCTTTAGTCACAGAATGGGATGCCCCCAAAAAAGATCCAGTAGTACTATGCCCAGCAAAAGTGTCTTTATCAGGCTAATTTCAAATATAATAAGAGCAAATGGTTATATGGTCTTAAACAGAGGCTGCTTTAGTCACAGAATGGGATGCCCTGGCAGGGACAAGTAGTGCTATGCCCAGCAAAAGTGTCTTTATCAGGCCTAATTTCAAATATAATAAGAGCAAATGGTTATATGGTCTTAAACAGAGGCTGCTTTAGTCAGAGAATGGGATGCCCCCAAAAAAGATCCAGTAGTGCTATGCCCAGCAAAAGTGTCTTTATCAGGCCTAATTTCAAATATAATAAGAGCAAATGGTTATATGGTCTTAAACAGAGGCTGCTGTAGTCACAGAATGGGATGCCCCAAAAAAGATCCAGTAGTGCTATGCCCAGCAAAAGTGTCTTTATCAGGCTAATTTCAAATATAATAAGAGCAAATGGTTATATGGTCTTAAACAGAGGCTGCTGTAGTCACAGAATGGGATGCCCCCAAAAAAGATCCAGTAGTACTATGCCCAGCAAAAGTGTCTTTATCAGGCCTAATTTCAAATATAATAAGAGCAAATGGTTATATGGTCTTAAACAGAGGCTGCTTTAGTCACAGAATGGGATGCCCTGGCAGGGACAAGTAGTGCTATGCCCAGCAAAAGTGTCTTTAACAGGCTAATTTCAAATATAATAAGAGCAAATGGTTATATGGTCTTAAACAGAGGCTGCTGTAGTCACAGAATGGGATGCCTCACAGCAGACTTAAGATCAGTTCAGTATATATGCACAGTTAGTTAGTATAAGCAGCCTGAAAACGCTAACAAAGCCTGTCAGGCTGGATGAAAAAAAAAAAAAAAACTGACAGCCTCCGATTTTCCCTTCCTTTCCCTGTTTTTCGCTGACTTTCTGTCTGTCTCCTGTCTGTCTCCTGCCTGTCTCCAGCCTGTCCCTGTCTGTCCCTGCCTGTCTAACTGTCTAACTGTCTCTCCCTCAGCTACACAGCGTTCTGTCTCTCACGAATGCAATAGAGAAATGAGGCAGGAAAGCCTTAAATACCGTTGTGACGTCACCGGGCTTGCTGGCTGCTGATAGGCTGCATGTGACTGTCCCAGCATACACTGCCCCAGCTTACATGTCTGGACATGTCCCGTCCGCCATCTTAGAATGCCTGTAATGTAAATGAATGGATGTTAAAGGAAAACTTCGAGCGATCGAATCGCGGGGAAATTCGGATTCGATCCGAATCGAATTTTTCCTGAAATTCGGATCGAATCCGGGTTCGTCCGGATCGATTCGTTCATCCCTACCCGCAACCAATTAGGATGGTGACAGCTATCCCAGGGGACATATCCATTCCTATCCGTCGCCTTGAAGTAAGTAGAAGTTACCAGTTGGAAACCTTCGATTTTAATCATGAGATCTAGAAAATTAACCTCATATGGTCCAATCTCAGGGGTGAACTCCAAATTGCAGTTGTTGATGTTCACACCCTTAAAAAAATCCTCCAACTCTGTTTTAGGGCCCTCCCATAGAACCAGCACGTCATCGATGTACCACCGCCACAATTTAAGATGCGGCCACGGTCCATCAAAGACGTGCCCTGATTCCCTACAAACAAGTTTGCCATACTAGGGGCAAACTTGGCCCCCATAGCTACGCCTTTGGTCTGAAGATAAAACTGGCCACCAAACCAGAAATAATTGTGGTATAGGGCAAATGTTAGACAGTCCACTATAAAGTTTACCTGTTTGTTTGGTAACTCAGATGCACAATGAAGATAATGGCGAACTGCTAAAATACCTAAAACATGGGGGATAACAGTATATAGGGACGTTACGTCCGCTGTTGCTATAATGTATCTTTTTTATTGCCTTCCATGTACCACTTGGAGAGACTGCTGTGTGATCGGTTGGAGCAAGCAACTATCGCAGATCTAAACCATTTTTGACAGTGGGAGGACTAGAGAGCAGCATTTAAGGGGTATATCAAGGTGTCAGTCCTTTATACCATTAGGGTAAGAGTGTGATCATCACACCTGGTGACGGGCCCCTATGCTCTGGAACATTTGGATTTAAGATCCTTGCACCTAAATTTTAAGCTCTGTGCATCTGCATGCTTTTATTGTTTGTTTAAAAGAAGAAGGACTTTTTTCCAGCACGTTGAGCTCCTAGAGTTTTATATTAGCGCGGTGTTGTTTTCTTTGTTTTAATTTTTTTATTGTTTTTGTTTTTGCTAAACTTTGGCATCCAATAGCTACATTTTTGTTGTTTGAACCTTTTTATAATTTATTTAGTTGGAATCCAAACAAAAATAAAGGGTTCAATCCCTAAAAATAACTTGCGACTGACACTTTCATTACTGATGAACATTCAGGACACTGCCGCCATGTGTTAATGGAATGAAATAAAGGCTGTTACTCATTGGAATCCGAAACTTCCTCCACCTATGTGCTGGAGGAAATTCACTTGTCAAACTGCCACATTTGCACACGCTTTGCTGCCTTCTAAACATACTATAAATTAGGCCCCAGAGACAATTTGGTGCACAAAAATGATGCTAGCGGAAAATTTCAGGAGCAAATTGGTGCAATAGCAACCTCTATGAGACGAAAGCCCGGGCGCGACTTGATGCCCCAAATAGCGTGCACAGAGTGTTCCCTAGTGGAAAGTGTTACCTAATAGTAGTAAACCCTAAGATCAGTAGTAAACCCTAAGAAGCTACATTGTGACTTTGGAAATCAGTGTCTCGTCATCTGGAAAATGCTTAGTAAAATAATGTTTATGTTGGAGAGAGGAGGAAGTTGAGGTGGGGTAAATGATGGAAATGCATCGAATTTCAAAACCACCACAGTGTGCTTTCACCTGGAAAGCATGTGATTTGTAGACTGGGTCATTTTCTTGTAGAAGGTGGACCCCTTTGGTGAGGCATGCCATGGCCTCCCACAATTTCCACAGCATTGAAGTATATTATGCCCAGTAATTGTTGTACCATTTGTTAGGAACTCCATCAAGACTACACCATGCTGGTCCCAAAGGTGGTGAGTAATGAGACTTCTATTGCATCAGCTGGACTTTAGTCTTTAGATCATAGTGATAGGCCCAGCTTTCATCTGTGTCATCAGTCTCCTGGTTTCCATGGCACATCAATGAGCCTGGAAGCATACAATTTGTAGCGTGAGCAGACAGGGAACCCAGAAAGCAGATTCCTTATGCATACAGAAGGTTTTTATGAATTTTGACTTTTTTAGCTACGCTGCGATTTTCCAAAATGTCGGCCTTCACTTTCTGGATGTTTACCGATAGGGGAGTGGAGTCATCCTGGAATTGGAGCTGTTTCCCCAAAACCCACCAAGCATGTGAAATACATTTGGCCAAAACCCCTGATGATATTCCCTTCTCAGGGTGTAGAAGTAGAAATGGATAATTATTCTTTTCCAATAATCCTGAAACACGGTTTTTATTTGCTTTCCCTCTCTGTGAGATAGCAGGCGATCAGTCATTGCATAGATGTGGCAGTGACAATGAATAGAGGAGGTGGAGCTTTAGAGCTAACAAGGGCCATTTTCTGGGATGAGAGTGAAGCAGGAGCACTAAAAATTAGCAAAAGGTGCTCTTCATGGGGTGAGCAATTCAGGGGATGCTAGTTATAAAGTTTACCCACATTTGAATTGACAATGACAGTTCTTGACTACATCATATGATGGGGAATCCTTCCCATAAATCTCTTTTATCTCAATGAACGTCTCCGTTGGTGTGTTACCTTTTAGCTAAAAGAACTTGATGAATGCTTTATATTCTACTGGTTCTATTATGAAACCTCACACCACTTCAAGCACCTGTAAAAAAGTTAGCAGTTCAGTTAGCAGTTCAGATTTGCAAATTGGCACCTAACCTACTCATATCATTACACATATGCAGTTTCAGGGTCCTGCGATAAGTAGAAGTGAGGCAGGGAAATCTTTAATGAATGCCCCTTGTAGTTTTATTTTTTCACATTCGATATATATATTTTGTATATTTTTAGTTTTTCTTTTAGGGACGATTCTACCTTTCAAATCTAAAACAAAGGAGACGTGGATTTGCTCATCATTAATAATTACTGGCCTCTTTGCATGCAGAGAATTTCTTCAGTGAGCAGCACTTGTTAACCCCCCCCCCCCATTATAATCCAAATACCATTACCAATGGGACTAAAGAAAAAATGGGCACAACCCCAAAATATAATATAAAAAGATCAAATAAATTTATTTAAGCCACCAATAAAAAACATATAACCAACAAGACATAAGACTAAACAAATTAAAAATACTGCCTTCCCTGGACCCAGATAATACAGACAATCACATCAATAATCAATTAATAATGGATAAGGCGGTAAAAATACATACATAGAAGCAGCCTGAATTAATTAGTCCTCCTTAATAAAACGTGATCAAATATTGCCATTTCCCCTAATTAATACATACTCTATGTAAAAAATATAATTAATAGAGTAAGGTGCAATAAGTGCTAAATGAATGATTAATTAAAGTGCTAATTCTATAACCATAAGAGAACAAGTTAATAAACGAATAAAAAATGCAATAGAAGCTATCCCAAGTATATTGAAATAACCCTAATTATAGAGTATGTGAACAGTCCACGAAATCTCAATAGCTATAATAGATTTAAAGTGCCAAATATAATAAGAAAGGGGACAGCAGGCTTGCAAAAAGACGGGGAGGCCGATTCATTAATAGCGCCAGGTAGCGACAGATGAGCGACAGTAGCGTTATTTTCACAGCGCCCGCTAGTATTCGCTGTGCTTGGCCGTTGTTCGGTCGGTGTGCGGTAATGTTGAATACGGGGTTAGGTGTCGCTGTTTGACAGGTTCCGCGCTGTATGGGAGCGCATGACAGCGAACGGCCATAGCGAACGGCTCCCAGCATATTCATTAACAAATCACACTCCAAAAATGCTTGTGAAATGCTTGTTTAAACCCCAGAGCGCTGGCGGCGATGGGTTAAAAGTAGTTTTTTAACCCCCAAACAACCATATTTTTAGTAAAAAAAAAACATGTTTTTCAAAACATTTTGTAATATGAATACATTAATATCAGACCTGTAATATCAATTCTGCACAAATTTATTTATTTATTTTTTTTAACTTAAAAAAAAAAAAATCTAACATTGCAGAAGTGGCCACAGAATTAAAAAAAAAAATAAAAATAAATAAATAATAGCAATTTATTATGAATATTTAAAGATTGCTCCATTGAAATGCATTGGAGAGCGCCAGGTAGCGAGAGGTCATACCTGTCGCTGTTCAAGGTCGCTCGCTGGCGCTGTGGGGTGAGGCTGGAATAATGATGAATGATTCGCTATCTGGAGCTCTGTCAGTCGCTAAGCAGGATCGGCTTGATAAATGTGTGATTGCGGAGGGGAGCCGGCGTTCTCGTGGCGGTGAGCTTCATTACCGTTCGCTCACCATTCACTACCTGGCGCTATCCCTTGTTAAATAAGGGCCTAAGTCAAAATTGATAACCAGTAAGAATTATAGCTACCACCCATCAAAATATAAGATATGGTCAAGGGGAGGGCAGAGATCGCTACCCCGCGCGTTCCGCCATGCTCCCACAGCCTCAAAGGTAAGAGATTTTTTGGCTTGTATCTTTTGTTTGTTTTTAAAGAAAAGTGATCTCTAATGTCAAGCAGTTTAGTACTTGGGTTTCAGCAGTCTAAATGTCCTCCCTTATATTTGACAATAACCATCTTCTCAACTCTCCACCACGGCTGCTTTTGCAGATTTTCTGTCCTACAATAATAAAGCATTTTACATTATTAATACGTGTACTTTCTGACACCTTGAACAAGACACAGTAACAGATTTGGAAATTAGTTTTGACTTTCTGGTGTGTAAAACGACACTGACTACATAAATATTAATTACTAAAATATTTAAACATGTGCATTTACATGGCTGGGCCAATTAAATTTGTTTGATTATTCATTTATACACAGAGAATATACTTCTAAAATAAATTCTTTACATAACCGGTGGGGCACGTTGAAACAGAGAGTAAATATAGGTAGAGCAACTTCATAATAAATTAAGGAAATACATTAAAAAAAACAATTATATATATCATAGCCATACCATCTAAGTAACTACTTTTTATTGGTCATTAATTACTAATTACTATTACAGAAAAGCATGAAATCAATAATACTGTACAACAACCTTAACCAAGAAACTGGTTTTACCTCCCTTTAGTCTGTGATACAAATGAAAAACTACTTGACCCTCTGCAGTTTACCTACAGAGCTCACAAATCTATAGACTGACTAATGATGCTATGAACATGGCCCTCCACCTTTTCTACAGCACCTGGAGTCATTATGGCCAGCACCAATTACAGTGGCCCTAACTAGTGTTGGGGGACCCAAGCTTGGAAGAGCAAAACTGGCTGTAAAATAGGGGTAGTAAGGGCAAGTGAGCTGCAAACTGGGGGGAACGCCTGGACAATTGCCCTGCACAAAATAGGGTAGGGACAGTACTAATATCATGTATACTTTATTAAAATAATAAGACAAAGCCCCCCATCATCCTCATAGCAGACTATGTGACAGAGCCCCATCACCCCATAGCAGACTGTGTGAAAAAGCCCTCATCACCCCCATAGCAGACTGTGTGAAAGAGCCCCCATCACCCCCATAGCAGACTGTGTGGCAGAACAACCCCCATAATCCCCATAGCACACTGTGTGACAGAATTCCCCCATCATCCTCATAGCAGGCTGTGTTACAACCCCCCCCCATTGTCCCCATAGCAGACTGTGCGGTATAACAACCCCCATAATCCCCATAGCTGGCTGTATGACAGAATCCCCCCTCCCCCATAATTCCCATAGCACACTGTGTGGCATAACAGAGCCCATCATCCCAATGTTAGACTGTGTGGCAGAACAACACCCATCATCCCCATTAGGGATGAGCGAATCGATCTGGACGAACCTGGATTGGATCCGAATTTCATGAAAAATTCGATTCGGATCGAATCCGAATTTCCCCGTGCTTCGATCGCTCGAAGTTTTCCTTTAACATCCATTCATTTACATTACAGGCATTCTAAGATGGCGGGCGGGACATGTCCAGACATCTACCCCGCGCCAGTGCAAGCTGGGGCAGTCACATGCAGCCTATCAGCAGCCAGCAAGCCCGGTGACGTCACAGCGCTATTTAAAGTGGACCAACACCCAGGGGGGATCGGCCCGGAAATCTATAAGATTCCCGGACCGATCAGATCCCTCCCCGCGGGGCATCCGAAATCGGGATGTCCCGCGGGGAGGAACCCCCCAGGAGGCCCACAATCCTCACCTTACCGGCGATCCAACGGCGCATGCGCGAGACGCGGCCGCGTCTCTCGCTTCCCTCTAGCAGGGCGCGCTCCCGCGCCAGCCGTTTTGTGAATGGCCGCCGCAGGCGCGCTCCCTGTTAGAGGGAAGCGAGAGACGCAGCCAATGACAGCACTCTGGTATGCGCGTCCAAGCGGCTTTGGACGCGCATACCAGAGCTGCTCTGAGCGCTGTCATTGGCCGGACGAAGTCACGTGGGAGCGGGGAGAGGTGAGTTTTTGCGGCGATCGGGGGGGTTTCAGACAGCGGGGCACCCCCGATCGGGGTGCCCCACCTAAGTGGACCAACACCCAGGATAGTCAAAATCCTGGGTGTTGGTCCACTTTAAGTCGGCGGACATCTTGCTTTTCCTCATTTCTCTATTGCATTCGTGAGAGACAGGATGCTGCTGTAGTGAGGGAGAGACAGAGAGCCAGGGACAGACAGGGACAGGCAGGAGACAGGCAGAAAGTCAGCGAAAATCAGGGAAAGTTAGGAAAAATCAGAGGCAGTCACAGGGAGAATTTTTTTTTTTTTCATCCAGCCTGAGTGTTACTGGCTGGCTGACTGGCTTTGTTAGCGTTTTCAGGCTGCTTATACACTTACTGTGCATATATACTGAACTGATCTCAAGTCTGCTGTGAGGCATCCCATTCTGTGACTACACCAGCCTCTATTTCCTATAACCCTTTGCACTTATTCTAAAAGTAATTTGGCCTGATAAAGACACTTTTGCTGTGCATAGTAGTACTGCTGCCAGGTGCTCTCCGGTTGGGGCATCCCATTCTGTGATGACAACAGCCTCTATTTACTATAACCCTTTGCACTTATTCTAAAAGTAATTTGGCCTGATAAAGACACTTTTTCTGTGCATAGTAGTACTGCTGCCAGGTGCTCTTTGGTTGGGGCATCCCATTCTGTGACTACACCAGCCTCTATTTACTATAACCCTTTGCACTTATTCTAAAAGTAATTTGGCCTGATAAAGACACTTTTGCTGTGCATAGTAGTACTGCTGCCAGGTGCTCTCTGGTTGGGGCATCCCATTCTGTGACTACACCAGCCTCTAACTCTTTGCACTTATTCTAAAAGAAATTTGGCCTGATAAAGACACTTTTGCTGTGCATAGTCGTACTGCTGCCAGGTGCTCTCCGGTTGGGGCATCCCATTCTGTGACTACAACAGCCTCTATTTACTATAACCCTTTGCACTTATTCTAAAAGTAATTTGGCCTGATAAAGACACTTTTGCTGTGCATAGTAGTACTGCTGCCAGGTGCTCTCTGGTTGGGGCATCCCATTCTGTGACTACACCAGCCTCTAACCCTTTGCACTTATTCTAAAAGTAATTTGGCATGATAAAGACACTTTTGCTGTGCATAGTAGTACTGCTGCCAGGTGCTCTCTGATTGGGGCATCCCATTCTGTGACTACACCAGCCTCTAACCCTTTGCACTTATTCTAAAAGTAATTTGGCCTGATAAAGACACTTTTGCTTCGCATAGGACTACTGCTGCCAGGTGCTCTCCGGTTGGGGCATCCCATTCTGTGACTACAACAGCCTCTATTTACTATAACCCTTTGCACTTATTCTAAAGGTAATTTGGCCTGATAAAGACACTTTTGCTGTGCATAGTAGTACTGCTGCCAGGTGCTCTCCGGTTGGGGCATCCCATTCTGTGACTACACCAGCCTCTATTTACTATAACCCTTTGCACTTATTCTAAAAGTAATTTGGCCTGATAAAGACACTTTTGCTGCGCATAGTAGTACTGCTGCCAGGTGCTCTCTGGTTGGGGCATCCCATTCTGTGACTACACCAGCCTCTATTTACCATAACCCTTTGCACCTATTCTAAAAGTAATTTGGCCAAATAAAGACACTTTTGCTGTGCATAGTAGTACTGCTGCCAGGTGCTCTCTGGTTGGGGCATCCCATTCTGTGACTACACCAGCCTCTAACCCTTTGCACTTATTCTAAAAGTAATTTGGCCTGATAAAGACACTTTTGCTGTGCATAGTAGCACTGCTGCCAGGTGCTCTCCGGTTGGGGCATCCCATTCTGTGACTACACCAGCCTCTATTTACTATAACCCTTTGCACTTATTCTAAAAGTAATTTGGCCTGATAAAGACACTTTTGCTTTGCATAGGACTACTGCTGCCAGGTGCTCTCTGGTTGGGGCATCCCATTCTGTGACTACAACAGCCTCTATTTACTATAACCCTTTGCACTTATTCTAAAAGTAATTTGGCCTGATAAAGACACTTTTGCTGTGCATAGTAGCACTGCTGCCAGGTGCTCTCCGGTTGGGGCATCCCATTCTGTGACTACAACAGCCTCTTTTTGCTATAACCCTTTGCACTTATTCTAAAAGTAATTTGGCCTGATAAAGACACTTTTGCTGTGCATAGTAGTACTGCTGCCAGGTGCTCTCTGATTGGGGCATCCCATTCTGTGACTACACCAGCCTCTAACCCTTTGCACTTATTCTAAAAGTAATTTGGCCTGATAAAGACACTTTTGCTTCGCATAGGACTACTGCTGCCAGGTGCTCTCCGGTTGGGGCATCCCATTCTGTGACTACAACAGCCTCTATTTACTATAACCCTTTGCACTTATTCTAAAGGTAATTTGGCCTGATAAAGACACTTTTGCTGTGCATAGTAGTACTGCTGCCAGGTGCTCTCCGGTTGGGGCATCCCATTCTGTGACTACACCAGCCTCTATTTACTATAACCCTTTGCACTTATTCTAAAAGTAATTTGGCCTGAAAAAGACACTTTTGCTGTGCATAGTAGTACTGCTGCCAGGTGCTCTCTGGTTGGGGCATCCCATTCTGTGACTACACCAGCCTCTATTTACCATAACCCTTTGCACCTATTCTAAAAGTAATTTGGCCAAATAAAGACACTTTTGCTGTGCATAGTAGTACTGCTGCCAGGTGCTCTCTGGTTGGGGCATCCCATTCTGTGACTACACCAGCCTCTAACCCTTTGCACTTATTCTAAAAGTAATTTGGCCTGCTAAAGACACTTTTGCTGTGCATAGTAGTACTGCTGCCAGGTGCTCTCCGGTTGGGGCATCCCATTCTGTGACTACACCAGCCTCTATTTACTATAACCCTTTGCACTTATTCTAAAAGTAATTTGGCCTGATAAAGACACTTTTGCTTTGCATAGGACTACTGCTGCCAGGTGCTCTCTGGTTGGGGCATCCCATTCTGTGACTACAACAGCCTCTATTTACTATAACCCTTTGCACTTATTCTAAAAGTAATTTGGCCTGATAAAGACACTTTTGCTGTGCATAGTAGTACTGCTGCCAGGTGCTCTCCGGTTGGGGCATCCCATTCTGTGGCTACAAAAGCCTCTATTTACTATAACCCTTTGCACTTATTCTAAAAGTAATTTGGCCTGATAAAGACACTTTTGCTGTGCATAGTAGTACTGCTGCCAGGTGCTCTCTGGTTGGGGCATCCCATTCTGTGACTACACCAGCCTCTATTTACTATAACCCTTTGCACTTATTCTAAAAGTAATTTGGCCTGATCAAGACACTTTTGCTGTGCATAGTAGTACTGCTGCCAGGTGCTCTCTGGTTGGGGCATCCCATTCTGTGACTACACCAGCCTCTATTTACTATAACCCTTTGCACTTATTCTAAAAGTAATTTGGCCTGATAAAGACACTTTTGCTGTGCATAGTAGTACTGCTGCCAGGTGCTCTCTGGTTGGGGCATCCCATTCTGTGACTACACCAGCCTCTATTTACTATAACCCTTTGCACTTATTCCAAAAGTAATTTTGCCTGATCAAGACACTTTTGCTGTGCATAGTAGTACTGCTGCCAGGTGCTCTCTGGTTGGTGCATCCCATTCTGTGACTACACCAGCCTCTAACCCTTTGCACTTATTCTAAAAGTAATTTGGCCTGATAAAGACACTTTTGCTTTGCATAGGACTACTGCTGCCAGGTGCTCTCTGGTTGGGGCATCCCATTCTGTGACTAAAACAGCCTCTATTTACTATAACCCTTTGCACTTATTCTAAAAGTAATTTGGCCTGATAAAGACACTTTTGCTGTGCATAGTAGTACTGCTGCCAGGTGCTCTCTGGTTGGGGCATCCCATTCTGTGACCACACCAGCCTCTAACCCTTTGCACTTATTCTAAAAGTAATTTGGCCTGATGAAGACACTTTTGCTTTGCATAGGACTACTGCTGCCAGGTGCTCTCTGGTTGGGGCATCCCATTCTGTGACTACAACAGCCTCTATTTCCTATAACCCTTTGCACTTATTCTAAAAGTAATTTGGCCTGATAAAGACAATTTTTCTGTGCATAGTAGTATTGCTGCCAGGTGTTCTCTGGTTGGGGCATCCCATTCTGTGACTACACCAGCCTCTATTTACTATAACCCTTTGCACTTATTCTAAAAGTAATTTGGCCTGATAAAGACACTTTTGCTGTGCATAGTAGTACTGCTGCCAGGTGCTCTCTGGTTGGGGCATCCCATTCTGTGACTACACCAGCCTCTATTTACTATAACCCTTTGCACGTATTCTAAAAGTAATTTGGCCTGATAAAGACACTTTTGCTGTGCATAGTAGTACTGCTGCCAGGTGCTCTCCGGTTGGTGCATCCCATTCTGTGACTACAACAGCCTCTATTTACTATAACCCTTTGCACTTATTCTAAAAGTAATTTGGCCTGATAAAGACACTTTTGCTGTGCATAGTAGTACTGCTGCCAGGTGCTCTCCGGTTGGGGCATCCCATTCTGTGACATACCATACCCCTCTTTATTTACACTAACCAGCTCTCTTATTTACACTAAGCAGGCCTGTTGGAGGCTGAGTGTTACTGCTCACTTTTGGTGTGCATTATATTCTGTTTCATATAGACCCACCGCTGCCTGGGGGTTCTTAAAATATCACCTACTACCACGCCAGTTAGACTATGTCGGGCAGACAAGTGCCTGGAAGTGAAAAGAGGAGAGGCAGAGGCCAAGATTCCGCAGGCAGAGGTCGCAGCAGACTGGGGGCCAGTAGCAGCAGGAGTCACGCTGAGAGACCTAATCTGCCAGTATCTGCTAGCGGTCGGGTCTCCACCAGTAACGCATCTGCCGTGGTAGATTGGTTAACGCGCTCATCAACAACATCATCACAACTTACGTCTGAGACCACCAGTCTAGGGTCGGTAGTTTCCTCTGACACAACCCTGAGTTGGCATGCCACGAGAGCAGTCCCTGTCCTCCCATTGCCTCTGTCCTACGCCGTTCCCTCCCCCAGCGACATATCCTATGCTTTGGGTTCAGCTTCACTCTTTAGTGAGGAAGACGATCAGATAGAGGACAGTCAGCAGCTACTGCCCAGCCAAGAAATGGAGGTGGCTTCTTTAGCTAGGCAGACAAATAGTGATGTGGACAGTGTCGTGGGTGCTGCAAGCGTTCCAGCTCCTACGCCAGACACTGTTGACGAATCCACGAACATCAGTGACGTACAGCCACAACTCGGTGACAATGATGATGACAATGAAGCCGATCGCACTTGGGAGCCGGGTGATGAAGGGGCTTCATCGTCATCATCAGGAGAAGAGGGGCGCAGGTTGCCCCGGAGTCAGCAGCTCAGGCAGCAAGGTGGTAGCAGTCAGCATGGGGGCACAATTCCAAAGGCTGGAGCCGGCCGGGGCCGGGGTAGAGCACCTGCTGTGCGGCAGTCTACCTTATCGGGAGGTAGTGGAGCAGGGGTTCCTGGAGTTGGCAACAGCAGCAGTGAATTAGTGAGGCCAGGGGGTGGGAAAAGTAGCTACTCGGCAGTGTGGCAGTTTTTCCTGAAGCATCCGCAGGAGGGTAACATGGCCACATGCAAGATATGTAGGCAGAAGGTGAAGCGTGGCCAGGGTCCAAATGTTGGCACCACGGCCCTGCGTCAACATATGATGCGTCACCATAAAGCGATCTGGGAGAACCGAGGCTCCCAAGGGGTGGTCCAGTCTGCTTCCTCACCAAGTGGCACGCCGCTCCCAATTTCTGCCAGCCAAGGCTCCAGCACCTCAGCCGAAGGCAGCTGTGCGTCATACCCATCCTCTGTCGCTCCTGCTCCTCCTCCTCCTCCTCCAAGTCATGCATCCCGCCAGCAATCCATCAGCGAAGCCATGTCCTAGAGACAGCAGTATGCGCCCACTCATCCTACGGCGCAGAAGCTGAATGTGCTCCTGTCCAAGTTGCTGGTGCTGCAGTCGCTCCCTTTTCAGGTGGTGGACTCTGCACCTTTCAGAGAACTGATGGCTTGTGCCGAGCTGAGGTGGAGAGTCCCAAGCCGTCATTTCTTTGCCAAGAAGGCAGTACCAGCGCTGCACACTTTTGTTGAACAGAAGGTGGGCCAGTCCTTGAGCCTGTCGGTGTGTAGCAAAGTGCATGGCAGCGCCGACGTCTGGAGCTGTAACTACGGTCAGGGAGAGTACATGTCGTTTACGGCCCACTGGGTGAATGTGGTCCCTTTGCAGCAGCAGCAGCAACTTGGACAGGTCACGCCGCTGCCGCCCCGCGTTCCCTGCTCGTTGGGCCTGTGACACCGTGCGACTCGGCCTCCTCATCCTCCGCCATCTCCTCACCCTCCACTGTAAGCTCAAGTCCCAGTGCCCCTCCAGTCTACCATGTGTGCAGGGCACGGAGGTGTCACGCAGTGCTTCACATGGTTTGTCTTGGCGAACGGAGTCACACAGGGGAGGAACTGCTTAAATTTATTCATCAGGAAATCCAAACATGGCTTACTCCAAGAAAACTTAAAATGGGAATCATGGTTACCGACAATGGGAAGAACATTTTGTCTGCGCTTCACCAAGGAAGCCTGACCCATGCCCCCTGCATGGCTTACGTCTTCAATCTGGTTGTCAAGCAGTTTCTGAAGTGTTCCCCCCATCTGCAAGACATCCTAACAACTTCAAGGAAACTTTGCATGCACTTCAGCCACTCATACACCGCCAAACACACCCTTCTTGAGCTACAGCGTCAGAACGGTATCCCCCAACATAGTCAGATTTGCGATGTTTCCACCCGTTGGAATTCCACCCTTCACATGTTGGACCGATTATATGAACAGAGAAAAGCCATCATGGATTTCCTGATGATCCAAGCAGATAGGGGGACTCCCCTGTGTAACTTCAATGTCAACCAGTGGCAGCTCATACGTGACACCTGCCATTTGCTCAGGCCCTTTGAGGAAGCCACTTTATTTGTCAGTCGGCAGGATTACGGGATGAACGACGTGATTCCACTGCTTCATGTACTACAGCACATGTTGGAAACCATGGCTGGTCAGGGCACTGGAGACATGGCGCTTACATCTTACGGCCACATGAACCCCTGTTGGAGCTGAACTGGAGGAGGAGGAGGAGGAGGAAGAGGAGGAGGAGTTGCCCAGCGAAACACAGTTTAGGCTTGGCGAAATGGCTGGTTTATCTAGTCAGCGGACAGGAGAGGAGGAGCAGGAGCAGCTAGAGGAGCTAGAGGTTTTTGAGGAAGGCGAGACAGAGGACCCGGGCACACCGTGGCAGTATGCAGTGGAGATGGAGACAGGTAGTCCATCCGAGTCACTTGCGCAAATGGCACGAAGCATGCTCACGTGCTTGCGTAGTGACCCCAGAATTGTTTTCTTCTGGCTGTCCACCTTATTGGACCCTCGCTTCCGGCACAAAATGGGGGCATTTTTTAAACCCACCGAGGGGGAGGACAAACTGAACTACTACAAAGACATTCTACGTAGGCAGTTGGCTGATGCCTATCTGTGCCATGGTCCATACTCTCGCAGGTCTGACTCGAGGGGACCTCTGCGCTCACCTTCCACTGCCATGGCTGCTGGGGGGTTGGCAGGAGCAGCAGCAGCAGCTCCATCAGCAGCAGCCTCAGTCTTCAGTCGCTAATGAGTAGCTTTCTACACAAGCATAGTGAGGCTACTCATGAGCAGCAGGAAGACCTGGAGCAGGACCTGAACCAGCAGGTCATGTCATACTTTGACATGACCATGCCAACACACCTTGAGGATCCGCTGGACTTCTGGGCAGCCAAACTTGAATTGTGGCCGCAACTAGCAGAGTTTGCCCTGGAAAAGCTGTCCTGCCCGGCAAGTAGCGTGCCATCTGAGCGGGTGTTTAGTGCGGCGGGGGCCATAGTTACGGCGAGGAGAACTCGTCTGTCAACTAAAAATGTGGAGAGACTCACCTTTGTCAAAATGAATCAGGGATGGATCAGCCAGGATTTCCACCCACCAATGGCTGATGCATGCGAATAGATTCAGCATGGTGCCACGTTTTACATTTTCCAAATGGTGCAAAACATATTTATGTCTTTAGGCCAATTTTTGGGCTCCTGCTGCTGCCAACTCCAGGGTGTGATTCATCCAATTTTTGGGCTCCTGAAGCCAACCCCAGTGTCTCTTCAAAGTAATGTTTGGGCTCCTGCTGCTGCTGCCAACTCCAGGGTGTGAATCATCCAATTTTTGGGCTCCTGAAGCCAACCCCAGTGTCTCTTTAAAGTAATGTTTGGGCTCCTGCTGCTGCTGCTGCTGCTGCTGCTGCTACTGCCAACTCCAGGGTGTGATTCATCCAATTTTTGGGCTCCTGAAGCCAACTCCAGTGTCTTTTTAAAGTAATGTTTGGGCTCCTGCTGCTGCTGCTGCTGCCAACTCCAGGGTGTGAATCATCCAATTTTTGGGCTCCTGAAGCCAACTCCAGTGTCTCTTTAAAGTAATATTTGGGCTCCTGCTGCTGCTGCCAACTCCAGGGTGTGAATCATCCAATTTTTGGGCTCCTGAAGCCAACCCCAGTGTCTCTTTATAGTAATATTTTGGCTCCTGCTGCTGCTGCTGCTGCTGCTGCTGCCAACTCCAGGGTGTGAATCATCCAATTTTTGGGCTCCTGAAGCCAACTCCAGTGTCTCTTTAAAGTAATATTTGGGCTCCTGCTGCTGCTGCTGCTGCCAACTCCAGGGTGTGATTCATTCAATTTTTGGGCTCCTGAAGCCAACCCCAGTGTCTCTTTAAAGTAATGTTTGGGCTCCTGCTGCTGCTGCTGCTGCCAACTCCAGGGTGTTAATCATCCAATTTTTGGGCTCCTGAAGCCAACTCCAGTGTCTCTTTAAAGTAATATTTGGACTCCTGCTGCTGCTGTTGCTGCCAACTCCAGGGTGTGAATCATCCATTTTTTGGGCTCCTGAAGCCAACCCCAGTGTCTCTTTAAAGTAATATTTTGGCTCCTGCTGCTGCTGCTGCCAACTCCAGGGGGTGAATCATCCAATTTTTGGGCTCCTGAAGCCAACTCCAGTGTCTCATTAAAGTAATATTTGGGCTCCTGCTGCTGTTGCTGCCAACTCCAGGGTGTGATTCATCCAATTTTTGGGCTCCTGAAGCCAACCCCAGTGTCTCTATAAAGTAATGTTTGGGCTCCTGCTGCTGCTGCTGCTGCCAACTCCAGGGTGTGAATCATCCAATTTTTGGGCTCCTGAAGCCAACTCCAGTGTCTCTTTAAAGTAATATTTGCGCTCCTGCTGCTGCCAACTCCAGGGTGTGAATCATCCAATTTTTGGGCTCCTGAAGCCAACCCCAGTGTCTCTTTAAAGTAATGTTTTGGCTCCTGCTGCTGCTGCTGCTGCTGCCAACTCCAGGGTGTGAATCATCCAATTTTTGGGCTCCTGAAGCCAACTCCAGTGTCTCTTTAAAGTAATATTTGGGCTCCTGCTGCTGCTGCTGCCAACTCCAGGGTATGATTCATCCAATTTTTGGGCTCCTGAAGCCAACCCCAGTGTCTCTTTAAAGTAATGTTTGGGCTCCTGCTGCTGCTGCCAACTCCAGGGTGTGAATCATCCAATTTTTGGGCTCCTGAAGCCAACTCCAGTGTCTCTTTAAAGTAATATGTCGGCTCCTGCTGCTGCTGCTGCCAACTCCAGGGTGTGAATCATCCAATTTTTGGGCTCCTGAAGCCAACCCCAGTGTCTCTTTAAATTAATGTTTTGGGTCCTGCTGCTGCGGCCAACTCCAGGGTGTGATTCATCCAATTTTTGGGCTCCTGAAGCCAACCCCAGTGTCTTTTTAAAGTAATGTTTGGGCTCCTGCTGCTGCTGCTGCTGCCAACTCCAGGGTGTGATTCATCCAATCTTTGGGCTCCTGCTGCCAACTCCAGTGTCTCTTTAAAGTAATATTTGGGCTCCTGCTGCTGCTGCTGCCAACTTCAGGGTGTGAATCATCCAATTTTTGGGCTCCTGAAGCCAACCCCAGTGTCTCTTTAAAGTAATGTTTGGGCTCCTGCTGCTGCTGCTGCTGCCAACTCCAGGGTGTGATTCATCCAATCTTTGGGCTCCTGCTGCCAACTCCAGTGTCTCTTTAAAGTAATATTTGGGCTCCTGCTGCTGCTGCCAACTCCAGGGTGTGAATCATCCAATTTTTGGGCTCCTGAAGCCAACTCCAGTGTCTCTTTAAAGTAATATTTGGGCTCCTGCTGTTGCTGCCAACTCCAGGGTGTGAATCATCCAATTTTTGGGCTCCTGAAGCCAACCCCAGTGTCTCTTTAAAGTAATGTTTGGGCTCCTGCTGCTGCTGCTGCTGCCAACTCCAGCGTGTGATTCATCCAATCTTTGGGCTCCTGCTGCCAACTCCAGTGTCTCTTTAAAGTAATATTTGGGCTCCTGCTGCTGCTGCTGCCAACTTCAGGGTGTGAATCATCCAATTTTTGGGCTCCTGAAGCCAACCCCAGTGTCTCTTTAAAGTAATGTTTGGGCTCCTGCTGCTGCTGCTGCCAACTCCAGGGTGTGATTCATCCAATCTTTGGGCTCCTGCTGCCAACTCCAGTGTCTCTTTAAAGTAATATTTGGGCTCCTGCTGCTGCTGCCAACTCCAAGGTGTGAATCATCCAATTTTTGGGCTCCTGAAGCCAACCCCAGTGTCTCTTTAAAGTAATGTTTGGGCTCCTGCTGCTGCCGACTCCAGGGTGTGAATCATCCAATTTTTGGGCTCCTGAAGCCAACTCCAGTGTCTCTTTAAAGTAATATTTGGGCTCCTGCTGCTGCTGCTGCTGCTGCCAACTCCAGGGTGTGATTCATCCAATCTTTGGGCTCCTGCTGCCAACTCCAGTGTCTCTTTAAAGTAATGTTTGGGCTCCTGCTGCTGCTGCTTCCAACTCCAGGGTGTGATTCATCCAATTTTTGGGCTCCTGAAGCCAACCCCAGTGTCTCTTTAAAGTAATGCTTGGGCTCCTGCTGCTGCTGCTGCCAACTCCAGGGTGTGATTCATCCAATCTTTGGGCTCCTGCTGCCAACTCCAGTGTCTCTTTAAAGTAATATTTGGGCTCCTGCTGCTGCTGCTGCCAACTCCAGGGTGTGAATCATCCAATTTTTGGGCTCCTGAAGCCAACCCCAGTGTCTCTTTAAAGTAATGTTTGGGCTCCTGCTGCTGCTGCTGCCAACTCCAGGGTGTGATTCATCCAGTATTTGGGCTCCTGCTGCCAACTCCAGTGTCTCTTTAAAGTAATGTTTGGGCTCCTGCTGCTGCTGCTTCAAACTCCAGGGTGTGATTCATCCAATTTTTGGGCTCCTGAAGCCAACCCCAGTGTCTCTTTAAAGTAATGCTTGGGCTCCTGCTGCTGCTGCTGCTGCCAACTCCAGGGTGTGAATCATCCAATTTTTGGGCACCTGAAGCCAACTCCAGTGTCTCTTTAAAGTAATATTTGGGCTCCTGCTGCTGCTGCTGCCAACTCCAGGGTGTGATTCATCCAATCTTTGGGCTCCTGCTGCCAACTCCAGTGTCTCTTTAAAGTAATATTTGGGCTCCTGCTGCTGCTGCCAACTCCAAGGTGTGAATCATCCAATTTTTGGGCTCCTGAAGCCAACCCCAGTGTCTCTTTAAAGTAATGTTTGGGCTCCTGCTGCTGCCGACTCCAGGGTGTGAATCATCCAATTTTTGGGCTCCTGAAGCCAACTCCAGTGTCTCTTTAAAGTAATATTTGGGCTCCTGCTGCTGCTGCCAACTCCAGGGTGTGATTCATTCAATCTTTGGGCTCCTGCTGCCAGCTCCAGTGTCTCTTTAAAGTAATGTTTGGGCTCCTGCTGCTGCTGCTTCCAACTCCAGGGTGTGATTCATCCAATTTTTGGGCTCCTGAAGCCAACCCCAGTGTCTCTTTAAAGTAATGCTTGGGCTCCTGCTGCTGCTGCTGCTGCCAACTCCAGGGTGTGATTCATCCAATCTTTGGGCTCCTGCTGCCAACTCCAGTGTCTCTTTAAAGTAATATTTGGGCTCCTGCTGCTGCTGCTGCTGCCAACTCCAGGGTGTGAATCATCCAATTTTTGGGCTCCTGAAGCCAACCCCAGTGTCTCTGTAAAGTAATGTTTGGGCTCCTGCTGCTGCTGCTGCCAACTCCAGGGTGTGATTCATCCAGTCTTTGGGCTCCTGCTGCCAACTCCAGTGTCTCTTTAAAGTAATGTTTGGGCTCCTGCTGCTGCTGCTTCAAACTCCAGGGTGTGATTCATCCAATCTTTGGGCTCCTGCTGCCAACTCCAGTGTCTCTTTAAAGTAATATTTGGGCTCCTGCTGCTGCTGCTGCTGCCAACTCCAGGGTGTGAATCATCCAATTTTTGGGCTCCTGAAGCCAACCCCAGTGTCTCTTTAAAGTAATGTTTGGGCTCCTGCTGCTGCTGCTGCCAACTCCAGGGTGTGATTCATCCAATCTTTGGGCTCCTGCTGCCAACTCCAGTGTCTCTTTAAAGTAATGTTTGGGCTCCTGCTGCTGCTGCTGCCAACTCCAGGGTGTGATTCATCCAATTTTTGGGCTCCTGAAGCCAACCCCAGTGTCTCTTTAAAGTAATATTTGGGCTCCTGCTGCTGCTGCCAACTCCAGGGTGTGAATCATCCAATTTTTGGGCTCCTGAAGCCAACCCCAGTGTCTCTTTAAAGTAATGTTTGTGCTCCAGCTGCTCCTGCTGCTGCTGCTGCCAACTCCAGGGTGTGATTCATCCAATCTTTGGGCTCCTGCTGCCAACTCCAGTGTCTCTTTAAAATAATGTTTGGGCTCCTGCTGCTGCTGCTGCTGCCAACTCCAGGGTGTGATTCATCCAATTTTTGGGCTCCTGAAGCCAACCCCAGTGTCTCTTTAAAGTAATGTTTGGGCTCCTGCTGCTGCTGCTGACAACTCCAGGGTGTGATTCATCCAATCTTTGGGCTCCTGCTGCCAACTCCAGTGTCTCTTTAAAGTAATATTTGGGCTCCTGCTGCTGCTGCCAACTCCAGGGTGTGAACCATCCAATTTTTGGGCTCCTGAAGCCAACCCCAGTGTCTCTTTAAAGTAATGTTTGGGCTCCTGCTGCTGCTGCTGCTGCCAACTCCAGGGTGTGAATCATCCAATTTTTGGGCTCCTGAAGCTAACTCCAGTGTCTCTTTAAAGTATTGTTTGGGCTCCTGCTGCTGCTTCCAACTCCAGGGTGTGATTCATCCAATCTTTGGGCTCCTGCTGCCAACTCCAGTGTCTCATTAAAGTAATGTTTGGGCTCCTGCTGCTGCTGCTGCCAACTCCAGGGTTTTGAATCATCCAATTTTTGGGCTCCTGAAGCCAACCCCAGTGTCTCTTTAAAGTAATGTTTGGGCTCCTGCTGCTGCTGCTGCTGCTGCCAACTCCAGGGTGTGATTCATCCAATCTTTGGGCTCCTGAAGCCAACTCCAGTGTCTCTTTAAAGCATTATTTGGGCTCCTGCTGCTGCTGCTTGCAACTCCAGGGTGTGATTCATCCAATTTTTGGGCTCCTGCTGCTGCCAACTCCAGTGTCTCTTTAAAGCAATGTTTGGGCTCCTGCCCCTCATAGTGATGCCACTTCAACTCTCTGCAATTTTGCCGCTCTACGATTCTATTAGCGATAGATCTGATCTGCATGTGATATTTATTCAAAGTATTATTTAACTAACCCAGCATGCATCCTGTGCGTGTTACAGCAAGGCAGAATGGTTTACAACCCTATTGAGGCTCTAGGAGGCTCAGAAATAGCTGTTTTTAATAGCGATTTGTCGCGAATAAATTCGGGTCGAAACAAATTTTGTCGGAAAATTCGGCGAATCGGTCGAATCGAACTTTTCAAAAGTTCGCTCATCTCTAATCCCCATAGCAGGCTTTGTTACAGAATCCCAATAGCAGACTGGCGGGAAAACCCCATCATCCCCATAGCACACTGTGTGACAGAATCCCCAATCACTCCCATAGCAGACTGTGTGGTAGAACAACCCCTATAATCCCTATAGCTCACTGGGTGACAGAATTCCCCCATCATCCCCATAGCAGGCTGTGTTACCGAACCCCCCCCCATCATCCCCATAGCACACTGTGTGACAGAATCTCCCTCTTCATCCCCATAGCAGACTGATAGACAAAATCCCCTCATTGTCCCCATAGCAGACTGTGTCGCAGAACAACCCCCATCATCTCCATAGCAGGCTGTGTTACAGAATCCCCCTCCCCCCCCCATCATCTCCATAGCACACTATGTGACCGAATCTCCCCCTTCATCCCTATAGCACACTGTGTGCCAAAATCCCCTCATCGTCCCCAGAGCAGACTGTGTCGCAGGACAACCCCTATTATCCCCATAGCCTGCTGTGTGACAGTATCCCAGATTGGGTGGCAGACTGTGTGACAGAATCAACCCCATCATCCCCATAGCAGGCTGTGTAACAGAATCCACCCATTATCCCATAGCAGACTCTGTGACAGAACCCCCCCACCCATCTAATTCATACCCTCCCCCTATCAATCTGGGCATGCTCCCAACCCTTTGGACCTTGATCACTGCCACACTACCTGACACTGCAATTACACAAGGGGGGCATCATTAATGGCATTGGGCCTCTAGGTTGATAATGCCCTTGCTCCTCCTTCTCGCTTGCCCCCGTGACTGTAAATATGCCTCTCAGCTGGAAAGCTCTAGAGACAGGGGTTCCCACATGCCAGCCTTGGGCCAATGTTGTCTGTTTTTAGAGAATTACATCAATCCCAGCGGCCCTCCTCATGATGTAATTCACTTCCAGCCTCATCAATGTAGTGGGTGGTGCCTGGGCCATTCAGTCATTCAGACAAGGTAACACAGGTAGGGAGGCAATTAAACACTGAGCCACCCATGCCTTTTTAACAGTAAAACAACACATGCCCCCGGATCTTTGGGGGCTATCATTGGTGCTCCGTTGTACCAAATATAAACTAGTCCTGCACACTGGCTCCCAGTTTTCACCTGGGATGTGTAGACCCAGTAGACAAGTGAGTATTCTGAACCTTTTTTTGTAGCTTCCAATGGACATAATTGCTGATAAGGATGGGACATAAAGCATCCAGAGGGCAGCTGCAGGGCTGTAGGTAGGGGGGAGCATGGGGGGCACTTGCCCCTGGTGCAGCAGGTCAGGGGGGCGCCAAAGGGGAGCCTGAGAAGAGGTGAGGGTGCCAGAAAGCTTAGCTACTCACCTGCCTGCTGTTTGGGCTGAAAGTCTGCTTTAACTTTAACTGAATATGAACAGCAATGATATCAAGTATAATCTGGTTTTGTATGGAAATTAAACATAGACATTATAAAGAGATAATCACATTTATAGGCAATGTTACGTATTTTTGGCATAAGAGCTCTCACACTAGTAACAGGCGTAAACCATTCAAGCAATTTGCAGATTGATTCTTTCACAAGACATTATCTACCCTGTAATTTATAGATATATCAAAAACTATTTCTCAATTTCCTAACGTTTAATTAAAGGAACTGGCACGCAATCTGGACACAAAAGCCATTAATGGACCATGTCAAATGCTGACAAGAAAATGAACCTTTTCTCCTTTGTGTTCATCTCCTATTTTGTGTCTATTGCAGACTTTAATTGCCCCGAAATATGTAAATGGTCCTCTCGCATAATAGAAGGACAGCCTTTCTTGAAGGAAACAAAACATACTTTGGGCATACAAAACTCGAAGCGTTACTGAAGAGCTAGATTAATAGTTTCTTTGTCTTACGCAGATACTGAAGGTTCCTCTTCCTTATCTGTTTTGTGTAAGTTGTTGCTTAGGAACTCACAATTAGCTCATTATTGAACTTTGCTTTATTATTTTGCTCTTCCTGCATTGTGCCAATGTTATCAACCTAGATGTCACTTCTGGCACACTGTCTGGCCACTGTGAAAACTGAAACTGAACTGAGGAATAATTCATCAAACTCATTGGGAGCAATACCAGATGACACAACTCAGTAATGGTCCATCAATCTCGACATGCCACTTCTTGCATGTTGGCTTCCCATACCGCCAAAAGGAGCTGAATTCAGTAATGGTTTATCAAAATTATTGGAAGCCACAATAGATGCCCTCAGGAATGTTGACTATTCCTACAATTGAAATTGAGCTAACTTCAATTAACCTATCAAGCTTAAATCAGACCAAAACTGGCTATAAGGAGGAGGCTATAAGCCAGCTGATTCTCTCTCCCCAGGGCAGTCTGACTTGGGGTGCCCCACTCTGTGAAACCCCCCCATTCGCTACATAAGTTTACCTCTCCAATGAGCCCACGGTGAATGCATGGCTGTTGGAGGAATCATGCTACGCCCACCGCAACTGAAACATAGAAACATAGAAACATAGAAGGTTGACGGCAGAAGGAGACCATACGGTCCATCTAGTCTGCCCTTATGTGTATACTGTATGTTCTCTTTATCTTAGGATAGATGTGTGCTTATCCCAGGCATGTTTAAATTCAGTGACTGTTGATGTTTCAACTACCTCTGCTGGAAGTTTGTTCCAAGCACCTACTACTCTTTCTGTAAAATAATATTTTCTAACATTGCTCCTGATCTTCCCCCCGACTAGCTTCAGGTTGTGCCCCCTTGTTCTATCGTTAAGTTTCTTCTTAAAAACACTTCCCTCCTGAACCTTATTCAATCCTTTCACATATTTAAAGGTCTCAATCATGTCCCCCCTCTCCCTTCTTTCCTCCAGACTGTACAATTTAAGTTCTTTAAGTCTCTCCTGATAAGTTTTAAGTGTAAGTCCTTCCACCATTTTCGTTGCCCGCCTTTGGACACGTTCTATTTGAATAATGTCTTTTTGCAGGTAAGGTCTCCAGAACTGCACACAGTATTCTAGCTGTGGCCTTACCAGGGCTCTATACAGCGGCATCACAACCTCCCTCTTCCTACTGGTGATGCCTCGAGCTATGCAGCCGAGCATCCTGTTTGCTTTTCCCACTGCCTGGCTACACTGTCCACTCATCTTGCAGCTATCAGTAATCAGTACCCCTAAATCTCTCTCCTCCGAGGTCCTGGCTAACACAGTACTGCCCATACGGTACTCAGAGCAGGGATTCCTTCTACCCAAGTGCATGATTTTACATTTAGAGACATTAAACTCTAGTTTCCACAGTTTTGACCATCTATCCAGTAAAGCTAAATCATTTTCCATGTTGCAGACACCTCCAGGAATATCCACCCTATTACTAACCTTTGTATCATCAGCAAACAGACAAACTTTTCCTACCAAGCATTCTCCTATGTCACTTACAAATATATTAAAAAGAATGGGGCCCAGGACAGAGCCCTGCGGCACACCACTTGTAACTCGCCTTTGTTCAGATTGCACACCATTTACAACAACGCTCTGATACCGATCCCTCAGCCAACTGGAAATCCACTGAACTATCCAGGGATTGAGTCCTACCTTCAATAACTTATCTATGAGCTCCTTATGTGGTACAGTGTCAAAGGCTTTGCTAAAATCCAGATAGGTAATATCCACAGCACCACCTTCATCTAACACTTTAGTGACATTGTCAAAGAAATCAATAAGATTGGTCTGACATGATCTGCCCTCAGTAAAGCCGTGCTGTTTTGGGTCCAATAGGTCATTAATTTTTAGATGGGAAATTATCTGTTTTTTTAAGAGTGTTTCCATTAATTTGACCACTATAGATGTTAAACTAACTGGTCTGTAATTACTGGCTTCTTCTCTACTCCCCTTTTTATGGATTGGTACGACATTGGCCATTCTCCAATCATCTGGAACCTCACCAGTTGAAAGGGAATGGTTAAGTAAATCAGTTAGAGGGGCTGCAATCACAAACCTAAGTTCCCTTAGAACTCTGGGGTGGATTCCATCTGGACCCATCGCCTTACTTACCTTTAGATGTGCCAGCTCGGCTAAGACATCAGCCTCCAGAAACTCCGGAGCTGTGCCCTCCCAGTGGGATGCTGTGCTATGGCCGTGCCTGCTACTATCTGAAAATACCGAACAAAAGTAGCTATTCAGATGGTCAGCCACAGCCTTATCTCCGTCAATATATTTATTTTCCCTATTTCTAATTTTTGAGACTGCATTGTTTTTCTTCTTTCTGTCACCAATATATCGGAAAAAGGTTTTATCTCCCCTCTTCATAGATTTGGCCATTTCTTCCTCTTTTTGCCCTTTAGCAGTCCTTATAATTAGTTTTGCTTCCCTCTTCCCTTCTTATCTTTTATGATAGTGCTGACTTCCCTAGTAAACCATAATGGTTTCTTCTTCCTTTTATTCTTGCTAGTTTGTTTCACATATTGCTTAGTTGCCTTTAAGATGGCCATTTTTAATAGTGACCACTGGGCACTCACTTCTGCTACTCTGTTCCACTCACCTAATTTTCTTTCTACATACTCCGCCATTTCCTTGAAGTTTGTCTTCCTAAAGTCTAGCACTTTGGTTCTGGTGTGTGATTGCACAATGTCTGTTTTTATTCTGAACCATGAGCATTGATGGTCACTGGAACCCAGATTTTCTTCAACCCTGACCTCGGACACCAGATCCCCATTGGTCAGAACTAAGTCCAGAATGTTATCTCCTCTAGTTGGCAATGTCACAAGTTGTTTTAGAGACACTCCATTAAGTGCCTCTAATATAGTCCTGCTCTTGCATGCCGATGCACTTGGGATATTCCAGTCCACATCAGGCATGTTGAAGTCACCTGTAATTACAACGTCCCCCTTCTCTGCCATTCCACTGATTTCATCTATTAACAGGTTATCTAGATCTTCAGATTGTCCAGGGGGCCTATATATCACACCAATTCTGACCACAGCTCCCTCCTTAGTCTGCATGGTAACCCAGAGAGTTTCTAGTTCATTATGTGTATGCTGAATTATTGTTGATTGAAGGGTAGTCTTGACATAAATGGCTACTCCACCGCCCTTTCTATCCAATCTGTCTTTTCTGTACAATGTGTAACCGGGTATGGCTATCTCCCAGTCATTGTGATCCTTGAACCAAGTCTCTGTTATTGCACTGAATGGCTGTGAGTAGCCACACACAGCCAGAGCATGCGAGTGATGCCGCACACCGCTGATGTGTGTAGCTGAGATTCCATTCAGCTGACTGGGCAAAAGCTGCATCTGCGCTGTGGGCTCAAGGAAAGGTAGATGGGTGAATGGTGCAGTTACACACAGCAGGGCATTCCAAACCAAAACCTGAGATAGTGAAAATCCTGTGTTTTGGTCCATTTTAACAGGAGCCATACCGGATGCCACTTCCACTAAAAGCCTCCTGTAGCCATATGCATGCTCCTCGATCCATTCACTTGGTCTTCCTGCCAAAATGCAGGTTTCAAGGAACCTGCCTAATCCTTTCAGCACATCCACTAAGTTTCCTCTGTTTGTCAGACTGTCTCAGTCCTTTTGACCTGAGCAAGAACCTTCAAAAGGTTCACTAAACAGGTGGCTTCTCTAACTCCCCCTCCTCCCCAAAGCCTGAAGGTTTCTTTTAATATAGTCACATAAATCTGTTCCCCAGGGGCATCCTGAATTGGGATACCCCGCTGTGTGAAACCCCCCAGAACCCCAGTACCACTCACCTCTTCCTTTTTCCTACAGCGCATGCACAGAGGCGCACAGCAAATCGGAGCTGGTTGCTGTGTCTATATCATTTGGCAAATGGCTCTCATTGACTTCAATAGTGAGCGAGAGCTGCCGCAGTCCCCACATCTGAATGGCTGGGGCAGGAGTGTGCACACGCCACCAGGGATGGGAGAGTGGAGCAGCCCGTGCTTCCCATTGAAAACAATGAGAGCCATTTGGCAGATGACATAGTCACGGCAGACAGCTCTCATTGGATGAGAGCCTGTGCATTTGCCATGGGACTGGGATAAAGTTAGCAATTACTGCCCCGGGGGATTTCACACAGCAGGCATCCTGATCTGGCTGTTGTTCTACTTTAATAATGTCAGCTGGATGCTCGTCCCACATGTTAAAATATGCTGGGGTCATGTAGGTGGGTTTCATTTAGGATTCCAAGCCCCGTCTCACTCCAAACCTATTGACCCATTGGCAAAATCAGGACCAACTGGCAATTGCCAGGAATGAATTATGCCTACCTGGTACATCAAAGGAGGCTTCTGTGAGACTTCACTGACTTCACTGAAAAGGGCACTGTCAGGGAACCGCGGATCACGTGATCCCACTATCAACCAGGGACCCCCAGACACACAGACCCCGTTCCCAAGAAACCCTTGTCCGAGTCCTCCTATCAGGAATACCAAGCCCAAAGCCTGCGGACACACAGATTCTTGGTTTAAGGCAAACAGTTTGCTCAAGTTAAAATTTAAGTTTCAATGCTATAAGTAGGGATGAGCGAATCGATCCGGACGAACCCGGATTCGATCCAAATTTCATGAAAAATTCGATTCGGATCGAATCCGAATTTCCCCGTGCTTCGATCGCTCGAAGTTTTTCTTTAACATCCATTCATTTACATTACAGGCATTCTCAGATGGCGGACGGGACATGTCCAGACATCTACCCTGCTCCAGTGCATGCTGGGGCAGTCACATGCAGCCTATCAGCAGCCAGCAAGCCCGGTGATGTCACTAAGCCGCTATTTTAGGCTGCGGGCATCTTGCTTTTCCTCATTTCTCCATTGCATTCGTCAGAGACAGGACACTGCTGTAGTCAGGGAGAGACAGTTAGAGAGACAGGGACAGACAGGGACAGACAGGAGACAGGCAGGAGACAGGCAGGAAGTCAGCGATAAGCAGGGAAAGTTAGGAAAAATCGGAGGCAGTCACAGGGAGATTTTTTTTTTTCATCCAGCCTGAGTGTTACTGGCTGGCTGACTGGCTTTGTTAGCTGTTTCAGGCTACTTTTGATGTGCATATATACTGAACTGATCTCAAGTCTGCTGTGGGAACATTACCATTTTGTAAAATCTCATTAGCCTCTGTATTTACTCTAAGCTGCACACTTATTTAAAGTAATTTGGCCTGTATGAGCCTGCTTAGACACTGTTGCTGTGTGCATATATACTGATCTCAAGTCTGCTGTGGGGCCATCCCATTCTGTATCATACCATTAGCCTCTGTATTTACTCTAAGCTGCAAACTTATTTAAAGTAATTTGGCATGTATGAGCCTGCTTAGACACTGTTGCTGCGTGCATATATACTGATCTCAAGTCTGCTGTGGGGCCATCCAATTCTGTAACATACCATTAGCCTCTGTATTTACTCTAAGTTGCAAACTTATTTAAAGTAATTTGGCCCGTATGAGCCTGCTTAGACACTGTTGCTGTGCATATATACTGATCTCAAGTCTGCTGCGGGGCCATCCCATTCTGTAACATACCATTAGCCTCTGTATTTACTCTAAGCTGCAAACTTATTTAAAGTAATTTGGCCTGTATGAGCCTGCTTAGACACTGTTGCTGTGTGCATATATACTGATCTCAAGTCTGCTGTGAGGCATCCCATTCTGTAACTTACCATTAGCCTCTGTATTTACTCTAAGCTGCAAACTTATTTAAAGTAATTTGGCCTGTATGAGCCTGCTTAGACACTGTTGCTGTGCATACATACTGATCTCAAGTCTGCTGTGAGGCATCCCATTCTGTAACATACCATTAGCCTCTGTATTTACTCTAAGCTGCAAACTTATTTAAAGTAATTTGGCCTGTATGAGCCTGCTTAGACACTGTTGCTGTGTGCATATATACTGATCTCAAGTCTGCTGTGAGGCATCCCATTCTGTAACATACCATTAGCCTCTGTATTTACTCTAAGCTGCAAACTTATTTAAAGTAGTTTGGCCTGTTGGTGCCTGCTTATCCACTTTTGCTGTGCATATATACTGATCTCAGGACTGCTGTGGGGCATCCCATTCTGTAACATACCATTAGCCTCTGTATTTACTCTAAGCTGCACACTTATTTAAAGTAATTTGGCCTGTTTGAGCCTGCTTAGACACTTTTACTGTGCATATATACTGATCTCAGGTCTGCTGTGGGGCATTCCATTCTGTAACATACCATTAGCCTCTGTATTTACTCTAAGCTGCACACTTATTTAAAGTAATTTGGCCTGTTTGAGCCTGCTTAGACACTTTTACTGTGCATATATACTGATCTCAGGTCTGCTGTGGGGCATCCCATTCTGTAACATCCCATTAGCCTCTGTATTTACTCTAAGCTGCAAACTTATTTAAAGTAATTTGGCCTGTATGAGCCTGCTTAGACACTGTTGCTGTGTGCATATATACTGATCTCAAGTCTGCTGTGAGGCATCCCATTCTGTAACATACCATTAGCCTCTGTATTTACTCTAAGCTGCAAACTTATTTAAAGTAATTTGGCCTGTATGAGCCTGCTTAGACACTGTTGCTGTGTGCATATATACTGATCTCAAGTCTGCTGTGAGGCATCCCATTCTGTAACATGCCATTAGCCTCTGTATTTACTCTAAGCTGCAAACTTATTTAAAGTAATTTGGCCTGTATGAGCCTGCTTAGACACTGTTGCTGTGCTTATATACTGATCTCAAGTCTGCTGTGGGGCCATCCCATTCTGTAACATACCATTAGCCTCTGTATTTACTCTAAGCTGCAAACTTATTTAATGTAATTTGGCCTGTATAAGCCTGCTTAGACACTGGTGCTGTGTGCATATATACTGATCTCAAGTCTGCTGTGGGGGCATCCCATTCTGTAACATACCATTAGCCTCTGTATTTACTCTAAGCTGCAAACTTATTTAAAGTAATTTGGCCTGTTTGAGCCTGCTTAGACACTTTTACTGTGCATATATACTGATCTCAGGTCTGCTGTGGGGCATCCCATTCTGTAACATACCATTAGCCTCTGTATCTCCTCTAAGCTGCACACTTATTTAAAGTAATTTGGCCTGTTGGAGCCTGCTCATCCACTGTTGCTGTGCATATATACTGATCTCAGGTCTGCTGTGGGGCATCCCATTCTGTAACATACCATTAGCCTCTGTATTTACTCTAAGCTGCACACTTATTTAAAGTAATTTGGCCTGTTTGAGCCTGCTTAGACACTTTTACTGTGCATATATACTGATCTCAGGTCTGCTGTGGGGCATCCCATTCTGTAACATACCATTAGCCTCTGTATTTACTCTAAGCTGCACACTTATTTAAAGTAATTTGGCCGGTTTGAGCCTGCTTAGACACTTTTACTGTGCATATATACTGATCTCAGGTCTGCTGTGGGGGCATCCCATTTGTTTTTGACTGCTTTTAATAAACCAGGCCGCAGGGCACCCCAAAGCTGCACCTTGAACCCTTTCTGTAAATATTAAATAAGCAAATACATAAAAATGTCAGGCAGACAAGTGCCAGGATGTTCAAAGAGGAGTGGCAGAGGCCAAGATTCAGCAGGCAAAGGTTGCAGCAGACTAGGGGCGAGTGGCAGCAGGAGTCACGGTGAGAGACCTGGTCTGCCAGTATCTGCTAGCGGTCGTGTCTCCACCAGTAACGCAGCTGCTGTGGTAGATTGGTTAACGCGCTCATCAACAACATCATCACAAGTTACGTCTGAGACCACCAGTCTAGGGTCGGTAGGTTCCTCTGACACAACCCTGAGTTGGCATGCCCCGAGAGCAGTCCCTGTCCTCCCATTGCCTCTGTCCTACTCCGTTCCCTCCCCCAGCGACGTATCCTATGCTTTGGGTTCAACTCCACTCTTTAGTGAGGAGGACGATCAGATAGAGGACAGTCAGCAGCTACTGCCCAGCCAAGAAATGGAGGTGGCTTCTTTAGCTAGCCAGACAAATAGTGATGTGGACAGTGTCGTGGGTGTTGCGAGCGTTCCAGCTCCTGCGCCAGACACTGTTGACGAATCCACGAACATCAGTGACGTACAGCCACAACTCGGTGATAATGATGATGACGATGAAGCCGATCGCACTTGGGAGCCGGGTGATGAAGGGGCTTCATCGTCATCATCAGGAGAAGAGGGGCGCAGGTTGCCCCGGAGTCAGCAGCTCAGGCAGCAAGGTGTTAGCAGCATGGTTGGCAGTCAGCATGGGGGCAAAATTGTAAAGCCTGGAGCCAAACGGGGCCGGGGTATAGCACCTGCTGCGCGGCAGGCTACCTTATTGGGAGGTAGTGGAGCAGTGGTTCCTGGAGTTGGCGACAATAGCATCGAATCAGTGAGGCCTGTTGGTGGGAAAAGTAGCTACTCGGCAGTGTGGCAGTTTTTCCTGAAGCATCCGCAGGAGGGTAACATGGCCACATGCAAGATATGTAGGCAGAAGGTGAAGCGTGGCCAGGGCCCAAATGTTGGCAGCACGGCCCTGCGTCAACATATGATGCGTCACCATAAAGCGACCTGGGAGAACCGAGGCTCCCAAGGGGTGGTCCAGTCTGCTTCCTCACCAAGTGGCACGCCGCTCCCAATTTCTGCCAGCCAAGGCTCCAGCACCTCAGCCGAAGGCAGCTGTGCGTCATACCCATCCTCTGTCACTCCTGCTCCTCCTCCTCCTCCTCCAAGTCATGCATCCCGCCAGCAATCCATCAGCTAAGCCATGTCCAAGAGACAGCAGTATGTGCCCACTCATCCTATGGCGCAGAAGCTGAATGTGCTCCTGTCCAAGTTGCTGGTGCTGCAGTCGCTCCCTTTTCAGGTGGTGGAATCTGCACCTTTCAGAGAACTGATGGCTTGTGCCGAGCCGAGGTGGAGAGTCCCAAGCCGTAATTTCTTTGCCAAGAAGGCAGTACCAGCGCTGCACACTTTTGTTGAACAGAAGGTGGGCCAGTCCTTGAGCCTGTCGGTGTGTAGCAAAGTGCATGGCAGCGCCGACGTCTGGAGCTGTAACTACGGTCAGGGAGAGTACATGTCGTTTACGGCCCACTGGGTGAATGTGGTCCCTTTGCAGCAGCAGCAGCAACTTGGACAGGTCACGCCGCTTTGGCCTCCGCGCTCCCTGCCCGTTGGGCCTGTGACACTGTGCGACTCGGCCTCCTCATCCTCCGCCATCTCCTCACCCTCCACTGTAGGCTCAAGTCTCAGTGCCCCTCCAGTCTACCATATGTGCAGGGCACGGAGGTGTCACGCAGTGCTTCACATGGTTTGTCTTGGCGAAAGGAGTCACACAGGGGAGGAACTGCTTAAATTTATTCATGAGGAAATCCAAACATGGCTTACTCCAAGAAAACTTAGAATGAGAATCATGGTTACCGACAATGGGAAGAACATTTTGTCTGCGCTGCGCCAAGGAAGCCTGTCCCATGCCCCCTGCATGGCTCACGTCTTCAATCTGGTTGTCAAGCAGTTTCTGAAGTGTTCCCCCCATCTGCAAGACATCCTAACAACTTCAAGGAAACTTTGCATGCACTTCAGCCACTCATACACCGCCAAACACACCCTTCTTGAGCTACAGCGTCAGAACGGTATCCCCCAACATAGTCTGATTTGCGATGTTTCCACCCGTTGGAATTCCACCCTTCACATGTTGGACCGATTATATGAATAGAGAAAAGCCATCACGGATTTCCTGATGATCCAAGCAGATAGGGGGACTCCCCTGTGTAACTTCAATGTCAACCAGTGGCAGCTCATACGTGACACCTGCCGTTTGCTCAGGCCCTTTGAGGAAGCCACTTTATTTGTCAGTCAGCAGGATTACGGGATGAACGACGTGATTCCACTGCTTCATGTACTACAGCACATGTTGGAAACCATGGCTGGTCAGGGCACTGGAGACATGGCGTTTACATCTTACGGCCACATGAACCCCGTTGGAGCTGAACTGGAGGAGGAAGAGGAGGAGGAGTTGCCCAGCGAAACACAGTTTAGGCTTGGCGAAATGGCTGGTTTATCTAGTCAGCAGACAGGAGAGGAGGAGCAGGAGCTGCCAGAGGAGCTAGAGGTTTTTGAGGAAGGCGAGACAGAGGACCCGGACACACCGTGGCAGTATGCAGTGGAGATGGAGACAGGTAGTCAATCCGAGTCACTTGCGCAAATGGCAGGAAGCATGCTCACGTGCTTGCGTAGTGACCCCAGAATTGTTTCCATTTGTCGGCGGGATGACTTCTGGCTGTCCACCTTATTGGACCCTCGCTTCCAGCACAAAATGGGGGCATTTTTTAAACCAACCGAGAGGGAGGACAAACTGAACTACTACAAAGACATTCTACGTAGGCAGTTGGCCGATGCCTATCTGCGCCATGGTCCATACTCTCGCAGGTCTGACTCGAGGGGACCTCTGCGCACACCTTCCACTGCCATGGCTGCTGGGGGGGTTGGCAGGAGCAGCAGCAGCAGCTCCATCAGCAGCAGCCTCAATCTTCAGTCGCTAATGAGTAGCTTTCTACACCCGCAGGAAGACCAGGAGCAGGACCTGAACCAGCAGGTCATGTCATACTTTGACATGACCATGCCAACACACCTTGAGGATCCGCTGGACTTCTGGGCAGCCAAACTTGATTTGTGGCTGCAACTAGCAGAGTTTGCCCTGGAAAAGCTGTCCTGCCCGGCAAGTAGCGTGCCATCTGAGCGGGTGTTTAGTGCGGCGGGGGCCATAGTTACGGCGAGGAGAACTCGTCTGTCAACTAAAAATGTGGAGAGAATCACCTTTGTCAAAATGAATCAGGGATGGATCAGCCAGGATTTCCACCCACCAATGCCTGATGCATGCGACTAGATTCAGCATGGTGCCACGTTTTACACTTTCCAAATGGTGCAAAACATATTTATGTCTTTAGGCCAATTTTTGGGCTCCTGCTGATGCCAACTTCAGGGTGTGCCTTCCAACCAATTTTTGGCCTCCTGCTGCTGCTGCTTGCAACTCCAGGGTGTGATTCATCCAATTTTTGGGCTCCTGAAGCCAACCCCAGTGTCTCTTTAAAGTAATGTTCGGGCTCCTGCTGCTGCTGCTGCCAACTCCAGGGTGTGATTCATCCAATTTTTGGGCTCCTGCTGCCAACTCCAGTGTCTCTTTAAAGTAATATTTGGGCTCCTGCTGCTGCTTGCAACTCCAGGGTGTGATTCATTCAATTTTTGGGCTCCTGCTGCAAACTCCAGTGTCTCTTTAAAGTAATGTTTGGGCTCCTGCTGCTGCTGCTTGCAACTCCAGGGTGTGATTCATTCAATTTTTGGGCTCCTGCTGCCAACTCCAGTGTCTCTTTAAAGTAATGTTTGGGCTCCTGCTGCTGCTGCTGCCAAATCCAGGGTGTGATTCATCCAATTTTTGGGCTCCTGCTGCCAACCCCAGTGTCTCTTTAAAGTAATGTTTGGGCTCCTGCTGCTGCTGCTGCCAACTCCAGGGTGTGATTCATCCAATTTTTGGGCTCCTGCTGCCAACCCCAGTGTCTCTTTAACCCTTTAACCGCCAGCCTACCTTGAGATTTTGTCACCCTTTGTTGCCAGACCATTTTGCACTATTTTGCGCTCCACATGTTCAACTGTGATTTTTGAAGGGATTTCCCAGTATTTCCCTGGAAAATTATATATTGTTTTTTTCAGCACAGTCTGGGCTTTAACATGAAGTGTCTTGATTGTAAGATTGTCAGTGTTTTTTAAATATTTTTGTGGAAAATATGTAAAAAAAAACCAAAAAAACATTTTTTTTACAATTTGTAGTGCGTTTTCTTAATAAAACATGCAAGTTGTTTCAGGAAATCATATTGTGTGTAAAAGCCTTATTGCTCCCGATTGCAACAGTACCACATATGTATTGGTAGACACCCTTTCTTGCCCAGGAGACACGTAAAACTGAAAATAGCGACTGAGCCAATTTTGAAAGAAAACTCAACCATTTTGCTCTCCTTGCAGTTTTTCAACCAAAACACCACTTTTCAATTAAAATACCCCCCACAAACCACATGTTCCCTGAAAGTACACACCTCAAGCGTTCTAGGAGTACCAGGCTTGTTGTTGTAGCTGCAGCTTTCTGGACGCAAGCCTTCCCAAAACTCACTGGTTGTACCGGATTTCCCTAAAAAAATAGCAAAAATGCAGCATTAAGACCAAATTTTTCTATAAAAATCATGCGCTAACCAAAAAAAACTAATCAAATCTGAAATGGCAAGGTCCCCTGAACAGAACAATACCCAACATGCATAGCTACCTCCAAGGGTAAGGTTGCCAATTACCCCAAAGCAAAGCGTATGCATAACGGGCATTTCACTTGAAATTTCCTGCTCTGCAGACAAAGTGCGCACCTTGCGCTTTTTCAACCAAAACACCACTTTTCAATTAAAATACCCCCCACAAACCACATGTTCCCTGAAAGTACACACCTCAAGCGTTCTAGGCGTACCAGGCTTGTTGTTGTAGCTGCAGCTTTCTGGGCGCAAGCCTTCCCGAAACTCACTGGTTGTACCGGATTTCCCTAAAAAAATAGCAAAAATGCAGCATTAAGACCAAATTTTTCTATAAAAATCATGCGCTAACCAAAAAAAACTAATCAAATCTGAAATGGCAAGGTCCCCTGAACAGAACAATACCCAACATGCATAGCTACCTCCAAGGGTAAGGTTGCCAATTACCCCAAAGCAAAGCGTATGCATAACGGGCATTTCACTTGAAATTTCCTGCTCTGCAGACAAAGTGCGCACCTTGCGCTTTTTCAACCAAAACACCACTTTTCAATTAAAATACCCCCCACAAACCACATGTTCCCTGAAAGTACACACCTCAAGCGTTCTAGGCGTACCAGGCTTGTTGTTGTAGCTGCAGCTTTCTGGGCGCAAGCCTTCCCGAAACTCACTGGTTGTACCGGATTTCCCTAAAAAAATAGCAAAAATGCAGCATTAAGACCAAATTTTTCTATAAAAATCATGCGCTAACCAAAAAAAACTAATCAAATCTGAAATGGCAAGGTCCCCTGAACAGAACAATACCCAACATGCATAGCTACCTCCAAGGGTAAGGTTGCCAATTACCCCAAAGCAAAGCGTATGCATAACGGGCATTTCACTTGAAATTTCCTGCTCTGCAGACAAAGTGCGCACCTTGCGCTTTTTCAACCAAAACACCACTTTTCAATTAAAATACCCCCCACAAACCACATGTTCCCTGAAAGTACACACCTCAAGCGTTCTAGGCGTACCAGGCTTGTTGTTGTAGCTGCAGCTTTCTGGGCGCAAGCCTTCCCGAAACTCACTGGTTGTACCGGATTTCCCTAAAAAAATAGCAAAAATGCAGCATTAAGACCAAATTTTTCTATAAAAATCATGCGCTAACAAAAAAAAACTAATCAAATCTGAAATGGCAAGGTCCCCTGAACAGAACAATACCCAACATGCATAGCTACCTCCAAGGGTAAGGTTGCCAATTACCCCAAAGCGTATGCATAACGGGCATTTCACTTGAAATTTCCTGCTCTGCAGACAAAGTGCGCACCTTGCGCTTTTTCAACCAAAACACCACTTTTCAATTAAAATACCCCCCACAAACCACATGTTCCCTGAAAGTACACACCTCAAGCGTTCTAGGCGTACCAGGCTTGTTGTTGTAGCTGCAGCTTTCTGGGCGCAAGCCTTCCCGAAACTCACTGGTTGTACCGGATTTCCCTAAAAAAATAGCAAAAATGCAGCATTAAGACCAAATTTTTCTATAAAAATCATGCGCTAACCAAAAAAAACTAATCAAATCTGAAATGGCAAGGTCCCCTGAACAGAACAATACCCAACATGCATAGCTACCTCCAAGGGTAAGGTTGCCAATTACCCCAAAGCAAAGCGTATGCATAACGGGCATTTCACTTGAAATTTCCTGCTCTGCAGACAAAGTGCGCACCTTGCGCTTTTTCAACCAAAACACCACTTTTCAATAAAAATACCCCCCACAAACCACATGTTCCCTGAAAGTACACACCTCAAGCGTTCTAGGAATACCAGGCTTGTTGTTGTAGCTGCAGCTTTCTGGGCGCAAGCCTTCCCGAAACTCACTGGTTGTACCGGATTTCCCTAAAAAAATAGCAAAAATGCAGCATTAAGACCAAATTTTTCTATAAAAAACATGCGCTAACCAAAAAAAACTAATCAAATCTGAAATGGCAAGGTCCCCTGAACAGAACAATACCCAACATGCATAGCTACCTCCAAGGGTAGGGCTGCCAATTACCCCAAAGCAAAGCGTATGCATAACGGGCATTTCCATTGAAATTTCCTGCTCTGCAGACAAAGTGCGCATTTTGCGCTTTTTCAACCAAAACATCACTTTTCATTAAAAATACCCCCCACAAACCACATGTTCCCTGAAAGTACACACCTCAAGCGTTCTAGGAGTACCAGGCTTGTTGTTGTAGCTGCAGCTTTCTGGGCGCAAGCCTTCCCGAAACTCACTGGTTATACTGGTTGTTGTGGAGGTTGGTCTTCCCCTGGGGAAGAGCGCCGGAACCACCGAACTGGCCAGATTTACTTGTTGGTCATGGGGCACGGGCGCCCCTATGGGCATGCGCTCGGGAGCCCCGTGACCAAATTGAAAAAAAACCCACACATATACACACACACTTCCTCTCCAAAATCAACATCTATTTTTTTTTAGTTTTTTTTAAATACCTTTTCTTCCGGGGTCTCTTCCTCAGCACTTCAGTCAGTCACACGTCCCTGACCCAGTAGGTGGGCGGAGTCCGGTGGCCTGCTCTCATGTCCCGCGCTGGCAATGCTCTTTAACCAATGGCTGAGGCGGGGCAGGCAGGGCGAGGAGGCCAATCAAGATGCCAGCTGTCAGAGCCGACCGAGATGGAGGCCAGGTGGGTGCGAGCGCGGCCGCCAGGGAGCACATGATCGCCTGGGGGTGACAGGATGGATGGCTGCATGGGAGGATGATAGGATGGATGGATGGCTGCATGGGAGGGTGATAGGATGGATGGATGGCTGCATTGGGGGTGACAGGATGGATGGATGGCTGCATTGGGGGTGATAGGATGGATGGATGGCTGCATTGGGGGTGACAGGATGGATGGATGGCTGCATTGGGGGTGACAGGGTGGATGGATGGCGGCATGGGGGTGACAGGATGGATGGATGGCGGCATGGGGGTGACAGGATGGATGGATGGCGGCATGGGGGTGACAGGATGGATGGATGGCGGCATGGGGGTGACAGGATGGATGGATGGCGGCATGGGGGTGACAGGATGGATGGATGGATGGCGGCATGGGGGTGACAGGATGGATGGATGGATGGCGGCATGGGGGTGACAGGATGGATGGATGGATGGCGGCATGGGGGTGACAGGATGGATGGCGGCATGGGGGTGACAGGATGGATGGATGGATGGCGGCATGGGGGTGACAGGATGGATGGATGGATGGCGGCATGGGGGTGACTGGATGGATGGCGGCATGGGGGTGACTGGATGGATGGCGGCATGGGGGTGACTGGATGGATGGCGGCATGGGGGTGACTGGATGGATGGCGGCATGGGGGTGACTGGATGGATGGCGGCATGGGGGTGACTGGATGGATGGCGGCATGGGGGTGACAGGATGAATGGATGGCTGCATGGGGGTGACAGGATGAATGGATGGCTGCATGGGGGTGACAGGATGAATGGATGGCTGCATGGGGGTGACAGGATGAATGGATGGCTGCATGGGGGTGACAGGATGAATGGATGGCTGCATGGGGGTGACAGGATGAATGGATGGCTGCATGGGGGTGACAGGATGAATGGATGGCTGCATGGGGGTGACAGGATGAATGGATGGCTGCATGGGGGTGACAGGATGAATGGATGGCTGCATGGGGGTGACAGGATGAATGGATGGATGGCGGCATGGGGGTGACAGGATGGATGGATGGATGGCGGCATGGGGGTGACTGGATGGATGGATGGATGGCGGCATGGGGGTGACTGGATGGATGGCGGCATGGGGGTGACTGGATGGATGGCGGCATGGGGGTGACTGGATGGATGGCGGCATGGGGGTGACAGGATGAATGGATGGCTGCATGGGGGTGACAGGATGAATGGATGGCTGCATGGGGGTGACAGGATGAATGGATGGCTGCATGGGGGTGACAGGATGAATGGATGGCTGCATGGGGGTGACAGGATGAATGGATGGCTGCATGGGGGTGACAGGATGAATGGTTGGCTGCATGGGGGTGACAGGATGGATGGATGGATGGATGGATGGCAGCATTCCATAACGATCGCCTTTACCTGGCGGCGGCGGCAGACAGGAAGCCGTGGAAGGGTGATCGGGGAGCCGTCGGTCCTGCTGCTTGAAGACGTATCGCGTAAAGCCAGATGATCAGCGGCGCGGGCGGGGGGGGGGGGGCAGGCGATCAGGCGGGGGGGAGGGGCGGGTCGATCGGGCGGGGGGGAGGGGCGGGTCGATCGGGCGGGGGGGGGGTCGGGGATCGGTATTACTTACGGTCGCCCTGGGCTCCGGAAAGGTTTCTGCTCCAGCGTCATCTGATGAGGTAAGCAGCGGGCGCCGGCTGATGACAGCTGCCGTGCGCCCCCTGCTGATTGGTCAGGGGAGCGATCGGGTGACTTGGTTCACACCCAGGTCACCTCCCCCTGACCCCTAGACTCCCTGCAAGCTGCTCCACAGCAACGGGCCCGCTGATGCCCCCCCGATGGCCCGGAAGGTAAGGGAACGCTAGCTACGTGAAATTCACGTAGCTGGCGTTTAACGACAGGAGAGGCAGCTACGTGAATTTTACGTAGCTGGCGCTAGAAGGGTTAAAAAAATGTTTGGGCTCCTGCTGCTGCTTGCAACTCCAGGGTGTGATTCATCCAATTTTTGGGCTCCTGCTGCCAACTCCAGTGTCTCTTTAAAGTAATGTTTGGGCTCCTGCTGCTGCTGCTGCTGCCAACTCCAGGGTGTGATTCATCCAATTTTGGGGCTCCTGAAGCCAACCCCAGTGTCTCTTTAAAGTAATGTTTGGGCTCCTGCTGCTGCTGCTTGCAACTCCAGGGTGTGATTCATCCAATTTTGGGGCTCCTGCTGCCAACTCCAGTGTCTCTTTAAAGTAATGTTTGGGCTCCTGCTGCTGCTGATGCCAACTCCAGGGTGTGATTCATCCAATTTTTGGGCTCCTGAAGCCAACCCCAGTGTCTCCTTAAAGTAATGCTTGGGCTCCTGCTGCTGCTGCCAACTCCAGGGTGTGATTCATCCAATTTTTTTGGCTCCTGCTGCCAACTCCAATGTCTCTTTAAAGTAATGTTTGGGCTCTTGCTGCTGCTTGCAACTCCAGGGTGTGATTCATCCAAATCCAATTTTTGGGCTCCTGAAGCCAACCCCAGTGTGTCTTTCAAGATATGTTTGGGCTCCTGCTGCTGCTGCTGCCAACTCCAGGGTGTGATTCATCCAATTTTTGGGCTCCTGCTGCCAACTCCAGTGTCTCTTTAAAGTAATGTTTGGGCTCCTGCTGCTGCTGCCAACTCCAGGGTGTGATTCATCCAATTTTTGGGCTCCTGCTGCCAACTCCAGTGTCTCTTTCAAGCTATGTTTGGGCTCCTGCTGCTTGCAACTCCAGGGTGTGATTCATCCAATTTTTGGGCTCCTGCTGCCAACTCCAGTGTCTCTTTAAAGTAATGTTTGGGCTGCTGCTGCCAACTCCAGGGTGTGTCAGTAAATTTTTGGGCTCCTGCTGCCAACTCCAGTGTCTCTTTAAAGTAATATTTGGGCTCCTGCTGCTGCTGCTTGCAACTCCAGGGTGTGATTCATCCAATTTTTGGGCTCCTGCTGCCAACCCCAGTGTCTCTTTAAAGTAATGTTTGGGCTCCTGCTGCTGCTGCTGCCAGCTCCAGGGTGTGATTCATCCAATGTTTGGGCTCCTGCTGCCAACTCCAGTGTCTCTTAAAAGTAATATTTGGGCTCCTGCTGCTGCTGCTTCCAACTCCAGGGTGTGATTCATCCAATTTTTGGGCTCCTGCTGCCAACTCCAGTGTCTCTTTAAAGTAATGTTCGGGCTCCTGCGGCTGCTGCTGCCAACTCCAGGGTGTGATTCATCCAATTTTTGGGTTCCTGGAGCCAACCCCAGTGTCTCTTTAAAGTAATGTTCGGGCTCCTGCTGCTGCTGCTGCCAACTCCAGGGTGTGATTCATCCAATTTTTGGGCTCCTGCTGCCAACTCCAGTGTCTCTTTAAAGTAATGTTTGGGCTCCTGCTGCTGCTGCTGCCAACTCCAGGGTGTGTCAGTCAATTTTTGGGCTCCTGCTGCCAACTCCAGTGTCTCTTTAAAGTAATGTTTGGGCTCCTGCTGCTGCTGCTGCAACTCCAGGGTGTGATTCATCCAAATTTTGGGCTCCTGCTGTTAACTCCAGTGTCTCTTTAAAGTAATGTTTGGGCTCCTGCTGCTGCCAACTCCAGGGTGTGATTCATCCAATTTTTGGGCTCCTGAAGCCAACCCCAGTGTCTCTTTAAAGTAATGTTCGGGCTCCTGCTACTGCTGCTGCCAACTCCAGGGTGTGATTCATCCGATTTTTGGGCTCCTGCTGCCAACTCCAGTGTCTCTTTCAAGCTATGTTTGGGCTCCTGCTGCTTGCAACTCCAGGGTGTGATTGATCCAATTTTTGGGCTCCTGCTGCCAACTCTAGTGTCTCTTTAAAGTAATATTTGGGCTCCTGCAGCTTGCAACTCCAGGGTGTGATTCATTCAATTTTTGGGCTCCTGCTGCCAACTCAGGGTCTCTTTAAAGTAATGTTTGGGCTCCTGCTGCTGCTGCTAACTCCAGGGCGTGTCAGTCAATTTTTGATCTCCTGCTGCCAACTCCAGTGTCTCTTTAAAGCAATGTTTGGGCTCCTGCTGCTGCTGCTGCAAACTCCAGGTTGTGATTCATCCAATTTTTGGGCTCCTGCTGCCAACTCCAATGTCTCTTTAAAGTAATGTTTGGGCTCCTGCTGCTTGCAACTCCAGGGTGTGATTCATCCAATTTTTGGGCTCCTGCTGCCAACTCCAGTGTCTCTTTAAAGTAATGTTTGGGCTCCTGCTGCTGCCAACTCCAGGGTGTGATTCATCCAATTTTTGGGCTCCTGCTGCCAACTCCAGTGTCTCTTTCAAGCTATGTTTGGGCTCCTGCTGCTTGCATCTCCAGGGTGTGATTCATCCAATTTTTGGGCTCCTGCTGCCAACTCCAGTGTCTCTTTAAAGCAATGTTTGGGCTGCTGCTGCTGCCAACTCCAGGGTGTGTCAGTCAATTTTTGGGCTCCTGCTGCCAACTCCAGTGTCTCTTTAAAGTAATGTTTGGGCTCCTGCTGCTGCTGCCAACTCCAGGGTGTGATTCATCCAATTTTGGGGCTCCTGCTGCCAACCCCAGTGTCTCTTTAAAGTAATGTTTGGGCTCCTGCTGCTGCTGCTGCCAACTCCAGGGTGTGATTCATCCAATGTTTGGGCTCCTGCTGCCAACTCCAGTGTCTCTTTAAAGTAATATTTGGGCTCCTGCTGCTGCTGCTTGCAACTCCAGGGTGTGATTCATCCAATTTTTGGGCTCCTGCTGCCAACTTTAGTGTCTCTTTAAAGTAATGTTTGGGCTCCTGCTGCTGCTGCTGCCAAATCCAGGGTGTGATTCATCCAATTTTTGGGCTCCTGGAGCCAACCCCAGTTTCTCTTTAAAGTAATGTTTGGGCTCCTGCTGCTGCTGCTGCCAACTCCAGGGTGTGATTCGTCCAATTTTTGGGCTCCTGCTGCCAACTCCAGTGTCTCTTTCAAGCTATGTTTGGCCTCCTGCTGCTTGCAACTCCAGGGTGTGATTCATACAATTTTTGGGCTCCTGCTGCCAACTCCAGTGTCTCTTTAAAGTAATATTTGGGCTCCTGCTGCTGCTGCTTGCAACTCCAGTGTGTGATTCATCCAATTTTTGGGCTCCTGCTGCCAACTCCAGTGTCTCTTTAAAGTAATGTTTGGGCTCCTGCTGCTGCTGCTGCCAACTCCAGGGTGTGTCAGTCAATTTTTGGGCTCCTGCTGCCAACTCCAGTGTCTCTTTAAAGTAATGTTTGGGCTCCTGCTGCTGCTGCCAACTCCAGGGTGTGATTCATCCAATTTTTGGGCTCCTGCTGCCAACCCCAGTGTCTGTTTAAAGTAATGTTTGTGCTCCTGCCGCTGCTTGCAACTCCAGGGTGTGATTCATCCAATTTTTGGGCTCCTGCTGCCAACTCCAGTGTCTCTTTCAAGCTATGTTTGGACTCCTGCTGCTTGCAACTCCAGGGTGTGATTCATCCAATTATTGGGCTCCTGCTGCCAACTCCAGTGTCTCTTTAAAGTAACATTTGGGCTCCTGCTGCTGCTGCTTGCAACTCCAGTGTGTGATTCATCCAATTTTTGGGCTCCTGCTGCCAACTCCAGTGTCTCTTTAAAGTAATGTTTGGGCTCCTGCTGCTGCTGCTGCCAACTCCAGGGTGTGTCAGTCAATTTTTGGGCTCCTGCTGCCAACTCCAGTGTCTCTTTAAAGTAATGTTTGGGCTCCTGCTGCTGCTGCCAACTCCAGGGTGTGATTCATCCAATTTTTGGGCTCCTGCTGCCAACCCCAGTGTCTGTTTAAAGTAATGTTTGTGCTCCTGCCGCTGCTTGCAACTCCAGGGTGTGATTCATCCAATTTTTGGGCTCCTGCTGCCAACTCCAGTGTCTCTTTCAAGCTATGTTTGGACTCCTGCTGCTTGCAACTCCAGGGTGTGATTCATCCAATTATTGGGCTCCTGCTGCCAACTCCAGTGTCTCTTTAAAGTAACATTTGGGCTCCTGCTGCTGCTGCTTGCAACTCCAGGGTGTGATTCATCCAATTTTTGGGCTCCTGCTGCCAAATCCAGTGTCTCTTTAAAGTAATGTTTGGGCTCCTTCTGCTGCTGCTGCCAACTCCAGGGTGTGTCAGTCAATTTTTGGGCTCCTGCTGCCAACTCCAGTGTCTCTTTAAAGTAATGTTTGGGCTCCTGCTGCTGCTGCTGCCAACTCCAGGGTGTGATTCGTCCAATTTTGGGCTCCTGCTGCCAAATCCAGTGTCTGTTTCAAGCTATGTTTGGGCTCCTGCTGCTGCTGCTTGCAACTCCAGGGTGTGATTCATCCAATCTTTTGGCTCCTGCAGCCAACTCCAGTGTCTCTTTCAAGCTATGTTTGGGCTCCTGCTGCTGCTGCTTGAAACTCCAGGGTGTGTCAGTCAATTTTTGGGCTCCTGCTGCTGCCAACTCCAGTGTCTCTTTCAGCCAATGTTTGGGCTCCTGCTGCTGCTTGCAACTCCAGGGAGTGATTCATCCAATTTTTGGGCTCCTGCTGCTGCCAACTCCAGTGTCTCTTTAAAGCAATGTTTGGTCTCCTGCCCCTCATAGTGATGCCACCTTAACTCTCTGCAATTGTGCCGCTCTGTGATTCTATTAGCGATGCCTCTGATCTGCATGTGATATTTATTTAAAGTATTATTTAACTAACCCAGCACGCATCCTATGCGTGTTACAGCAAGGCAGAATGGTTTACAACCCTATTGAGGCTCTAGGAGGCTCAGAAATAGCCATTTTTAATAGCGATCCGTCGCTAATAAATTCGGGTTGAAACGATTTTTGTCGGAAAATTTGGCGAATCAGTCGAATCGAATTTTTCAAAAGTTCGCTCATCTCTACTCACTATCTATTGTAATCTGTTGCTTTACAGAATTTAAACATAGACATTTTAAACGGCTGAATAATTTTTTCATTGGCAATGTTACATATTTTTGGCATTAGAGCTTTGAATCTAGTACCAGGTTTAAATGATTCAAGCTATTTTTGACTTGTTTCTTTCATTAAAACATTATCTAACCTGTAGCTCTACAATACATCAAAATCAAGAACCTGGAAGGGCACTGGAATTGTGTTGGGATAGGATGGGTGTGCCACCATGCTCAGGGCCTCCAAACCCTAAGAATACCAGCTACCAAGCTTGGTGGGCCAAGATAATAGCCATGGAGGGACAGGACCACCTTTTTCAAGAGTAAAATAATTGATGGTTTGAAGGCTCCTCTGCCTGGCCTGTTGCAGAGGGTGTGAGGTGTGAGGGGGGTTCTTGGTTTTAGGGTAGATTGATTCAGGTTGGTGTCTAGAGGGTTAAGGTGCACTTACTTCTGTGGCGCTGGCTCTTTATTCATATCGATGGTACAGTCCACGTTACTCTTCAAGATGACAACTAGTTTTTCAGCCAGGCAGGTACACTCTACATCAGCAGGACACACATCAACATGAAAGCATGACCCAGTCTTCGGCTTTATAGGTGGTGAGCAGGGCACCACCGGGCTCACTTTCTCTGAAGACTCTAGGTAATCTTTAGGTGGCAATCCAATTCCACTTACTGGTCTGCCTCTCTCTACTGCAGGGTTTTGCTCCACTGGTACTTGTATTCCACTCCTTTCTTACATTAATATATTTTACCCTCAATGGATAACTTCAGAACACTAACTCTGGACAAGGTTCTTTTTTAGGTAACCTCTGTTCTCTGTCTAACTGAACCAATGGCAAATCATCAGATGTTCCTACTACCACCTGACGTATTTCTCTATTTACATTACCCTTTTCTGTCTAAAGGGGTACTCTGGACTATTTTAGTTACATTTCTCTCATTCCTCAGCCACATTGCCATCATGTGGTTTGATGGAGCAATGACACCTAAGAACTTCTATTTATTTGCTATAGGAAACGTATTACTTAAATCTAGCTAAATCACTAATAGTTCTTACTCAGGCTACTCCTTTGAGAGTCTTCCTATTTTGGTGATACCCACATTTACCAGAACCCCACATGGGCAAATAGTTTTACTCATATCTGGTCTGTGAAACTGATCTCATTGCTATGCTCCGCCCCTATTGTCCCTCTGCCTTAGTGCAAAAAATAAATAAATGCATTGTTACTGCTCATTTTACATGCATACTTATGTATAGAATAGTTTGCCAAATATATACAGTCATACATACAAGGAATTCTTCTCAGCAAGAGGTTGAGAGGGAGTTGGGGGAAGTATAACAATAATATATTAGAACTGTTCATCAGCTACACATATTAGTAATAATAGTTCTATTTCTAGTGCCTTGAATAATTGTTCGTACTAGAGTTTCTAGCAAGGTAAAAGAGTTGCTGTTGATGCTCCAAGTGTTCAGCTGGCTAATGGCAGCGTTTTATATGTTGTGAACTCTTTATGCAAGGGACTCTCTATTAACGCAGCTTCTGGAGGAATGTGAAATGGGGTATACTGTTTATATTGTAGGCATGCAACAGGGAAAATCATGGAAAGTGTGTATTTATCTCCCCCAGTTGCTAAATCCAGGAAGGTATTTTTCATGGGCCCGAATTTTAATGGAAAAGGCAAGTAGGATTTGTGGTGGAACTTGCTGTTCCCCTCCTTCCAAGGCAGGTTTTACCTGTTTCCTTCAGCCCATGTGGGTGGCTGAAATTAGCCTATTGCTGGGCTAGAAACTGGCTACATTAGAAGCAGTCGGAGGGAAAATGTTTGATCTGACAGAGCCAGTCTCAAAGTAGAAGCCTGTGAAAGAGGGACTTTTTGCTGCATGCATAAACATTGGACCTGCTATACTGGTGAGAAAACTGATTTGCATTTGTATTCAACCCCAGATGGGAAGGATTTGAGGCTGATTCACTACTAACTCCAGGTATTGGCAGATGAGCGTCTGTATAACAGAGCTTACAGCGAGCGCTAGTAGACGCTGTAAGTGGGTATAGGGCGCTGTAACAGAGCGCCTTAGTCGCTGTAGTAACTTGGCCCGCATTGATGAATGTGATGTATGTTGGGCGCTCTAACACCAGTACAGCGCTGCAGGGAGCAAAGGTAGCACCAGCTCAGCGCGACCGACTTTCAGCGCTCCACACTAGGGATGAGCGAATCGATCCGGACGAACCCAAATTTGTTCCGAATTTCATGGAAAAATTCGATTCTGAACGAATCCGAATTTCCTCACGATTCGATCGATCAAAGTTTTCCTTTAAACTCCATTTATTTCAATTACAGGCATTCTAAAATGGTGGATGAACATGTCCAGACATATCCCCTGGGGCAAGGTATCATGGGAAAATCACATGCAGCCTATCAGCAGCCAGGAAGCCCTGTGATGTCACCGTGCTATATATACCGGCAGCCATTTTCCTTGTGCGCAGTTCAGCGTTGTATTGCGGCCAGAGCAAAGCTGGTTACAGACAGGGACAGAGTTAGAGATAGGTAGGGAGAGTCAGAGACACCGACAGAGAGGCAGAAAGAGAGGTAGACAGAGCCAGGGAAAGATAGTGAAAGATAGGGAAAAAACGGAACGATCCAGGCAGGGACAGCATTGAAGTGACAGGGACATTTTTTTTTTTTATTTTCATTAGCCAGATCAGTTTTCAATTCAATTTCAGTTCTTTGTGCTGTAAACCTGCCTTGCCACTGTGCATCCTATCAATGCAGTGGCATATTTAACCCTATCTGTTACACACAAGCATTTCTCAAAACTGGATTAGTTTTAATATTTTTTTGTCTGATTTAAATACACCAGCCCGCATGGGCATCCCAAACCAGCACGTCACCCTATCTGTTATACTAAATAAGCGTTGTTCAACCTCATTTTAATTAAGCTATTGCATTTTTAATTGTTTTTTGTCTGCTTTAAATACACCAGCCCACATGGGCATCCCAAACCAGCACATGTCACCCTATCTGTTATACTAAACAAGCGTTGTTCAGCCTCATTTTAATTAAGCTATTGCATTTTGAATTGGTTTTTGTCTGCTTTAAATACACCAGCCCACATCGGCATCCCAAACCAGCACATGTCACCCTATCTGTTATACTAAATAAGCGTTGTTCATCCTCAGCTTAATCAAGCTATTGCATTTTGAATTGGTTTTTGTCCTGCTGCCAAAACACTAGGCCACATGGGTATCCCAAACCTGCACGTAGCACCCTATCTGTTATACTGAATACGCTTGTTCATCCTCAGCTTAAAGGAGCAGTATCGCGAAATTTGCATTAAAAAAGATAAATAATTAAATAGCCACACAATAGCTTATAACATGTGTATGAATAATCTGGTGATAGAAAAAGGAAAAAATATCTGCCTCTCTTTTAAATTGTATAATGACAATGGCTCAGTCCATTTGCTGAATAGGGGGATCTGCTGGGTTGTATTTAGTGAGCTGCTTCATTTAGCCCACTGGTCTCCTAGCAACACTTTACCTCAGAGGCTGACACTGTAACGGCTGTGTGTGTGTGAGGTGCTGCTTTTGTTATGAGACCAGGTGACTCAAATGTGTAAAATCTTTACAAAATAAACTAAACTGACTGAAAATAACTGAAATTCTTCTTTGAATAACTGTGCAGGAAAATCTAAAGGTATTAAAGTTGAACAAAACCCTATTCTAAATCAGGATGCCCCACTGTGTGAAACGACCCCTGGATAACCACAGATCCCCCCATTTTTCTGGCGCTCACGCAGATAGTCATTTAGACAGGCCGGGCGGCCAGGAAGGTTACTGCTCAGGCTCCCCATCTGCGTGCAAACAGAGCTGATTGGATGAGAGCCCGCGCATGCGCTGTGGGACAGGGAAAGGTACGTTTTCACAGGCGAACTTGGGGATTTCACATATCAGGGCATCCCAAGTCGGGATGCCCCTAGGGGCACAAAACAAAACTCCAGATAGTGAAAATCCTGGGTTGGGCTTTGCTCAAAACACACAAAGCTGAAAGAAAGATCATATGGAAAAATGAAAAATAAGAATATGAAAGAGAAAATTGGAAACTGAAAGATTCTGCAGCAGAGCCAACATGAAGGGAAAACTGTCAAAATCAGCTAAATGACTTCTAGAGCTTTTCTCTCTGTTTTAGATATATAAGTTCTGGCCAGGCAATGTTGCAATGTTGTTATCTTATGCTGGACGGCTGCCAGCACTGAACAGCTGACACTTTGATACATTCTCCTCAGCGTGGAACTGATACATTGTTTCCCCCTCTCCTCAGCATGGAACAGGCCAGAGTGTCGGGTCCCGACACTCAGCAGACATAAACATGAGCTATTAGTCTCCAGCTGTTCAACACACACATCATTTTTTTCTACATTTGTAATTCTTACTCCAACACTTACCTACATTCCAAGTACCATTTAAATATAAGTCACCAAGAAAAATTCGCGATACTGCTCCTTTAATCAAGCTATTGCATTTTGAATTGGTTTTTGGTCTGCTGCCAAAACACTAGTCCGCATGGGTATCCCAAACCTGCACGTAGCACCCTATCTGTTATACTGAATACGCTTGTTCATCCTCAGCTTAATCAAGCTATTGCATTTTGAATTGGTTTTTGGTTTGCTGCCAAAACACTAGGCCGCAGGGTATCCCAAACCTGCACGTAGCACCCTATCTGTTATACTAAATTCGCTTGTTCATCCTCAGCTTAATCAAGCTATTGCATTTTGAATTGTTTTTTGTCCTGCTGCTAAAACACTAGGCCGAAGGGTATCCCAAACCTGCACGTAGCACCCTATCTGTTATACTGAATACGCTTGTTTATCCTCAGCTTAATCAAGCTATTGCATTTTGAATTGGTTTTTGTCTGGTTTAAATACACCAGCCCACATGGGCATCCCAAACCAGCACATGTCACCCTATCTGTTATACTAAACAAGCGTTGTTCAGCCTCATTTTAATTAAGCTATTGCATTTTGAATTGGTTTTTGTCTGCTTTAAATACACCAGCCCACATCGGCATCCCAAACCAGCACATGTCACCCTATCTGTTATACTAAATAAGCGTTGTTCATCCTCAGCTTAATCAAGCTATTGCATTTTGAATTGGTTTTTGTCCTGCTGCCAAAACACTAGGCCACATGGGTATCCCAAACCTGCACGTAGCACCCTATCTGTTATACTGAATACGCTTGTTCATCCTCAGCTTAATCAAGCTATTGCATTTTGAATTGGTTTTTGGTCTGCTGCCAAAACACTAGTCCGCATGGGTATCCCAAACCTGCACGTAGCACCCTATCTGTTATACTGAATACGCTTGTTCATCCTCAGCTTAATCAAGCTATTGCATTTTGAATTGGTTTTTGGTTTGCTGCCAAAACACTAGGCCGCAGGGTATCCCAAACCTGCACGTAGCACCCTATCTGTTATACTAAATTCGCTTGTTCATCCTCAGCTTAATCAAGCTATTGCATTTTGAATTGTTTTTTGTCCTGCTGCTAAAACACTAGGCCGAAGGGTATCCCAAACCTGCACGTAGCACCCTATCTGTTATACTGAATACGCTTGTTTATCCTCAGCTTAATCAAGCTATTGCATTTTGAATTGGTTTTTGTCTGGTTTAAATACACCAGCCCACATGGGCATCCCAAACCAGCACATGTCACCCTATCTGTTATACTAAATAAGCGTTGTTAAGCCTCATTATAATTAAGCTATTGCATTTTAAATTGTTTTTTGTCTGCTTTAAATACACCAGCCCACATGGGCATCCCAAACCAGCACATGTCACCCTATCTGTTATACTAAATAAGCGTTGTTAAGCCTCATTATAATTAAGCTATTGCATTTTAAATTGCTTTTTGTCTGCTTTAAATACACCAGCCCACATGGGCATCCCAAACCAGCACATGTCACCCTATCTGTTATACTAAATAAGCGTTGTTCAGCCTCATTTTAATTAACCTATTGCATTTTTAATTGGTTTTTGTCTGCTTTAAATACACCAGCCCACATGGGCATCCCAAACCAGCACATGTCACCCTATCTGTTATACTAAATAAGCGTTGTTCAGCCTCATTTTAATTAAGCTATTGCATTTTTAATTGGTTTTTGTCTGCTTTAAATACACCAGCCCACATGGGCATCCCAAACCAGCACATGTCACCCTATCTGTTATACTAAATAAGCATTGTTCAGCCTCATTTTAATTAACCTATTGCATTTTGAATTGGTTTTTGTCTGCTTTAAATGCCCCAGCCCACATGGGCATCCCAAACCAGCACATGTCACCCTATTTGTTATACTAAATAAGCGTTGTTAAGCCTCATTTTAATTAAGCTATTGCATTTTGAATTGGTTTTTGTCTGCTTTAAATACACCAGCCCACATGGGCATCCCAAACCAGCACATGTCACCCTATCTGTTATACTTTATAAGCATTGTTCAGCCTTATTTTAATTAAGCTATTGCATTTTGAATTGGTTTTTGTCTGCTTTAAATACACCAGCCCACATGGGCATCCCAAACCAGCACATGTCACCCTATCTGTTATACTAAATAAGCGTTGTTCATCCTCAGCTTAATCAAGCTATTGCATTTAGAATTGGTTTTTGGTCTGCTGCCAAAAACACTAGGCCGCAGGGTATCCCAAACCTGCACGTAGCACCCTATCTGTTATACTAAATACGCTTGTTCATCCTCAGCTTAATCAAGCTATTGCATTTTGAATTGTTTTTTTTTCCAGCTGACAAAACACTAGGCCGCAGGGTATCCCAAACCTGCACGTAGCACCCTATCTGTTATACTATATACGCTTGTTCATCCTCAGCTTAATCAAGCTATTGCATTTTGAATTGGTTTTTGTCTGCTTTAAATACACCAGCCCACATCGGCATCCCAAACCAGCACATGTCACCCTATCTGTTATACTTAATAAGCGTTGTTCATCCTCAGCTTAATCAAGCTATTGCATTTTGAATTGGTTTTTGTCCTGCTGCCAAAACACTAGGCCACAGGGTATCCCAAACCAGCACGTAGCACCCTATCTGTTATACTAAATACCCTTGTTCATCCTCAGCTTAATCAAGCTATTGCATTTTGAATTGTTTTTTGTCCTGCTGTCAAAAAACACCAGGCCGCAGGGTATCCTAAACCTGCACGTAGCACCCTATCTGTTATACTAAATACGCTTGTTCATCTTCAGCTTAATCAAGCTATCGCATTTTCAATTGGTTTTTGGTCTGCTGCCAAAAAACTAGGCCACAGGGTATCCCAAACCTGCACGTAGCACCCTATCTGTTATACTAAATAAGCTTGTTCATCCTCAGCTTTATTAAGCTATTGCATTTTGAATTGGTTTTTGTCCTGCTGTCAAAACACCAGGCCGCAGGGTATCCCAAACCTGCACGTTGCACCCTATCTGTTATACTAAATAAGCTTGTTCAGCCTCAGCTTTATTAAGCTATTGCATTTTGAATTGGTTTTTATCCTGCTGTCAAAACACCAGGCCGCAAGGTATCCCATATTGCCAACTTTCATAGTATCTGGTGCAGAGAAGCAGTTCCTCGCTTTATTTAGCTTCTGCTTTTTAAAGTAAACACATTTTTTGCGCATTTCAAATACATAAAAATGTCAGGCAGACAAGTGCAGAGGTCGCAGCAGACTAGGGGCGAGTGGCAGCAGGAGTCACGGTGAGAGACCTGATCTGCCAGTATCTGCTAGCGGTCGTGTCTCCACCAGTAACGCATCTGCCGTGGTAGATTGGTTAACGCGCTCATCCACATCATCACAAGTTACATCTGAGACCCCCGGTCTAGGGTTGGTAGGTTCCTCTGCCACAACCCTGAGTTGGCATGCCCCAAGAGCAGTCCCTGTCCTCCCATTGCCTCTGTCCTACGCCGTTCCCTCCCCCAGCGACGTATCCTATGCTTTGGGTTCAGCTCCACTCTTTAGTGAGGAGGACGATCAGATAGAGGACAGTCAGCAGCTACTGCCCAGCCAAGAAATGGAGGTGGCTTCTTTAGCTAGGCAGACAAATAATGATGTGGAGAGTGTCGTGGGTGTTGCGAGCGTTCCAGCTCCTGCGCCAGACACTGTTGAGGAAACCGAGAACATCAGTGACATGCAGCCACAACTCGGTGATGGTGATGATGAAGAAGCTGATCGCACTTGGGAGCCGGGTGCAGAAGGGGCTTCATCGTCATCATCAGGAGAAGAGGGGCGCAGGTTGCCCCGGAGACAGCAGCTCAGGCAGCAAGGTGTTAGCAGCATGGGGGCACAATTGTAAAGCCTGGAGCCAAACGGGCCAGGGCCTGGGTAGAGCACTTGCTGCACGGCAGGCTACCTTATCGGGAGGTAGTGGAGCAGGGGTTCCTGGAGTTTGCGACAGTAGCAGTGAATCAGTGTTGGTGGAAAAAGTAGCTACTCGGCAGTGTGGCAGTTTTTCCTGAAGCATCTGCAGGAGGGTAACATGGCCACATGCAAGATATGTAGGGCAGAAGGTGAAGTGTGGGCAGGGCCCAAATGTTGGCACAACGGGCCTGCGTCAACATATGATGCGTCACCATAAAGCGGCCTGGGAGAACCGAAGCTCTGAAGAGGTGGTCCAGCCTGCTTCCTCACCAAGTGGCACGCCGCTCCCAATTTCTGCCAGCCAAGGCTTCAGCACCTCAGCCGAAGGCAGCTGTGCGTCATACCCATCCTCTGTCGCTCCTGCTCCTCCTCCTGCAAGTCATCCCGCCAGCAATCCATCAGTGAAGCCATGTCCAAGAGACAGCAGTATGCACCCCCTCATCCTACGGCGCAGAAGCTGAATGTGCTCCTGTCCAAGTTGCTGGTGCTGCAGTCGCTCCCTTTTCAGGTGGTGGACTCTGCACCTTTCAGAGAACTGATGGCTTGTGCTGAGCCGAGGTGGAGTGTCCCAAGCCGTCATTTCTTTGCCAAGAAGGCAGTACCAGCGCTGCACACTTTTGTTGAACAGAAGGGGGTCCAGTCCTTGAGCCTGTCCGTGTGTAGCAAAGGGCATGGCAGCACCGACATCTGGAGCTGTAACTATGGTCAGGGACAGTACATGTCGTTTACGGCCCACTGGGTGAATGTGGTCAACTTGGACAGGTCACGCCGCTTCGGCCTCCGCTCTCCCTGGCTGTTGTGCCTGTGACACCGTGCGACTTGGCCTCCTCATCCTCCGCCATCTCCTCCCCCTCCACTGTAGGGTCAAGTCTCAGTGCCTCTCCAGTCTACCATGTGTGCAGGGCACGGAGGTGTCACGCTGTGCTTCACATGGTTTGTCTTGGCGAACGGGGTCACACAGGGGAGGAACTGCTTAAATTTATTCATCAAGAAATCCAAACATGGCTTACTCCAAGAAAACTGAAAATGGGAACCATGGTTACTGATAGAGATGAGCGAACTTCTCAAAAATTCGATTCGGGCGATTCGCCGAATATCTCAAATAAATTCGGGTTCGTCCGAATCGAACTTTTACGAATCGCTCATCTGTGGTGGGAGTGGGGAGGCCGGCTGCGCTGTCAGCGGGCAGCGGAAGCCGGCTTCCGCCGCCCGCTGACAGCGCAGCCGGCCTCCCCGCTCCCACTAAGCCCTGAAATGGAAAAAAAAAATGCCGGCATGGTGGGAGCGGGGAGGCCGACAGCGCAGCCAGTCTCCCCGCTCCCACCATGCCGGCATTTTTTTTTTTTTATTTCAGGGAATATTCGGTCAGCACGAACCACTAAAAATTCGGGTTCGTGCTGAATCGAATTTTCCCTGAAATTCGGAGCGAATTCAGGTTCGCTCATGCCTAGTTACCGACAATGGGAAGAACATTTTGTCTGCGCTGCGCCAAGGAAGCCTGACCGATGCGCCTTGCATGGCTCATGTCTTTAATCTGGTTGTCAAGCGGTTTCTGAAGTGTTCCCCCAATCTGCAAGACATCCTAACAATTTCAAGGAAACTTTGCGGCGCGCGCGCGAGCACGTTGAGTGTCGGGCGCGCCCCCGGCAGGAGGGGAAGGTGCCGCATCCCCGGACGGAATGGCAGGCCCGCGCAGCCGCGCGGAGCACGTTGCCACACCGGCTCCAGCAGCGTCCCGCGCCGCCAGCCCCCGGACCCCACGACGGCGCTGAGAAGACGGCGGACCCGGAGACAACCGACCAGCCGCCCGCCGGGAGCCACCTGACAGCGCGCCGCGGGACCAGGGACGGCGATGAGGTAAGTGCCTAACATTACCCCCCCCCTGAGGAGGGGCCACTGGACCCTCCAAGCTGGGTTTCAACGGATTCTCTCTGTGAAATCTCTTCACCAAATTCTGCGCATGAACTTCTCTGGCCGGAACCCAAGATCTTTCTTCCGGGCCGTACCCCTTCCAGTCAATTAAATACTGAAGAGAGTTTCTAAACAGGCGGGAGTCAAGAATCCGGGCAATCTCAAATTCCTGATGCCCATCGACTAACACAGGCCCAGGGGAATTATTGGGTTCATGGTTTCTTGCAGGCTTAAGAAGTGAAACGTGAAAAGATCTACAAATTTTCATGGAAGAAGGGAGGGCTAACTGGTACGTAACCTGATTGATCTTCCGTGTTATGGGGAAGGGGCCGATAAATTTAGGCCCTAACTTAGCGGAGGGCTGGCGTAAGGCTAAATTCTTGGTTGAAAGCCAAACCCAATTTCCCACCTCATAACTAGGGTTAGAAGAACGTTTGCGATCTGCAAACTTTTTCTGTTGAAGAACAGCCTTAGTTAGATGTTGCTGGATCTTATTCCATTCCCCTGGCCATTTGGACAGCCATTCATCCACGGAGGGAACTCTAGAGGGTTGGTCTGAAAGGGCAGAAAACTTCAGGTCCTTGCCATAGACGCAATGGAAGGGAGAAACCCCCGTGGAAGAATGTGAGGCGTTGTTTAATGCAAACTCAGCAAACGGTAGGAAGAAGGCCCAGTCCGTCTGAGTATCGGCCGTAAAACAACGCAAGTACTGTTCTAAAGATTGGTTAGTTCTTTCGGTTTGTCCATTCGATTGGGGATGGAAAGCCGAGGACAAAGAGACGGTGAAACCCAACTTAGAACAGAAGGCCCTCCAAAAACGGGAGACGAATTGGACCCCCCTATCCGAAACAATATCTACTGGAATACCATGAATTCTAAAAATGTGAGTGACAAAGAGTTGAGCTAATATTTGAGCTGAGGGAAGTTTTTTTAAAGGGATAAAATGAGCCATCTTGCTAAAGCGGTCCACTACTACCCAAATAACTGTAAATCCCTGGGAAGGGGGAAGATCAGTAACAAAGTCCATGGCCAGATGGGTCCATGGGGAGGCAGGAGTGGGCAACGGTAGCAGCGGGCCTTCAGGAGAATGTCTTAAAGACTTACTCCGAGCACAGACTTTACAGGCTAAGACAAAATTCTGAGCGTCCCTTCTCATGGATGGCCACCAAACTTGGCGCGTCAATAGGCCAATAGTTTTCTTGACCCCCGGATGACCCGCTGTTTTAGTATCATGGAAATGAGACAAAAAGGCAGTGCGGTAACGAGAGGGCACAAACTGGACAGACTCAGGTTTCTCAGGTGGAGCTTCGGCTTGGAACTGAGCTAGATCAGGAAGTTGGGGTTGGATGGCGGCTACCACCAGGGAGTGGGGTAAGATGGGAATATCCACTCTTTCGGGCGAGTTAGGGAAAGAAAAACTCCGAGACAGGGCATCCGCTTTAACATTTTTGGACCCAGGTTTATAGGTGATAGAGAAGTTAAACCGGGAAAAGAACAAGGACCAGCGAGCCTGTCTTGGAGTTAGTCTTTTTGCAGATTGAATGTATTCCAGATTTTTATGATCTGTAAAGACCGTAACTGGGTACTGAGCCCCCTCCAGCCAGTGTCTCCATTCCTGGAAGGCCAGCTTGATAGCCAATAATTCTCTGTTGCCAATATCATAATTTCTCTCGGCCCCAGAGAACTTCTTGGAGAAGAAAGCACATGGATGAAGGCGTTCAGGTGACCCATGATATTGTGACAAAACCGCCCCCACTGCAAATTCCGAGGCATCCACCTCCACAAAGAAGGGTGATTGCTCATCCGGGTGAATTAGAACCGGGGCGGAGCTAAACACTCTTTTCAGATTCTCAAAGGCCTGAACGGCTTGAACTGGCCAAACTGAGGGATACCCGCTTTTCTTGGTAAGATTAGTCAATGGAGTTACTAGAGAAGAAAAGTTCTTAATGAACCTTCTATAAAAATTAGCGAAGCCCAGGAATCTCTGCAGGCCCTTCAGATCCCTGGGCTGCTCCCACTCTAAAACTGCCTTCACTTTAGACTGATCCATGGATAGACCAGATTTAGAAATAATATAACCGAGAAACGGAACCTCAGATACCTCAAATTGACACTTCTTTAACTTGGCATATAAACAATTTTCCCTGAGTTTTTGTAACACCATACGCACATGTTTGCGGTGTTCCTCCAGGGATGAAGAAAAAATCAGAATGTCGTCTAAATAAACGACCACAAATCGGCCAAGATAGTCCCTAAAAATTTCGTTTACGAAACTTTGAAAGACCGCGGGGGCATTGCACAAACCAAATGGCATTACCAAATACTCATAGTGCCCCTCAAGGGTATTGAAGGCCGTTTTCCACTCGTCCCCCTGCCTAATTCTGATGAGGTTATAGGCCCCCCGAAGGTCGAGTTTGGAAAACACCTGCGCCCCAACCACCTGTGTAAATAACCCCTCAATAAGTGGCAGGGGATACTTATTTTTAACAGTAACGTTATTTAAACCCCGATAATCAATACAGGGGCGGAGCCCCCCATCTTTCTTTTCTACAAAAAAGAACCCTGCTCCTGCCGGGGAAGATGAGGGCCGAATAAACCCCTTCTCTAGGTTTTCCACAATATATTCCCGCATGGCGATGGTTTCAGCTCGGGTTAGATTAAATATTCTTCCCCTCGGAGGCATAGTACCGGGGAGTAGTTCAATAGGGCAATCCCATGGTCTATGGGGAGGAAGTTTGTCCGCCGCCCTTTCAGAAAAGACGTCGGCAAATTCTAAGTACGGAGTGGGGATTCCAGCTGGGGACAGTTGCGCAACCCTGACCGGGAATTTCAAACAATTCTGAAAGCATTGGTGCCCCCACTTTATGATTTGCCCTGAGACCCAATCAATTTGGGGATTGTGCTCCCGTAACCAGGGCAACCCCAGAATTAAAGGGGTGCTAGGCATACGCAAGACCAAAAAACTAATTACTTCAGAGTGATTAGCTCCCACCTTGAACTGTACGGGAAGGGTTCTGAACTGAACTAAGCCTCCAGCCACAGGTGTGCCGTCAATGGCAGAGACCCGGATGGGAGTTGGCAAGGACTGGAGCGTAATTCCTAAACTCTGAGCTAACTCAGAGTCAAGGAAGTTCCCGGCTGCTCCGGAGTCTATGAGAGCCTTTAAATTCAGAAACTTAAAATTAATCTTTATCTGAACTGGAATAAGAACTGGAGACGATACTTGAGGTGATACCTTACAGCCTAGGAGGGCCCCCTCGAAACCCCCTAGGCTCTGGAGTTTCCCGACGGCTTCTTTGGGCATAGTCTGACCATATGGCCGGTTCCACCACAGTACAGACAAAGCCCCTCGGATAAGCGTCGACGTCTCTCGACTTCGGTGAGCCTTGTGGCACCCAGTTGCATGGGCTCTTCCGAAGATTGTGCTACTGGGGCCTCGGACCTTGAAGCTGTCTCAGTATGCGACCCTTTTTCTTGGCGTCTTTCCCGAAGCCGGCGGTCAATGCGAATGGCGAGGTGCATTAACTCGTCTAGGGTATGAGGTTCCGGATGATTCACCATGGTGTCCTTGACGGATTCAGCCAAACCAAGCCGGAATTGGCCGCAGAGGGCAGGATTGTTCCAGCGGGAGTCTACTGCCCAGCGACGGAATTCCGAGCAATAATCTTCGGCTGGACGGCGTCCCTGGCGAAGAGTTCGCAACTTAGCGTCAGCTGTGGCCCCTTTGTCGGGATCATCATAAAGAACCTCCATCGCGGAAAAAAAACTGTCCACAGAGAGACGAGCTGGATCCTGGGATGCCAAACTAAAGGCCCAGGACTGAGGATCACCTTGAAGGAGGGAGATAATCAACCCGACCCGCTGCTCTTGTGACCCTGAAGAGACAGGACGGAGCTGGAAGTACAATTTGCAAGAGTCCCGGAAGTTGGCAAATTTTGCCCTGTCGCCGTGAAATTTTTCCGGGAGTGGAATTTTTGGTTCCACAAACATTGCGGCCGGGGCCCCCTGAGGACTGGGGACGTTAGGAGCAGGACGGTTCTCCTGGGCCGCAACCCGATGAGCCAGGTGCTCTACCGCCGCTGTTAAGGCTTGCACCTGTTCCAGGATTTGGTCCATTCTTCTGGCCCGTTATACTGTCAGGACTGTACCAAACACCCGTCTGTCTTGAACTGGTATCCCCCAATCTCCACCGCCACTTCCGCCTATAGACAAGCCCCCGCTTGTAGGAGACGCGGGTAATGCCTCTCCCAGTCGGTTGCCCCCAGGACTTATAAGGCGCAAAGGATACCAGCTTAAGGTGCAGAAAGATGTTTGGCAGGGAATCCCGAACGAGGATGCCGGATGGCAGAGTCCGAATTACAGGCCGAGGTCAAACCAGGAGGTCACGGGGCGTGGTATCCAGAGGAGGTAACGAAAGGATGGTCGAGGCTAGCCGAGGTCAAATCCAGGAGGTCACGGAGCGCAGTACAGAAGGGTCAGGCAAGGGCGTAGTCGGGCAAAGCAGGAGGTCAGGGCAGGCAGCAAGCAAGAGTAGTCAAAATCCAAAGATCCAAAGTACACAAAGTCAGCAACGCACATCCAGAACCCAAAGGCTATAACGGGCACTGGGAACCCGGAGCCGAAGGGCTTTATAATAAATGCTGGCCATTGGGGAAAAGGGGAATTGGAGGGAACCTGGGTGATTGGTGCGACACCGGATCATGGGATAGGTCCCAGGAGCTGGACGGCCCAGGCCAGACAGGCCGACCAGTCCCTGGGCTCAATCCCAGGATCCAGCCAGAGACTGGATACTTCAAACTTGCCCCCGGCGGGCGCGCTGGGGAAAGCGCCGCCGGGAGGCATAAAGGAGACGTGCTCGCGCGCGCGCGCGAGCACGTTGAGTGTCGGGCGCGCCCCCGGCAGGAGGGGAAGGTGCCGCATCCCCGGACGGAATGGCAGGCCCGCGCAGCCGCGCGGAGCACGTTGCCACACCGGCTCCAGCAGCGTCCCGCGCCGCCAGCCCCCGGACCCCACGACGGTGCTGAGAAGACGGCGGACCCGGAGACAACCGACCAGCCGCCCGCCGGGAGCCACCTGACAGCGCGCCGCGGGACCAGGGACGGCGATGAGGTAAGTGCCTAACAATTACGGGATGAACGACGTGATTCCACTGCTTCATGTACTACAGCACATGTTGGAAACCATGGCTGGTCAGGGCACTGGAGACATGGCGTCTACATCTTACGGCCACATTAACCCCCGTTGGAGCTGAACTGGAGGAGGAAGTGGAGGAGGAGTGGCCCAGTGAAGCACAGTTTAAGCTTGGCGAAATGGCTGGTTTATCTAGTCAGCGGACAGGAGAGGAGGAGCAGAAGCAGCCAGAGGAGCTAGAGGGTTGTGAGGAAGGCGAGACAGAGGACCCGTACACAACGTGGCAGTATGCAGTGGAGATGGAGACAGGTAGTCCCTCCGAGTCACTTGAGCAAATGGCAGGAAGCATGCTCACGTGCTTGCGTAGTTACGCCAGAATTGTTTCCATTTGTCGCCGGGATGACTTCTGGCTGTTCACCTTATTGGACCCTCGCTTCTGGCACAAAATGGGGGCATTTTTTAAACACACCTAGAGGGAGGACAAACTGAACTACTACAAAGACATTCTACGTAGTCAGTAGGTATCTGCGCCATGGTCCATACTCTTGCAGGTCTGACTCGGGGGGACCTCTGCGCTCACCTTCCACTGCCATGGCTGCTGGGGGGTTGGCAGGAGCAGCAGCAGCAGCTCCATCAGCAGCAGCCTCAGTCTTCAGTCGCTAATGAGTAGCTTTCTACACCCGCATAGTGAGGCTACTCATGAGCAGCAGGAAGACCTGGAGCAGGACCTCAACGAGCAGGTCATGTCATACCTTGACATGACCATGCCAACACACCTTGAGGATCCGCTGGACTTCTGGGCAGCCAAACTTGGCTTGTGGCCGCAACTAGCAGAGTTTTCCCTGGAAAAGCTGTCTTGCCCGGCCAGTAGCGTGCCATCTGAGCGGGTGTTTAGTGCGGCGGGGGCCATAGTTACGGCGAGGAGAACTCGTCTGTCAACTAAAAATGTGGAGAGACTCACCTTTGTCAAAATGAATCAGGGATGGATCAGCCAGGATTTCCACCCACCAATGGCTGATGCATGCGACTAGATTCAGCATGGTGCCACGTTTTACACTTTCCAAATGGTGCAAAACATATTTATGTCTTTAGACCAATTTTTGGCCTCCTGCTGATGCCAACTTCAGGGTGTGCCTTTCAGCCAATTTTTGGCCTCCTGCTGATGCCAACTTCAGGGTGTGCCTTTCAGCCAATTCTTGGCCTCCTGCTGCTGCTGCTGCCAACTCCAGAGTGTATTTCATGCAATGTTTGGGCTCCTGCTTCTGCTGCTGCCAACTCCAGGGTGTGCCTTCCAGCTAATATTTGTGCTCCTGCTGCTGCCAACTTCAGGGTGTGATTCATCCAATTATTGGCCTCCTGCAGCCAACTCCAGTGTCTCTTTCACGCAATGTTTGGGCTCCTGCTGCTGCTGCTTGCAACTCCAGGGTGTGATTCATCCAATTTTTGGTCTCCTGCTGCCAACTCCAGTGTCTCATTCAAGCTATGTTTGGGCTGCTGCTGCTGCTTGCAACTCCAGGGTGTGATTCAGCCAATTTTTGGGCTCCTGCTGCCAACTCCAGTGTCTCTTTCAAGCTATGCTTGGGCTCCTGCTGCTGCTGCTTGCAACTCCAGGGTGTGATTCAGCCAATTTTTGGGCTCCTGCTGCCAGCTCCAGTGTCTCTTTAAAGCAATGTTTGGGCTCCTGCTGCTGCTTGCAACCCCAGGGTGTGATTCATCCAATTTTTGGGCTCCTGCAGCCAACTCCAGTGTCTCTTTCAAGCTATGTTTGGGCTCCTGCTGCTGCTTTCAACTCCAGGGTGTGATTCATCCAATTTTTGGGCTCCTGCTGCCAACTCCAGTGTCTCTTTAACCCTTTAAGTGCCAGCCCACCTGGAGATTTTGTCACGCTCTGTTGCCAGAGCATTTTTCACTATTTTGAGCTACACATGTTCAACTGTAATTTTTGAAGGGATTTTCTGGGACTTCCCATAAAAATTACATATTGTTTTTTTCAGCAGAATCTGGGCTTTAACAGCATATGTCTTGTTTATCAATTTTGTAGTCTTATCCTAATTATTTTGGGCAAAATATGTGAAAGAAAATTAAAAATACACACGTTTTTACATTTTGCAGCGTTTTTCTTTAATCAAAAATAAAGATTTTACAATAAAAACATATTGTGGGTAAAAGCCCCATTTCTCCCGGTTACAACGGTACCACACATGTATTAGTAGACACCCTTTCCTGCCCAGGAGACCAAAGAAACTGCAAAGAGCGCTAGAGGAGATTTTCAGATAAAATGCAAATACTATGCGCTCCTCGCAGTTTTTCAAAAAATACAACCCTTTACATTTGAAATACCCCCCACAAACTATATGTTTTTGGAAAGTGCACAATTCAAGGTTTCTAAGCATACTAGGCGTGTTGGCGTGGGTGCACTGGTTTTGACTCTATTCATTGGCAGAATCTCTGGTTCCAAAGGATTTCCCTAAAAAAATAAGCAAAAAGCAGATTCAAAACCATAATTTCCTATAAAAACAATTAGCAAGCAAGAACTAACACAGAAAATCTGAAAGCACAACGTCTGCTGAACAAAATAATACCCCACATGCATAGGTACTTTGAAGGGTAGAGTTGCCCAACACCCCAAAGTCAAGCATGCACTTGAGGGTCATTTTACTGGCAAAAATCAGCTGTGCACACAAAGTGCGCACCTTGCAGTTTTCCCAAATTTACAACCCTTTACATTTGAAATACCCCCCACAAACTATATCTTTTTGGAAAGTACATACCTCAAGGTTTCTAAGCCTACTGGGCTTGTTGGCGTGGGTGCATTTGTTTGGACTCTATTCATTGGCAGAACCTCTGGTTTCAAAGGATTTGCCTAAAAAAATAAGCAAAAAGCAGATTCAAAACCATATTTTCCTATAAAAACAATAAGCAAGCAAGAACTAACACAGTAAATCTGAAAGCACAATGTCTGCTGAACACCACAATACCCCACATGCATAGGTACTTTGAAGGGTAGAGTTGCCAAACACCCCAAAGTCAAGCGTGCGTTTGAGGGTCATTTTACTGGCAAAAATCAGCTGCGCACACAAAGTGCGCACCTTGCAGTTTCTCCAAATTTACAACCCTTTACATTTGAAATACCCCCCACAAACTATCTATTTTTGGAAAGTACATACCTCAAGGTTTCTAAGCCTACTGGGCTTGTTGGCGTGGGTGCATTCGTTTGGACTCTATTCATTGGCAGAACCTCTGGTTCCAAAGGATTTCCCTAAAAAATAAGCAAAAAGCAGATTCAAAACCATAATTTCCTATAAAAACAATAAGCAAGCAAGAACTAACACAGTAAATCTGAAAGCACAGCGTCTGCTGAACAAAACAATACCCCACATGCATAGGTACTTTGAAGGGTAGAGTTGCCAAACACCCCAAAGTCAAGCATGCGTTTGAGGGTCTGTTTACTGGAAAAAATCAGCTGCGCACACAAAGTGCGCACCTTGCAGTTTTCCAAATTTGCAACCCATTACATTTGAAATACCCCCTACAAACTATATATTTTTGGAAAGTACATACCTCAAGGTTTCTAAGCCTACTGGGCTTGTTGGCGTGGGTGCATTCGTTTGGACTCTATTAATTGGCAGAACCTCTGGTTCCAAAGGATTTCCCTAAAAAATAAGCAAAAAGCAGATTCAAAACCATAATTTCCTATAAAAACAATAAGCAAGCAAGAACTAACACAGTAAATCTGAAAGCACAACGTCTGCCGAACAAAACAATACCCCACATGCATAGGTACTTTGAAGGGTAGAGTTGCCAAACACCCCAAAGTCAAGCATGCGTTTGATGGTCTGTTTACTGGAAAAAATCAGCTGCGCACACAAAGTGCGCACCTTGCAGTTTTTCCAAATTTGCAACCCATTACATTTGAAATACCCCCCACAAACTATATATTTTTGGAAAGTACATACCTCAAGGTTTCTAAGCCTACTGGGCTTGTTGGCGTGGGGGCATTCGTTTGGACTCTATTCATTGGCAAATCCTCTGGTTCCAAAGAATTTCCCCAAAAAAATAAGCAAAAAGCAGATTCAAAACCATATTTTCCTATAAAAACAATAAGCAAGCAAGAACTAACACAGTAAATCTGAAAGCACAGCATCTGCTGAACAAAACAATACCCCACATGCATAGGTACTTTGAAGGGTAGAGTTGCCAAACACCCCAAAGTCAAGCATGCGTTTGAGGGTCTGTTTACTGGAAAAAATCAGCTGCGCACACAAAGTGCGCACCTTGCAGTTTTTCCAAATTTGCAACCCATTACATTTGAAATACCCCCTACAAACTATATATTTTTGGAAAGTACATACCTCAAGGTTTCTAAGCCTACTGGGCTTGTTGGCGTGGGTGCATTTGCTTGGACTCTATTCATTGGCAGAACCTCTGGTTCCAAAGGATTTCCCTAAAAAAATAAGCAAAAAGCAGATTCAAAACCATATTTTCCTATAAAAACAATAAGCAAGCAAGAACTAACACAGTAAATCTGAAAGCACAGCGTCTGCTGAACAAAACAATACCCCACATGCATAGGTACTTTGAAGGGTAGAGTTGCCAAACACCCCAAAGTCAAGCATGCGTTTGAGGGTCTGTTTACTGGCAAAAATCAGCTGCGCACACAAAGTGCGCACCTTGCAGTTTTTCCAAATTTGCAACCCATTACATTTGAACTACCCCCACAAACTATATATTTTTGGAAAGTACATACCTCAAGGTTTCTAGGTGTGCTGGGTTTTTTGTTGTGAGAACCTTTTTATGGATGAAAAACCTTGAGGTGTTCATAGTTTGCAACGGATTTCCCTAAAAAATATTAATAAATATGCAGCATACAAGAAAGTTTTCCTAATATATCAATATGCAAACAAGAAAAACCTCAATAAATCTGAAACCGCAGGGTCCCTGGAACAGAACAATACATAACATGCATATGTGGACACAGACCGCTAGACAAATAGCACAAAACATCTGAAAAAGCAATGCAAAATAAACTCAATAATGGTACTAATAGGTTCTGCTAGGATTAGTCATGGGAGGATTAGCCTTGTGCTGATAGATTGTGAACGTCAGTAAACACTGAAATCCTAATGAAGGGCCCCATGTTTTCATCATCTATCACAAGTATCCAGCGGCTCCTCCTTCACCATTTCCTCCATCATCTTTTGGCTTCGCAAGTACCAAAAATAAAAAAACAACACAGGGACAAGAAAATGCAATTATCTAACTGAATTTTTAACTAGAGAAAGTATATGCAAATAGCCTAAAAGATTCCAGGTATGGCCACTTACCTTCACCCAGATGTGGAGATGTATTCTGTTACTATAGATCTGGGGGTTTTTGCAGAGCAGGGTATTCCAAACCAGGATGACCCTAGGGCACGGAACAAAACCTAACCTAACCTACATACAGTACTATATGGACAATAGGACCGCACTCTGGATCAAAGGGAAGTAAATTAGTGTGCAACACTGGAGGTTGGTCTGGGAGGGAGTCACCCTCCGAGAACCAGTTTACAAACGAATAGGGGTCCCACACACCCCAAAAATCCCAACCTCATATATTAAGTGGCACCACTACAATGGGTTAATGTAAAAATACACAAAATTTTTATTATTATTAATACACCTTCAAGTACAATTACAGACAATTAAAAACAATTAAAACACATATAACATATGTTGGAAGGAGCAAGCCTGTACCAACAATCGCTAGACCAGGGACCAGGAAATGACAGATCTAAGTATTTATTGCTGCTGAATATGAAAACTAATGTTATTCCTAAGGAGATAATAAAGTGTCTAAGTGCCTAATTTTGTGACTATAATAATTAGGAGTCTATTAGTGTATTTTATATATATTTTAAATACCTTATAAAACTTAGAACCTAATCAACGTGATTATATATGACATTAATATTAAAGGCTGATGTTTAAATAATTGGAGAAAAGATCAATAACAATATATATAAACCTCCCAGCGAAGTTGGTGAGTCTCTACCAAACGATATCTAATAATATCAAATTTCAACCCTAAATACCCACAATAAAGTGCTATGTGCTAAGTGCAAAAGACAACTGCCTACTATAAATAAATGACACAGAAGGACCAACCAGCGGGAAAAAAACGTAAAACCAGACAATAATATACAAAAGGTACTTACTACCAAATATAAAGAAACATAAGAGAAACAGCAGCCAGGTCCCCGGTCAGCCAACAGGCTCACCCCCACCGTCACCAGCCGACGCGTTGCGTGACGTCAAACGCGTCACTTCATCAGGGCAAGTGAGGTGCACATTATGGCGTCCCTTAAATACTCTGCCTGCCTCCGCTCCAGACAGGTGTCCGCGAATGGGGAAACGGGCGGCCGCCAAGCACGCTCCGGCCGGAAGCGCGCCGGCGGCCCGCGACCCCGGATGGCAAAAGGTGCGTTCCCGGAAGCGGAAACAACACGGGTGGAGCGCACTTGCGCTCCAACCCAGACGCGGACTTAGATGGAACAACAGCGCATAGCGGCCAAACTGCACTGCAGCTCGGCAACCGCGCAGCAGTGTACAGGAGCGGAGGGAGGTAAGTATAGGGATCCATACTAAAAAATGAAAAAATAAAAAAGACTTACAAACAACGGCCTATACAAATAAACTAACAATTACTACAATATCTACTAACGATTCTCACCACATTTATAATGGTAACTCTAATATGTACAATAACACCATGTCACAAATCATTGGCTGAAAGCCATAAGTACTACTTGGACTAAGAGGAGTGTTTGAACTCAGGGCAGCGCACATTATTATTATACCGGAGGACCTCAAAAACAACACAACATTATCTATACTGGCATCCATGGCTGGGATGCCCCAGGGAACCCACCAAAGTTGTGATAAAAAGGAAAAGAGAGGGAAAAAAGGGAAAAAAGGGAAAAAAAGGGAAAAAAGGGGAGGAAAGGAACAAAAAAGGGAAAGAAATACTCATTGTACCAAGACCTACACATCTACTTCTGTGCAGTTTGCCGTATGGTGCCTGTTAACACCAGCATCCAACTTTGGGATACCCCTATGGTACCTTATTGAAAACCCAATAATCAGTGTGATATACACAATCAAATAAGCAGGATCAAATTTACAGATGCTCAGTAAATAGAGTCTAATATGCATGGTCAAATATACAAAATCAAATTTATATACAGGATCAGATCCATAAGTGGCCAGGGGGCCACCCAGCACCACTAGACCAATGAAGGATTCTACAGTAACCCGGGTGGACCAGATCCTTATTTATGGTCCAAACATTTCAGTTAAGTCCTTTATTGTAATGGCAGTCCATCCATCTGGGTAAGGGTCAGGTCTTTTCCTCAACAGATAACATCCTCGCACATCCTCGTAAATAAGGGGAAGGGGAATTTCTTCAAATGTTGGTAAATAGACCGGATTTCCACTGGGGAGGCGAAAAAAGAGGAAACTTCCTTCCAACGTTGACGCTTAAAGCAGGCTTAAAGCAAAACTCCGTTGCAGGTTGCGTTACCTTCTGATTAGAGAACTGGTTAATATAATGATGCCGGAATACAAAATCATACCCCAGAAATATGCCACAACATAAGTGAAAAACATAATTAAAAAACATGTGATGAAGAGAGTGAGAAAAAAAAAAAAAAAAAAAAAAAAAAATAATATGGAACCAACCACAACATGACACACACCCATAACCCCCACAAACCTATATATGGGGGTGACCCCCCGTGAATCAAACGTGTTCAATTCTAGTGCTAAACCCCTATAAATCTGAGTCTCCATTTCTACTGAACCCCTAACCCCCCCCCCCCCCCCCTCAGAGCCAACATCAAGATCACACCCCCAAGAAGGGTGTGAAAGCCAATTCCTCATTCAACCCGAAGGGACTTTGAGCCTGTAAGTTGTAAATCCAACGTGATTCCTGCTGTTGAAGCCTCCTTTTTATGTCCCCCCCCCGTGGACCCATATTGACTCTGTCGATCCCCATCACCCTTAATGCGCTAAAGTCGCTGTGATGTACCTTGAGAAAATGCAGGGCCCTGCATTTTCTCAAGGTACATCACAGCGACTTTAGCGCATTAAGGGTGATGGGGATCGACAGAGTCAATATGGGTCCACGGGGGGGGGACATAAAAAGGAGGCTTCAACAGCAGGAATCACGTTGGATTTACAACTTACAGGCTCAAAGTCCCTTCGGGTTGAATGAGGAATTGGCTTTCACACCCTTCTTGGGGGTGTGATCTTGATGTTGGCTCTGAGGGGGGGGGGGGGGGTTAGGGGTTCAGTAGAAATGGAGACTCAGATTTATAGGGGTTTAGCACTAGAATTGAACACGTTTGATTCACGGGGGGTCACCCCCATATATAGGTTTGTGGGGGTTATGGGTGTGTGTCATGTTGTGGTTGGTTCCATATTATTTTTTTTTTTTTTTTTTTTTTTTTTTTCTCACTCTCTTCATCACATGTTTTTTAATTATGTTTTTCACTTATGTTGTGGCATATTTCTGGGGTATGATTTTGTATTCCGGCATCATTATATTAACCAGTTCTCTAATCAGAAGGTAACGCAACCTGCAACGGAGTTTTGCTTTAAGCCTGCTTTAAGCGTCAACGTTGGAAGGAAGTTTCCTCTTTTTTCGCCTCCCCAGTGGAAATCCGGTCTATTTACCAACATTTGAAGAAATTCCCCTTCCCCTTATTTACGAGGATGTGCGAGGATGTTATCTGTTGAGGAAAAAACCTGACCCTTACCCAGATGGATGGACTGCCATTACAATAAAGGACTTAACTGAAATGTTTGGACCATAAATAAGGATCTGGTCCACCCGGGTTACTGTAGAATCCTTCATTGGTCTAGTGGTGCTGGGTGGCCCCCTGGCCACTTATGGATCTGATCCTGTATATAAATTTGATTTTGTATATTTGACCATGCATATTAGACTCTATTTACTGAGCATCTGTAAATTTGATCCTGCTTATTTGATTGTGTATATCACACTGATTATTGGGTTTTCAATAAGGTACCATAGGGGTATCCCAAAGTTGGATGCTGGTGTTAACAGGCACCATACGGCAAACTGCACAGAAGTAGATGTGTAGGTCTTGGTACAATGAGTATTTCTTTCCCTTTTTTGTTCCTTTCCTCCCCTTTTTTCCCTTTTTTTCCCTTTTTTCCCTTTTTTCCCTCTCTTTTCCTTTTTATCACAACTTTGGTGGGTTCCCTGGGGCATCCCAGCCATGGATGCCAGTATAGATAATGTTGTGTTGTTTTTGAGGTCCTCCGGTATAATAATAATGTGCGCTGCCCTGAGTTCAAACACTCCTCTTAGTCCAAGTAGTACTTATGGCTTTCAGCCAATGATTTGTGACATGGTGTTATTGTACATATTAGAGTTACCATTATAAATGTGGTGAGAATCGTTAGTAGATATTGTAGTAATTGTTAGTTTATTTGTATAGGCCGTTGTTTGTAAGTCTTTTTTATTTTTTCATTTTTTAGTATGGATCCCTATACTTACCTCCCTCCGCTCCTGTACACTGCTGCGCGGTTGCCGAGCTGCAGTGCAGTTTGGCCGCTATGCGCTGTTGTTCCATCTAAGTCCGCGTCTGGGTTGGAGCGCAAGTGCGCTCCACCCGTGTTGTTTCCGCTTCCGGGAACGCACCTTTTGCCATCCGGGGTCGCGGGCCGCCGGCGCGCTTCCGGCCGGAGCGTGCTTGGCGGCCGCCCGTTTCCCCATTCGCGGACACCTGTCTGGAGCGGAGGCAGGCAGAGTATTTAAGGGACGCCATAATGTGCACCTCACTTGCCCTGATGAAGTGACGCGTTTGACGTCACGCAACGCGTCGGCTGGTGACGGTGGGGGTGAGCCTGTTGGCTGACCGGGGACCTGGCTGCTGTTTCTCTTATGTTTCTTTATATTTGGTAGTAAGTACCTTTTGTATATTATTGTCTGGTTTTACGTTTTTTTCCCGCTGGTTGGTCCTTCTGTGTCATTTATTTATAGTAGGCAGTTGTCTTTTGCACTTAGCACATAGCACTTTATTGTGGGTATTTAGGGTTGAAATTTGATATTATTAGATATCGTTTGGTAGAGACTCACCAACTTCGCTGGGAGGTTTATATATATTGTTATTGATCTTTTCTCCAATTATTTAAACATCAGCCTTTAATATTAATGTCATATATAATCACGTTGATTAGGTTCTAAGTTTTATAAGGTATTTAAAATATATATAAAATACACTAATAGACTCCTAATTATTATAGTCACAAAATTAGGCACTTAGACACTTTATTATCTCCTTAGGAATAACATTAGTTTTCATATTCAGCAGCAATAAATACTTAGATCTGTCATTTCCTGGTCCCTGGTCTAGCGATTGTTGGTACAGGCTTGCTCCTTCCAACATATGTTATATGTGTTTTAATTGTTTTTAATTGTCTGTAATTGTACTTGAAGGTGTATTAATAATAATAAAAATTTTGTGTATTTTTACATTAACCCATTGTAGTGGTGCCACTTAATATATGAGGTTGGGATTTTTGGGGTGTGTGGGACCCCTATTCGTTTGTAACCTACATACAGTCTAAAAATCCAGAAAAAAACAATTAACCAGAATAAAACAACTAAAAATCGAATTTAGTGTGGTATGCTTCAAAGCAACCTTCCAAACACAAACCAGGTTGGCTGGGACATGTCGGCAGTAGTAGCGCACATCTCTCCTAAAGCCACGCCTACTACAAACACTACAAGGCTTCTGGGGATACCTCTTCCTATTGTTGGAGGGGATGCACTTTATGAAATGCTTCCCCACTAATCTAGCCTCGTCATCATTACCAGCCATCTCTGGTGCCTGCTCGGTATCCCCAAATAACAGAGCAGGGAGTATCTGCAGCTGATATTTTACAAACGACAAATTGGAGCCTGGTACTGCTGCCTTGAAGACAAAGGAGTTATAAGTTGCTAATTGGACCAAATGGATAGCAACTTTTTTGTACCAGGCTCTGGATTTTCTGGTGGCATTGTAATATGTTAAAATTTGGTCTGTTTTATCAACGCCACCCATGAATTTATTATAATCTTTGATACAACGTGGCTTTTGGGAAGGGGCTCGGGGACCATGTTGCCGTAATCTCACGACTGACTCATTGTGGATTGTAGTCAGCATGAAAACATTTTTTTTGTCCATGTATTTCACGGCCAGGAGCTCATCACTTCTTACAGCATACGACTCTCCACGATTTATTTTTTGTTTCAGCAATGACCTGGGCAAGTCTTTTCGATTACGGTTGATGGTGCCGCAGGCCAGTGTGTCCAATGAGTAGAGGGCTCGAAATAGGGGGATGCAGGTATAAAAGTTATCCACATATAAGTGGTAACCTTTCCCCAGTAGAGGAGTCATGAGTTCCCAAACTATTTTTCCACTGACAGACAAATCAAGGGGACAACCAGGGGGGTCCAGATGTGTGTCCCTTCCTTCGTAAAGACGAAAAAATTTGGTGTAGCCGGTCGAGCTTTCACACAATATGTAAAATGTTATCCCATAGCGGACACGCTTACTAGGGATATACTGACGAAATACAATGCGCCCTTTATAAAGCAGAAGCGATTCGTCAATACTTAAATTTTGGGAGGGGTGTACACTTCTGCAAAGCGCTCAGGCAGACTATCGATCAGGGGACGTACTTTGTGAAGTCTGTCGTGACCGGGCTCACCACGGGGAATTGCAGTGGCATTGTCATTAAAATGTAGAAACCGCAGTAAAATTTGGTAGCGGTTTCTGGTCATTATGGCCGGAAATAATGGTGTTGCCAAAAGGGTTCGGGTATCCCAGTAGGTGGCGATACTAAATTTTTTGCAGATACCCATGGCTAAAGTGAGCCCCCCAAATGTTTTTAACTGACTTATGTTTGTGGGCTGCCATGCATGAGCGCGGGCGTGCCTTTGTGGGGGATTTTGTGCTAGGACCCACTCAGCATAGCAGTTTGTATGGTAGACCATGTCCTGTAGGATGGCCTCTGTGATGAACAATTTGAAAAAGTCAACAGGACGGAAGTTTGTTGTGTCAGCGTTGACTCCGGGGACCGAATCGAAAGGGGGAATTTCGGGGGAATAATTATTAGGAGGCCTCCACGTAGGCACTCCATCACCAGCTGCAGCACTCTCCATCTGATCTACACTCTCCTCCAGCGTGGCTTCTCCTTGTGCGCCATCCCTCCTATGATGCCTATCACTACCACTGGTACTACTGCACGGCTGTGTCTCTTCAGTAGAGGAGACACTGTCAGACTCACTATCTGAGGGCAAATAATCTGACCCTGAATCACTATACTCTTCCGAGTCTGACTCCATCATGTAAGCCGCTGCTTCCTGGGCAGAGTACCTTTTCCCAGCCATCCTGAAATCTGCTAAACAAAGGCTAAAACCAAATGAAAACAATAAAAATACTACACTAAAGGGGAGGAACTAGGGGGAAAACTAAAGCCTAGAACTAAAGTTGGGGAACAAAACAGCCAAAAAGCAAATACTCAAAAGTAAACGTCAGCAAGCTTGCAGAACCAAGAATCTTCGAGAGCAATCGCAATCTAAAAGGAAGTTAAAGTAACAGAACATTACAATTAAGAAGGATGGTTGAAACCACCTGCAGCTCTAGTGCCTATGTACAGAGAGGCTGCGGGAGGAGCAGGTGTGTACACAATATGTATATGCTGGAGTTGTACCTCTCTGTACATGGGCCCCTCCAAGATAGAAACAATGAATGGACAATTGCAGCGGCGCAACATGGTAGGAAGGAGCTGGTCAGGCGATCAGTGATCGCTTACACACCGAGCAGTGGAGGGAGGTGAGGATGGGGCGGCTCCTTGTGTTCCCCCCACTCAATGGAGGGGAGAGATTTGCGCTGATCCTTGACAGGTCAGGGCAGCAGAGTAGGTAAGGGGGGGATTACATGTAGGGAGAGCGGCAACGCTAGCAGTTCAAAGCTTAGTGTGCCCAGGTCAGTGACAGGTCTGGGCAGTGGCATCACTCCCTGCATGTGATTGCCGCTGCCACGACCTGTCACCGACACGCCGTTATGGATGCACGTTCCAAATCGAATGCCTGCGTGCATGCGCATACGTGATTGCATCATCCGTCTGGGGCCTAAGGGGCGGGGGAAGCGGGGCGGACGCAGCAAGTGCCGGAGGACAGAAGCCAAGAGCCTGCGAGACACCTGCTGGTGTAATAACAGTACACTGTAACATGAGGAAATGTATTGCGGGGTCATGGCATTAGAAAGGTTGAGAACCACTGCTCTACTGTATCCACGTCTGTGCCCCTCCGAGGTGTATCATCAACATGTAACATCAATGCTGCCCCGACCTGTCACTGATCAGCATGAATATCCACCCCCTCTGCCAAGGGGCAATGGCGATCACGCTGCCCCGACCTGTCACTGATCAGCGTGAATCTCTCCCTCCTCCGCCCGTCGGAGGGGAGAGATGTTCATGCTGATCAGTGACAGGTTGGGGCAGCGTGATAGCCCCTAGCCCAAGACCTAACCTAGGGTTCGGGCTAGGGTTAGGGGTGTCTCTCCAACACTAGCTCTTTCCATTCCCCCTCATCCCATCCCATATGCAGTGTGGCATTCCCTCCCATTTCATTCCCATTTGCAGTGTGGCATTCCCCCCACCCCATTCCCATATGCAGTGTGGCATTCCCCCCACCTCATTCCCATATGCAGTGTGGCATTCCCCCCACCTCATTCCCATATGCAGTGTGGCATTCCCCCCACCCCATTCCCATTTGCAGCGTGGCATTCCCCCCACCTCATTCCCATATGCAGTGTGGCATTCCTCCCACCCCATTCCCATATGCAGTGTGGCATTCTCCCCACCTCATTCCCATATGCAGCGTGGCATCCCCCCCACCTCATTCCCATATGCAGCGTGGCATTCCCCCCACCCCATTCCAATATGCAGCATGGCATTCCCCCACCCCATTCCCATATGCAGCGTGGCATTCCCCCCCACCTCATTCCCATATGCAGTGTGGCATTCCCTCCCATTTCATTCCCATATGCAGTGTGGCATTCTCCCCACCTCATTCCCATATGCAGTGTGGCATTCCCCCCACCTCATTCCCATATGCAGTGTGGCATTCCCCCCACCTCATTCCCCTATGCAGTGTGGCATTTTCCCCCCACCCCATTCCCATATGCAGTGTGGCATTCCCCCACCGCATTCCCATATGCAGTGTGGCATCCCCCCCACCTCATTCCCATATGCAGTGTGGCATTCCCCCCACCTCATTCCCATATGCAGTGTGGCATTCCCCCCACCTCATTCCCCTATGCAGTGTGGCATCCCCCCCACCCCATTCCCATATGCAGTGTGGCATTCCCTCGCATTTCATTCCCATATGCAGTGTGGCATTCCCCCCACCTCATTCCCATATGCAGTGTGGCATTCCCCCCACCTCATTCCCCTATGCAGTGTGGCATTCCCCCCACCCCATTCCCATATGCAGTGTGGCATTCCCTCCCATTTCATTCCCATATGCAGTGTGGCATTCCCCCCACCTCATTCCCATATGCAGTGTGGCATTCCCCCCACCTCATTCCCATATGCAGTGTGGCATTCCCCCCACCTCATTCCCATATGCAGTGTGGCATTCCCCCCACCCCATTCCCATATGCAGTGTGGCATTCCCCCCACCTCATTCCCATATGCAGTGTGGCATTCCCCCCACCTCATTCCCATATGCAGTGTGGCATTCCTCCCACCCCATTCCCATATGCAGCGTGGCATACCCCCCACCTCATTCCCATATGCAGCGTGGCATCCCCCCCACCTCATTCCCATATGCAGCGTGGCATTCCCCCCACCTCATTCCCATATGCAGCGTGGCATTCCCCCCACCTCATTCCCATATGCAGCGTGGCATCCCCCCACCTCATTCCCATATGCAGCGTGGCATTCCCCCCCACCCCATTCCCATATGCAGCGTGGCATTCCCCCCACCTCATTCCCATATGCAGCGTGGCATTCCCCACACCCCATTCCCATATGCAGCGTGGCATCCCCCCACCCCATTCCCATATGCAGTGTGGCATCCACCCACCCCATTCCCATATGCAGCGTGGCATCCCCCCCACATCATTCCCATATGCAGCGTGGCATTCCCCCACCCCATTCCCATATGCAGCGTGGCATTCCCCCCACCTCATTCCCATATGCAGCGTGGCATTCCCCCCACCTCATTCCCATATGCAGCGTGGCATCCCCCCACCTCATTCCCATATGCAGCGTGGCATTCCCCCCCACCCCATTCCCATATGCAGCGTGGCATTCCCCCCACCTCATTCCCATATGCAGCGTGGCATTCCCCACACCCCATTCCCATATGCAGCGTGGCATCCCCCCACCCCATTCCCATATGCAGCGTGGCATTCCCCCCACATCATTCCCATATGCAGCGTGGCATCCCCCCCACATCATTCCCATATGCAGCGTGGCATTCCCCCACCCCATTCCCATATGCAGCGTGGCATTCCCCCCACCCCATTCCCATATGCAGCGTGGCATCCCCCCCACCCCATTCCCATATGCAGCGTGGCATCCCCCCACCCCATTCCCATATGCAGCGTGGCATCCCCCCCACATCATTCCCATATGCAGCGTGGCATCCCCCCCACATCATTCCCATATGCAGCGTGGCATTCCCCCACCCCATTCCCATATGCAGCGTGGCATTCCCCCCACCCCATTCCCATATGCAGAGTGGCATCCCCCCACCTCATTCCCATATGCAGCGTGGCATCCCCCCACCCCATTCCCATATGCAGCGTGGCATTCCCCCCACCTCATTCCCATATGCAGCGTGGCATTCCCCCCACCTCATTCCCATATGCAGCGTGGCATTCCCCCCACCTCATTCCCATATGCAGCGTGGCATTCCCCCACCCCATTCCCATATGCAGCGTGGCATCCCCCCTACCCCATTCCCATATGCAGTGTGGCATCCCCCCCATCCCATATGCAGCGTGGCATCCCCCCACCCCATTCCCATATGCAGCGTGGCATTCCCCCCACCCCATATACAGTGTGGCATCCCCCCCACCCCATTCCCATATGCAGTGTGGCATTCCCCCCACCCCATTCCCATATGCAGTGTGGCATTCCCTCCCATCCCATATGCAATGTGGCATCCCCCCACCCCATAGACAGTGTGGCATACCCCATCCCAATTCCATGGGCAGTGTGGCCTCCCCTCCCCACGTTCCATTGACCCCTCCCATCCCCCCCACCCCATTCCCATATGCAGTGTGGCATTCCCTCCCATCCCATATGCAATGTGGCATCCCCCCACCCCATAGACAGTGTGGCATACCCCATCCCAATTCCATGGGCAGTGTGGCATCCCCCCCACGTGCCATTGACCCCCCGCCATCCCCCTCCAGACAGCCAGCACAGATCGGGAGGAATGATGGGAGAGGGAAGCAGTGGGGGAGGAACGAGGGATGGGGGCAGCGTGAGCGCGGCAGCCCCGATCAGAGATCGGGCAGAAGAATGGGGGAGGGAGGCTGTTTGTGAGCCAGGAGGAAAGGGAGGGGGGACAACACATGTGGCCAGTGACAAGGACAGATCGGGGGAGTGTGATCGCTGCTGCTGCCGACCTGTCAGATCATCATGAATCTCTCTCCCCTCCGCTGATGGGCGGAGGGGAGAGAGATTCATGATGATCTGACAGGTCGGCAGCAGCAGCGATCACACTCCCCCGATCTTTCCTTGTCAGTGCAGGTCGGCAGCGTGATGGGAGGGGGGACAAAACATGTGGCCAGTGACAAGGACAGATCGGGGGAGCGTGATTGCTGCGCCGACCTGTCATAGATCATCATGAATCTCTCTCCCCTCCGCTGATGGGCGAAGGGGAGAGAGATTTATGATGATCAATGGCAGATTGGCGCAAAGCAGCGATCACGCTCCCCTGATCTGTCCCTTGTCAGTGCAGGTCGGCAGCGTGATGGGAGGGGGGACACAGACAACACAAGGGACACAGACAACCACTCACCTCAGATCCAGGCAGCAAAAGGCCGGATGCCATGTGATCTGGCCTTTTTATAGCAGTGCGGCGCCGGATGATGACACCAGCAGAAGCCGCACTTTGATTGGCTCCTGCAGCGATTGGGTCACAGCTACAGCCCTCAACTCACCTCTGGATTACCCTCCAAGCCTCGTCTTCAAGAAGAATCCAGAACTGAGGTGCTGCGACCTTCCAATCAAGTTTAAGGTAAGAAAATGTCAGCTACGTGACTCTCACGTAGCTGGCACTTAACGGTAGGAGAGGCAGCTACGTGAGAGTCACGTAGCTGGCACTAGAAGGGTTAAAGCTATGTTTGGGCGCCTGCTGCTGCTTGCAACTTCAGGGTGTGATTCATCCAATTTTTGGCCTCCTGCAGCCAACTCCAGTGTCTCTTTCACGCAATGTTTCGGCTCCTGCTGCTGCTGCTTGCAACTCCAGGGTGTGATTCATCCAATTTTTGGCCTCCTGCCGCCAACTCCAGTGTCTCTTTAAAGTAATGTTTGGGCTCCTGCTGCTGCTTGCAACTCCAGGGTGTGATTCATCCAATTTTTGGCCTCCTGCAGCCAACTCCAGTGTCTCTTTCACGTAATGTTTGTGCTCCTGCTGCTGCTGCTTGCAACTCCAGGGTGTGATTCATCCAATTTTTGGCCTCCTGCAGCCAACTCCAGTGTCTCTTTCAAGCTATGTTTGGGCTCCTGCTGCTGCTTGCAACTCCAGGGTGTGATTCATCCAATTTTTGGGCTCCTGCAGCCAACTCCAGTGTCTCTTTCTCGCAATATTTGGGCTCCTGCTGCTGCTGCTTGCAACTCCAGGGTGTGATTCATCCAATTTTTGGCCTCCTGCAGCCAACTCCAGTGTCTTTTTCAAGCTATGTTTGGGCTCCTGCTGCTGCTGCTTGTAACTCCAGGGTGTGATTCATCCAATCTTTGGCCTCCTGAAGCCAACTCCAGTGTCTCTTTAAAGCTATGTTTGGGCTGCTGCTGCTGCTTGCAACTCCAGGGTGTGATTCATCCACTTTTTGGCCTCCTGCAGCCAACTCCAGTGTCCCTTTAAAGCAATGTTTGTGCCCCTGCTACTGCTTGCAACTCCAGGGTGTGATTCATCCAATTTTTGGCCTCCTGCAGCCAACTCCAGTGTCTCTTTAAAGCAATGTTTAGGCTCCTGCAGCATCTGCTGCTGCTGCTGCTTGCAACTCCAGGGTGGGATTTAGCTAATTTTTGGGCTCCTGCTGCTGTCAGCTCCAGGGTGTGTTTTTCAGGCATTATAGGGGCCCCTCATAATGATGCCACTTCAACTCTCTGCAATTGTGCCGCTGTGCGATTCTATTAGCGATGCCTCTGATCTGCATGTGATAATAATTTACAGTATTATTTCACTAACCCAGCACGCATCATATGCGTGTTGCAGCAAGGCAGAATGGTTTACAACCCTATTGAGGCTCTAGGAGGCTCAGAAATAGCCATTTTTAATAGCGATTCGTCGCAAATACATTCGGGTCAAAATGTTTTTTGTCTGAAAATTCGGCGAATCAGTCGAATCGAATTTTTCAAAAGTTCGCTCATCTCTACTCCACACCATACTTATCAAAAATGGAGACACAAACAGAGTCAGCGCTCTAAAGCTGGGCCCTTTAGCATACAGCGCCAGATGCTGTGGGATTAAAGTCTGTTTCTGAACACATATCCACCAATAACAAAGCGAAAACACATGGAATGACATTAACACACTAGTGCCCGACCTGTAATGACAATTCTGCATAAAAATATAAAAAGCCCCAAAAAGTTTCTAAAAGTGTTTGTTTGCTGCCAGGAGAGGTAACACAATGATTTGAGCAAAAAAAAAAAATGTCAAACACACTGTTTAAACACAAGCAAATGAATGGCCATTGAAAAGTATGGGAGAGCGACACTGGTAAAAGGTAATACCTGGCGCTCTGGAAGCTAGAGCACCGGTGCACTGAGCCACCTGTAATAATACATCTGATGCTACATGGCGCTGTTAGAGGCACTGACCAGATTCCCTTTCATAAATGTTGTTTTGCGTACAGCACCCAGCGTTCACCAGACCCTACCTGCCGCTACGAGGCACTACCTGGCGCTATCCTTTCTGAAATAAGCCCCTTTATGTTATATATCCTGCACCCTTTTGGACTTGTTTTACAATAAATTGTCAACAGCAATCCCAAACCTAACAATATGCATATAAACATGTAGCCTTAAATGGGTGTTCAGAGGCATATTTAAATATGCAGGGGTTCAAAAAGTTTCTGAGATAAACAGATATGTACACCAGAAGCTTTAGCAAAGAAAAAAAAAAACATCAGTAGGTTGGATGTTTATTTAGTGACTCATCTAACCATTAGTACAATATAAATAATAAAATAAACAACTTTGAGTTTAGGTTAATAAAGAGATAGAGGCAAACCAATTCCTCCATGCTCAATGGGACCTTCACCATGAAAGCGCTAAAGAGGGCTTCTTTCACTCTGATTTTTTTTTCTTTGTTAGAGGGGGACTCTAGTTGTGATAAATAGTAAAGCAGGCATAACCCCTCTCTTGTAACTTTCCAAGAAGAGTCTTAGATCACAGGGACTAATCTAACCTACTCACTATCAATGAGTAGTGTGCACACATATGCCAGCCAAGCCTACTCCAATGTACCCTAATCAATGTAGCCCCCTTTATACAGAACTCCATGAGTAATTGTAGCTTTTTAACAATCTTAGACTGCTGAGTAGTGCTGGATGATCCCTAACCACAGATTCGGGTCTGTACTCAACTTTGCAAGTATTGGTTTCCAAACCCGAACACAGACTTCAGTCAGAAGTCTGTATTCGAGTTCAGCAGTGGACCCGAACCTGGAAAATATAGTTGATAGGCTGTCCATCAATAAGCTTAACCTATGCAGAGTGTGCAGCAGGATGAGCCTGTACATTTTCCTGAGCCCCGCCATCTGGTCCATGGTCAACATTCTTTGCCTATCAAAGTGGCTACGGCCGAGGCCACAGAGAGTTGCCCGCTGCTCCCATGAATGGGGACACTGGCAGCTGGCTGGCTTTAGAAATCTGGCTCGCTGCCACCAGTAGGAGGGCAGCCATACTTTTGTAGCCCCAGCCATAGCCAATTTTACAGAGAAAAAACTCCAACCATGAATTGGATCGTTGGCTCTGGTGTATAGCCGCTTCCTGCTCCACACTCTGCATTTATTTAAAGCCACACCCACAGACACAATATTTTTTTTATAGTCCCGATTTTGCCTCTGGGGGCCCTTGGCGGGTCCCCCCTCCTTCTAGGTGCCTCCTAAAGTTAGGGGACCAGGTTTAGGTCAAGAAGCGTACCTGAACCTTTTTTCCATGTTCGTCTGCACCTGCCAAACCTGAACCTCTAGGGGTTTGCCCAACACTACTGCTAAGACATCATAATCCCCCTGGGGGTGATGGTGGAAAAGGATCTAAACTAATCTATGACTATAGCTCTTTTACTATTATCTAAAGATGAATTGCGTGCATTAAAGCTTTTTCTTTAATGAACAATAGTTCTGACTGAATACCACTTGATCAAATTGAATATGCTCAAGAAGAACTTTTACTGGTATCTGGTACAAATGAAACGAGTACTGAAAACTTAACCAAAAGTTCTGAGACACATTACAAACACCACTAGATTACTACTACAAAAAGCAATATAATGGTTAACAGAAGGTGAAGAAAAATCCAAATATTTAATAGAGAGCAATAAAATACGAGTAAGTAGAGCTCAGAATTTAAATCAGTCGTTTTAATGAGATCCTGAAATTCATTCACAGTGGATCAGCCATGGATAACAGCTGGATTGGCATAAATAACAATGTGTATGAATGTGTGCGCACGTTGATAACAATATCTGCGACCAACAAAGCAATTTAAAGAAAAATGAAAAAAATATGTTTATTAACACAAAAAAATATTGATTTCCAAGAAACATGACTCTGAACTGAGTGGGAAAAGATAAAAAAACAATTTTAGCCTTTATTGTAGCCACAGGGTGCCCAGCTCTGCGTCTCACCTATTTCAAAATAGGTATTAAAAGAACTCCATAGCAAAAATAGTCCAATAATAAAAATCGTTAAAAAGGGTTATTTACAATCGATATGAAAGAATTTTTGAACGTAACATTTCACTTTTACAGTGGTGGGATGGAGTGGCCTTTTAAATGGTTTTCTGATTTGGGCCCTCCTGAATCCTTGATATTTGGAAAGATTTGTCCAAGCAGCATCCGAACCAAACAGAGACATAGTCAAGAAACACAATTTACCAGATTCCAAAAGATTTAAATAAAACCATCTTAAAGTGGACCAACGCCCACCGCTGATCGGCCCGGGAATCTATAAGATTCCCGGGCCGGTCATCTCCCTGCCTGCGGGGCACCCCGATCGCTGTGTGAAACCCCCCAGGACACCCGCAAATCCTACCTGTTCCTCGTTCCAACGGCAAATGCGCGGGCCGCCGCCGCCTCTCGCGCATCCCTCTAGCAGGGCGCGCACCCGCACCAGCCGTTTGTGAATGGCGGGTGCGCTCCCTGTAAGAGGCGCGAGAGGCGGCGGCGGGCGCTCTCACCTTGTCCGTCGACGGACCTCACTTGTCCGTCGGCGGTGATTGGTGGAGCGAGTCACGTGGGAGCGGGGTCCCGCGGAAGTGGACCAACACCCAGGATAGTGAAAATCCTGGGTGTTGGTCCACTTTAAAGCTTAGGTTAAATTATTAGCCATGCCATGAAATTAAATTTAATAGCAGACAAATTGTGTTATTATTAGTACAATTATTACTATTTGTAGTAGTAGTAGCAAAATATAAACTAAGATTATTATAAGTATTAGAACTATATTTTTGTTCTATCCTTGTATAGCTATTGTACATATTATTGTTGCATATGCTCAACATGATATGTTGCATAAGTATCGTTAAGGCTGTTTGTCACAAAGCATACAATTTAATTTGAAAACAGCACCACTTCTGTTGGTCTTATCAAAAAACAACCACAAATAGGCTTATCAAAGGGAAGTTGAGGTAATAAGCCATAGGTGTAATGACAACAATATGGCTCTTAAAGTGGACCAACACCCAGGGGTGATCGGCCCGGGAATCTATAAGATTCCCGGGCCGATCACCTCCTTCACCGCGGGGCATCCGAGATCGGGATGTCCCGCGGGGTGGAACCCCCCCCAAAAGCCCCAAAAAACCTTACTTTATCGGCGACGGATCAGCCGCCGCCGCCTTCACCGCGCCCGCGCTGGCCGTTTGTGAATGGCTGGCATGGGCGCGCGCCCTTTAAGAGGGACGAGCAGGAGGCGGCGGCGGCGGCTTGTCCGTCACTTGTCCGTCGCCGAAAAGGTACGGTTTTTTGGGGGGTTTCACACAGCGGGGCATCCTGATCTCGGATGCCCCGCTGAAGTGGACCAACACCCAGGATAGTGAAAATCCTGGGTGTTGGTCCACTTTAATGAAGAGGAAACTGTGGAGAAGGTCATGGAGTTTAGGCCCTCTCGATTCTTTGCCTCTTTCTATTGAGGCAACGTCACAAGTGGGGAGAAGACCGAGTTCCTGGGGACAATAATCTCTAGGGATCTCCGATAAATAAATAATATCAATGCGATTTTTAAAGAGTACAGCAGAATAGCAGAGAATGTAGTTCCTCTACCAGTAGGGACCGTCTCAGAAGCTCCTGATTCAGTTCTGTAACTGGGATTAGGTCAGTCATGTACTGCTCCTTTCTATTCTGGATTATAGGAATCTTCTAGACTTTAGATATTAATTAGGTCCACTTTGAGAGCCATCTCCCTGCCACCAACCCAGAAGTTACTCTTTCTTCAATAACCTATGTGTAAAGGATCAATAATAACCCATTCCACCTAGAGCACCCTCTCTTTCAAACCCTCCCATATCAAAGCAGTTACTACCCTTTTACAACCCTTCTCCTAAATTATCGACTGCTTGTAACAGGCCAATGCACACAATGTCAAGTACTTCTCAGTGGAAAATAATTACTTTAGATACTTATGCTTATGCTTTTTGTTGTGCCTTACTCTTGGAACTATCTATCTAGAAACCTGTGTTAACTACTATTTATGTTTCCTGCCTAAATTCCTTGTATATGTTTTATAGCAGTGGTGGGAAATCTAAAGCACCCATGCCAGAGGCGGCACTCAGCGCCCTCTCAGTGGGCAGCTGTCATCTTTCCAGTACACGTATTTTGTTTTTTCCATCTCTCCCTGGCACCACAGCCATCAGGTTGGCACTTAAATTAAGTTTTGGGTTGCAGTTTGGACACTCGGTCCCTAAAAGATTTGCCATCACTGTTCTATAGTAAGAAAAAATAAACCAATTTGCCAATTCGATAGGCAAAATAAACATATATATTTTTTTAAATATAACAGATAAAGGGAAAATTATTAGCAGTAGAACTGCTAAGCCAAAAATGATCACGGTCCTGAAGTGGTTTAAAAAAAAGAAAGGGTGAGATGACAATCAAGGGATGAATAGAACAATCCCCTTTGGAAAGCTGTGGCACATTAATGATATAAGCCATGCAGGAACATGCTATATACATCTGCTAAGTATTAAGTAATAAACTGTCAGTGGATGTAACTATGATTAAAAGGACACTTGCTCTCAGCATGGAATAAACACATAAATCATTTGAAAGCAGGTACCACATCACAATTTCCCTTCAAGATCTTCTAATTAACTTGCATATTTTCTCTCCCCATATGGAGGTGTTGCAAAAAGCTCTGGGCAGTTCTTAATGTCATCTCCATTAATGTAAATCGGGTTGGTTTCCAGGCTCTGCGCTGAGAAGTGGTGTGTATGCTTAAAGATATATTCTCCTTGAGTTTCTTAAAGGAGTTTTTTATGGGGAAAATGCGTAATGTGGCCAAGCACCATAATCCAAAGTTTTTAAAAAAATATAGTGGGGCCTACCGCAGCCAATCGTTTAGGATTACAATAAGAAGTCCTGTGAAACCAGCCATGAAAAGTGACACTTCAGGGATTGGGGGGGGGGGGGGGGGTGATATGTCTGTCAAAGAATCAGATCGCTTGGAGAGATGCAGCTAAATAGTAGCAGCTACAGCTTTTTACATGGCAAATATTGAGGTCAAATTAACATTTAGAATACCACTTTCAGCCATTAGTGTCAAGGCTACAAGTTAGAGTAAACTTGCTAGGGCTAGTCAGCGGGGGGTTGAGGATTCAATAGACCATGAGATACCATGTTTTTCGCTTCATAAAACCCACCTGATCATAAGATGCACCTAGGGTTTAGAGGGGAAAAAATTATCGAAAAATATTCGTAACCAAATGATGTGGTAAACTACCCTCTCCCAAAACCCCATAGGAGCATGTAGTGTGTAGAACACCCCCAATCACCCCCCTAACCGGCAGAGTGCAGAATCTCCCCAATCCCCCTATAACAGGGAGTATGGCAGAATCTTGCCTATACATTAACCATGCCCATATGCTGGAGCTATGGTAGCGGCAGCATGAATAGCAGTGCAGGAGCATCATAAGGTATGTACTTTTATCTTACCAACCCCTTTACACAAACACACTCGCTTCATAAGACACACCAATATTTTCCCCTCACTTTAGGGAGAAAAAAATGCTTCTTACAGAGCAAAAAAAAACAGTATTATGTGTAGTACATACAGTAAGGTTCACTCTTAAAGCAAACTTAATGTTTTTAAAATAGAACATAAAAGGGACTTTAATACACCGCTGCATGAATCGATGCACAAGGGAGGAGGCGGTGTGAGAGTAGTGGCTGCGGACTGGGTGAAACTAGTCACCTGAAAACCTGCAACTGATTGGGCAATGCGGAGGGCTCATTCTGCAATTCACAGTCATGGAAGTGAAGGTCCCGACCATTGAGACTCTGCTTTAAACATGGTTTGCTGTCTTGCAGTATATAATGAAGATCCAGCTTGACACAAGATGCCAGTCTACTGTAGCTTCACTGTGTGTTGTAATAACATCAGCAGGTCCACACTTACAGGAGTACTTCTAGGACACACACTCTGTACCTAGACAATTAGCTGTGAGCCTCTGCTTGATCCACTGCAGTTCCTCCCCAGGCCCCCTGTTATCATCTGTCAGGTTGCAAACTCCTTCTGTTCTGAATCCAACCACCTCAATTCAAAGTCCCTGTCCAGGCACATGCTAACGTCCCCCACCTTATCCCACTTGGGGATAATGTAAAATAAGTAATTTCAAAGCATCTCAACATTTACAATTATATGTAAATACTTTGGGCCTGATTTACTACAGTCTTTGTGTGTGCTGAGAGAGGGGAATACCATGGCGAACTGAGCTCTTATCGTAGTGGCAAACACAGACAATTAGACAGACGACTATTTGCTATCATGTTGCTGTGTTTGCATCGCAATTCGCCAGCCAAAATTAGTGCTTTTGACTTTAAAGGAGCACTATCGCGAAATTTTGTAATATTAAAAACCCATATAAACACATTGGCTAATGAGAGGAGGGGTCACTTATAAACTCGAACTGAATAAAACTCCTGCCAAGCTTATGGTTTTCTTCTCCTGGTAGGAATAAAATCCAGGGGTAACAGGTTTAGTGTATTAGGGGTGACAGAACCTCTTCCTTCCATTAATAAAAATTAAAAAACAGGCCTGGCTGGATATTTCTCCCCTCTGGCCATCCAGCATATTTATTTGTTTTTTATTATTGGTCAGTTCTTTCGCGATAGTGCTCCTTTAAAAATGGTTTGGTGAAATTAGGCAAAATGCTGTGGCTGATTTGCTTAAGAAAAATAATTAAATCTTGCTGAAAACACACCTTTACAGCATATGTCAGCATGGGATGAGTCTCAGAATATAAGTGGGGTGTCTCGGCAGCGTCTAGGTTGTTTGAAATGTCTTATATAAAGAGTTAAATAATAACATTTAAAAGTAATTAGTGCTGGGCTAACTCAAACCGCCAAATTTGGGCTCGTACCAATCTTTGCGAGTTTGGGTTCCCAAACCTGAACATGGACTTCAGCCAGAAGTCCGTGTTTGAGTTCAGCATTGTCCTGAAAAGCTAAAGTGTGCAGCAACAGAAAACTGCTCTACAACTTACCTGAGCCCCACCATCCCATTGCCGTTGGCGGTCGGCGTACTGCTGTCAAATAGGCCATGGCTGGGTCTTCATAAAGATAACTGCTGCAATGGGGGGCCCTTAACAGACAGACCCCCCCCATGCCCAGTGGTTAAGGAGTGGTTGGCGGAGGGGCACCCAGAGGCAGAATCACCCCCAAAGCTTAGGTTCCCATTTATTTCAATGGGGACTGGGTTTGGGCTCGGCTCAAGTTCGGGTACCTGAACCAAATTTTTGTTTAAAGTTTGGGCCACGCGAGGGTCATTTTTGTTTAATAACACATAGTAGTTATTAACATAGATCACAAATAGTAATTGAGTGTCCACTTGTTTAGGCCACATGGGGGTCATTTGTGTTTAATTACACATAGTAGTTGAGTGTCCACCTGTTCAGGCCACGTGACACTTTTGAAAAAAAAAATAGTGTAGTGTCCACTAGTTCAGTCATTGTGAGGCTATTTTGTTTTTAATAACAAATTGTAATTGAGTGTCCAATTGTTCAGGCAATGGGAGGCTCTTTAAAAATAAAATTGTGTAGTGTCTACTAGTTCAAATAGAAATAATTAATGGGGATTGCACATGCGCGCAGAGCTGTGATGGCGGCAGCGTGATTCGGCTCCGTGCCCGGCGGTCAGGAAGAAGGGGGTGACAGGAGTCACAGCGCGAGTTGGGGCACAGGCGAGGCAGCGGGGCCAGGGTGAAGAGCTACGGCGGTGAGTGCGGGCATCCGAGGCAGGGGTGGAGGAGCACCAAGAAGGCGGAGGAGCTGTCTATAGAGGACCTCGAGGAGATTGAGCACAGCGAGGCTTCTTTTCTTGAAGGTGAGAGGGGAAGATCCAGCCCCCCTTACAGCACATCACAGTCTGAAGTAAGTTCTGCTCTTTTATCTAAGTTTGAATCTATGCTGCAGAAAGCACTGTCATCTAATACTACTTTGCTAAAGGATCACTTGTCTAAGGAGCTGGATAAAGTGACTTGTGGCTTACATACTTTGGAAAGCAGGCTGGGAGAAGTAGTGGCTGCACAGGAAGCCCTGGAAGGGGAGGTAAATCAGCTGCGTCTGGATAATTCTGTGTTATCAGCAAAACTGGAAGGTTTTGAGAATAGGGACAGAAGATCTAATCTAAGATTCAGGGATCTGCCCAAACATATTGAGGACGTTAAATCAGCAATCACGGCATTATGTCAGGAGCTGGTCCCTGGTATCCCTATTTATCGTTTGGAGTTTGATCGGGTGCACAGAGCCTTGGGCCCTCACAGACAGCCTAGCAATCCTCCCCGTGATATAATGGCAAAATTTACTTCTACAATTCAAAGGAGATCATCCAGAGGGCATTGAGACAAGCGACCACTCTATATTTTTAAGGCCACAATTACCAGATATTCTCGGACCTTTCAGCGGTCACTATTGCAAAGCAGAAAGAGTTAAAGCCCCTATTGCCAATTCTGCAGGAGCATAAAATCAATTATAAATGGGGTTTCCCCTTTCGCATCACTTTCACTATTAAAGACACCTCCTATTCAGCGTCCTCCATGGAAGATCTAAAATCTCAGATGATGTCGGCGGGCATTATTAGATCGGCGTCGGTCAAATCTCCTAGATGCGTGGAAGACTCAGCCAAGGTTCAACGTGCTGGGAAGAGGATAAGGTGAGTAAATTGTTTGGCTGGTTGCAGCTTATCTCTGTCTTTCAAGGACGGTTGAAGATCCTGCGGAGCAGTCTGCTTTTTTTCTTCTCTTTTTTATCTCTGGTCGGCCCTAAGGGTCCTGAGGACCTCCCGGCTTGAATGCCAATGCTTGCGTTGCGTTGTTTTTCTTGTTCGATGGTTTTCGAGTTAAATGCTGTTGGATTATTTCTTTTTATTTTTTGTTTTTTTCTTAGTATGCTTTGGGTGTATGTGTTTATATATATTAATATATATATATATATGTATATATGTGTATATTTGTATATATATTTACATGCATTCAAATATATTTTCTAACTGTACTATGATCTCTAGGTATTTAAGAACGCAGTGTTAATTTTTCTTAAAGTTTAAAGAGTAAGGCTTTGTGGGGCGCAAAAAAAAAAATGGAGGTTTTTTTTTTTCCCTGCGGTTTATTTTCCTTTTTTGATACTTTCTGCCTCATCACTGAGGCTGTGTTTTATTGTGTGATATCTAAGAATTAGCTTTAATAATTTTGAGGTTATAATTAAAGGTATAGGTTGCTGTTACTCTTGACCCAACGGTGCTCGGTGGGTCAACAGCGTATCTTTAGTGGACAAGGGCCTTGCTTGGTAGGTAGGGAGGAATATACTCCGAGGGCGGACTGCAGCAGGAGGAAGGTCGTCTCCCATTGGAGAGAGTCTTCGTGTTGGGTCTTCCCTGAGAGTTTGCGAGGCTCTTCCCCGCCCCTACACCTCCTTCCCTCTCCTGTTTTCTCCCTTTTCTCTTTCTTTGTTCTTTTTTTTCTCTGGGGGTTGATTAAACTGTTCATTGTTTGCTCATGATGTCTGTACTTTCAATTCTACACACAAGAGGAGCACCGCCTTTCGCAAGTTTAGAGCCCTCCTTCCGGATGTGATCTGCTTACAGGAGACATACTTCTCGAAGTCCTCCAGACCTAAATTCCTTGATGTTGCGTATCCCCAGGAATTTACGGCATGTGCAGACACAAAACAAAAGGGGGTTTTGATTGGGTTTAAAAGGGGCGCTCAATTTCAGTGTTCTAGGGAAATAGGGGACCCAGAGGGCAGATATTTGATATTAGTTGGGACTTTGCAAGATGCTGAGATAACTATCGCAAATTATTACGCCTTCTTTCTCAACAAATTTTTTAAGGAGGTGGGTGAAGTGGCTAGCGGGTTAACGGTGATTAGTGGGCACTCAAATCTCACTTTAAACCCATTTATGGATAGGCAATCTTTGGGTAGTTGAGTGGTGTCAGCGCAGTCAGCAGCTGCTTCGAAGGCCTCTAGACGGTTGTTAGACGAGCACTCGTTGGCAGATAGTTGGAGGGAAGCGAATCCTGGAAACCAGAACTTTACTCATTTTTCTCACCCCCATAATGTTTACTTAAGAATCGATCATATCTTTTTGACACAGAGGTCCCTGATCTGGGTGAGATCGGTTAAGATTCATCCAATCTCTTAGTCAGATCACGATAGCGTAGTGCTCAAACTGGACTCCTTGACCTGCAGGCAATCTGGATCTCCTTGGTTCCTTAACTCTTTTATCTCATCTGGAGGTGGTGGCATTGATTTCCAGTGCGCTGACGGAGTATTTTGCGCAAAATGAGACCCCTGATGTTTCGGCTAGCATATGCTGGGAAGCCCATAAGCCCACCATTAGGGGCCGGTTGATCCAGATTGCCTCCAGGAAAAAAAGGGAGCGGAATAAGCATGTAGATGACTTAGAGAGAGAGTACCTTGTAGTAGCAGAGGAGGTGAAGGAGAATTTGACCCCAGCGATACGCTCCAAATTATACAGGATAACTCAGGAATTTAACCTGGTGTTGGCAGGCAAAGCTGCGCTGGGTTAAGCATAAATTTTATTGCAAAGCTAACAAGCCGGATTCAATGCTAGCTAGGAAACTGAAGACTCCTGAACAGTGTTACCGCCCCATTAGGCTCAGGAACGAGAGGGGGGACTTGACCAGCAACCCCAAGAAGATTTCAGAGATCTTTATTGCTTGACTTAAAAAAGTGTACGCTAAAGTGTACGCTAACCCTACTGGCCGGGGCCAGATGGATTTTCGGCGACTTATTATGAAGCTTTTAGTTCTATTTTGGCTCCAAAACTGGGAGCCTTCTTTAATACTGTGCGGGCGGGGGGGACCTTCTCCCAGGGAATCCCTTACGGCCTCGATCAGTATGATCCCGAAGCCTGATGCGGATCATTCTGTGTGGTCTAATTTTAGACCAATTTCTCTTATAATCCTGGATATGAAAATGTTTACGAAAATTCTGGCGGATAGGATATCGGAATTTTTGCCAGGGCTAATTCATAAGCACCAGATGGGTTTCATTCCAGGGCGACAGGCGGGGGATAACATCAGGAGGGTGGTCCAACTGTCTCATATAGCCAAGGATAGGCATACAGAGGCCATGTTTCTATCGCTCGATATCAAAAAAGCATTTGATTCAGTTTTAAGAGACTACCTCTTTTTCCTGTTGGAAAGATCGGGATTTGGCCCAAAATTTATTGGTATGGTCAAAGCGGTGTATGCAAATCTAATAGCATTCGTTAAGTATAATGGCTTTCATTCTAATGTGTTTCCTCTTTTGAGAGGAACCAGACAGGGATGTCCACTGTCCCCTCTCCTGTTCACACTGGCAATGGAACCCTTGACTCAAGTAATTAGAGATTCCCAGGATGCTGGGGGGGTGTAGTGGGTGGGGTACGTCACAAATTAAGCTTGTTCACGGATGACGTGTTGTTAGTAGTCTCCAACCCTCTTATCGCCCTTCCAAATGTTATGCAGATTCTTAGGGATTTTGCAATAGTACCGGGTCTCCAGGTAAACACCCTTAAATCCAAGGCGTTAAATATAAACATCTCTTCAGACCTGTGGTGTCAGCTGAAGTCGGCCTACAACTTTCAGTGGGAGGAGAAGGCGATCAAATATTTGGGGGTTAACCTGATGAGTAGTTACAAGTCCCTTTTTGCTGCTAATTATATACCTTTGCGTCAGAAGCTTTTGGGTTTGCTATCTGGCTGGAAGGAGTATGGCTTGTCCTGGTTAGGTAGGATTGCGGCGGTTAAGATGACACTGTTGTCTAAATTTCTTTATCTAGCCAGGACCCTTCCAGTTTGAGTCCCTCCACAATATTTGAAGGTTCTGCAGAGCAGGATGATGGAGTTTATATGGAGTGGTAAGCGGCCAAGGGTTGCAAAAATATCTTGCTGAGGCCCAAGATTTTGGGGGGGTTGGGTGTTCCTAATTTTAGGAGGTACTACCAAGGTGCCCAGTTAGCCCAGGTACTTTCTTATCATGCGACTGAGGATATCCCATTATGGGTCCAGATAGAGTCCTATTTGTGTTACCTGCTATCAATCGCCAACCTTTTATGGGCTGTTCCGAAGGCCCGAAAATTTGTGCAAAATCCGATCTTAGTTTATTCTCTTAGGGTGTGGGATGACCTTAAGTTTTCAGGGGGGTTGGCTTCTCCTCATTTGCCTTTACTGATGTTGTGGAATAACCCTATGTCCCCCCCCCCCCCCCGCAGTCATGGATCTCTGTAGGTTTCGAAATTGGGGGAGAGCAGGGATAATGAGGGTAACAGACTGTCTGCAGGGGTGCAAAGTGGCCACTTTCCAACAATTGCGAGACAAGTTTCAGTTGCAGCCGAAGGACTTATTTGTATATTTATAAGTGTCACATTTTGTTAAGTCAGTTTTGGGAGCAGTAGAAGGAACCAACAAGGCTGTCCAATTTACATCATTTGAAACACGTAGGGGGAGAGGGGCTGTTTCAGAAATTTAAGGACAGTTGTGTAAGGGTCTCAGTGGTGCGGATATGGCTTATAGGCAGCGTTGGGAAAGAGATTTGAACAAAGTAAAAGATCCAGACGATTGGCAGAGAATGTGGTTGGTCTCATTTGGCTCCTCAGCCGCTGTGGCATCGATTGAAGGGAACATTAAGGTAGCTCTGCGATGGTACCTGGTTTCAGAGCGTTTGGGACATTTTTCAGGGGACCCTCAAGGGCTTTGTTTTCGGGCTGCTCTGTAGTTGGGATGTACCACCATATTTGGTGGGGGTGTGATAAGGTGGTGGGGTTTTGGGATAAGTTTTTTAGGGCTCTTGGTATGGTTTTGGGCAGAATCGAACGGGATCCTTGGGTGGCATTACTTAATAGCCCTGTTGTGGGCAGCACTAGGGGGCAGAGGCTTCTAGTTTTCCATATTCTAACTGGGGCTAAGATGGTTATTGCTAGGGCATGGAGCTTGGGGGTCTTGTCTTTTAGTGAATTTAAAAATAAGGTCAATCACATTATGGCGATGGAGAAGATGTCTGCATTGCTTGAAGGCGGTCTGGAGCGATTTCGGGAAGTGTGGACTCCTTGGATCCAGGAATACTTGCCAGTGGTTTTCGATCCCAATCTTCTGATAGTGTGAGTGGAATTTTCTGAATCTTTAGAGCACTAGTGTTTTTTTTTCCTTTCTTTCTTTCTTTCTTTCTTTCTTTCTGTCTTTCTTTCTTTCTTTCTCTTAACTTTTCCCCTCATATCCCTTCCTATCATTCCCTTTTTCCCTCTCCCCATCCTGGTTGTATAACATTTTCTATGGTCTAGGGAATAGTTGACTTTAAGCTTAAGTCAGCAATACTGGTTTGTACAAGCCGAGCTGTAGATCTAGTGTTGCATAATTGTTGGATTATCTACCTACTGAGGGTGCAATATTGTCTTCAGGAGTGAAATGTATATTTGTTGTACCAAACAGTAAGCATGTATTTTCTTTTGATGGTCAGTTGTCCTTATGGTAATAGTGTTGTAACTGTTACTACCGGTAATTAAAATTGACAATAAAAATTTGAAAAAAAAAAAGAAAAAAAAAAAAAAAAGAAACAGTTAATGGTAGAACACACCCATAACATGCTATACAAATGTATATTGGTGCGACTATTTAATCCCCTCCCTACCGAAGGTTTATACATCTAATAGTCCAAGAAATTAGCGATGCACACAACAGAATTGGGTTTTGAAAAGATGCTTATATGGTATAAAAAATATATCATATACTTGATTTTGTCCTTTTTACATGCCAATCAGGCGATGGTCTATACTGCATTGTACACTATATGTAATTTTCTTTCAATAAAAATGATTGAACAAGAAAAAATATATCATAACAACATGTCCTGTTATTAATTCATAGCAGGTTATTTATACTTAGGGAGGGACATTAAAGAGCAGATAAACCACCTGCATAAGCATGATGAAAAACATATGAGATCCACTTTAAAGTGGACCAACACCCAGGATTTTCACTATCCTGGGTGTTGGTCCACTTCTGCGGGGCACCCCGATCGGGTGTGAAACCCCCCAGAAAGCCCCAAAAAACTTCACCTCACCACACCGCCGACGGACAAGCGACGGACAAGCTGAGTCCGCCTCTGCCGTCTCTCGCACGTCCCTCTTACAGGGTGCGCGCCCTGCTAGAGGGACGCGTGGCGGCGGCGGCGGCCCGCGTATACGCCATTGGAACGGAAGAAGGTAAGGTTTGTGGGCGTCCGGAGGGGTTTCACACAGCGGGGCATCCCGATTTTGAAGGGATGCTGATCAGCGGTGGGTGTTCACTTTAAGGTAAAAAAATGGTAGTAGTAATAATGCAAAGGAAAGCAGTGCTAATTATCTGGTGTGCAGCGCTCCTGTCTTACAGCATGTTCCCATGTAAAAATCAGTAATGAAAACGGCAGCGGTATTCTGGGACATTTTGATTGAGGGATTCCTTAAGGGCACAGGATCTATCAATAAAGTAAAACAGAGAGAATTAATCTTTTACTATATACAATTAAAACATTTTAAAAACAGGAGAGCAATCTAAGGTAACATCTAAGGTAAGCAGATGTAGGAACAATTGGTAATGTCTTTTAACTGGGTATATATATCTGGAGGGGAATTGCTGATATTGCATTGTCAGGGTTAGTTTAATGCATAGTTAAACTACTTCCCTTATACACCATCTACAGTCACTATTCTAATAAATGCTAAACGTTGTATACCCCAATGGTTACCAAGTATCTATTCTGTATCAGATATCTATAGTAAGCCGCTTAAAGTGTACCAAAAACAATTCTTACATGGTCAGGTAATTATGGTATATAAGTAATGGGGGTGGGAGTCACTCCATCACTACTATATATGCTAAATTATTATTCAGGGCCTGGGAACCAATTTACAGCCCAGTTTAACCCTCTCATCACTATATAATATGCAGCAGCAAACAGGCATATGAATCTTGCACTTTGGGGACTCAAAAATAGGAGCAGGGACCCCACCAAAAGGGGCGCCTTAACATGGTGTGGGATTTATCACATTAAATTGCAATTGTATGCAAACAAAGGTCCCTAGTTTCTTTGCAAGATTCATATGCCTGTTTGAGTCACCTCTGTTTAATAACAAGTATTAGTGGAGTATCCACTTGCACAGGCCACTTGGGGGTCACTGCTGTTTAATAACTATTACTAGAGATGAGCGAACTTTTGAAAAATTCGATTCAACTGATTCACCGAAGTTTCTGTCAAAAATTGGTTCGACCCGAATTTATTCGCGGCGAATCGCTATTAAAAATGGCTTATTTCTGAGCCTCATAGAGCCTCAATAGGGTTGCAAACCATTCTGCCTTGCTGTAACACACATAGGATGCGTGCTGGGTTAGTGAAATAATACTGTAAATAATTAGGACATGCAGATCAGCGGCATCGCTAATGGAATCGCAGAGCAACACAATTGCAGAGAGTTGAAGTGCCATCACTATGAGGGGCCCCTATAGTGCCTGAAAAACACACCCTGGAGCTGGCATCAGCAGGAGCCCAAAAATTAGCTGAATCACACCCTGGAGTTGCAAGCAGCAGCAGCAGGAGCCCAAGCATTGCTTTAACCCTTTCAGTGCCAAGCACGTAGATTCTACGTGCTTGCTTCTACTCCATTTAAGTGCCAAGCACGTAGAATCTACGTGCTTGAATTTCCCCCCTGCTAGTAAAAAAAATAAAAATCAAAAATACTCACCTGACCCCTCGTTGGATCCGGCTGGGTCTCCTCTTTAATTTGGTGCCATCCGATCCCCCGTGGGGGGTCGAATGGCTCCAGGAGAGCCCCCGGAATAGCCCCCCCGTTTGGCAGCAGCAGCTGCTAACTGTAAAAAAAAAGCCTAACCCTAACCCTTAAAATTAAAAAAAAAATTAAAAAATTAAAAAAAGGGTGAGGGTTAGGGTTAGGCTAACCCTAACCCTTAAAAAAAATGACATGGAATTTTTATTTTTGTATTTTTTTTATTTTTAAGGGTTAGCCTAACCCTAACCCTTAAAATTCCCCCAAAAAAGGGGGGGCCCTATGTAATTTTTTTGGGGATTTTTGAGGGTTAGGGTTAGCCTAACCCTAAACCCTCAAAATTACCCCCAAAAATGCCCCCCCCCCCCCCTGGAAGGGGGGACCCTATGTCATTTCTTTTTTTAATTAACCCCTTATGTTTATAGTGTGGATAGTAGTTGTATTTTATTTGTAAATGTAATAAAGTTCTCTTTTCAGTTTGGGGGGTCTCCAGGGCAAGAATGGGGGGGGCTACCGATACATATGTGGTACTGGTGTAATCGGGAGAAATGGGGCTATCACATGCAATATGGTTTTCATTAAAAAAAAAGGTTTTATTTAAAATAAAGGAAACAATTGTTTAAAAAAAATATATATATATATTTTTTTTTTTTGTTTTGTTTTTTTAAGCAGAAATATTCAAAAAACAGTAGAAAAATTACAAACAAGACATTTCATGTTGAAGCCTAAACTCTGCTGCAAAAAATGTATATGTAATGGATATAATTTTTCTGGAAATTCCAGCAAAAATCACGGTTAATCATGCCGCAAAATGGGGAAAAATGACCTGTCAACAGAGGGTGACAAAACTTCAAGTAGGCTGACAATTAAAAGGGTTAATAGTACCTATGCATGTTGGGTATTGTTCTGCTCAGGGGACCTTGCGCTTTCAGATTTAGCTTGTTTTTTCTTGTTTGCATATTGATATTTTAGGAAAACATGGTTTTTATTCTGCTTTTTTATCATTGTTTTTAGGGAAACCCTGTGCAACCTAAGAATTCTTCAATGGATTACTTCCAGAAAGATGAGCCCACTACAACAAGCTCAGTACTCTTAGAAAGCTTAACATGTGTACTTTCAGGGAATATATGGTTTGTGGGGATATTCTAAATTTAAAGGGTTGTTTTTGCTGAAAAATCGCAAGGTGCGCACTTTGTCTGCAGAGCTGAAATTTTTAAGTAAAATTACCGTTATGCGCATGCTTTACTTTGGGGTGTTTGGCAACTCTTCCCTTGACAGTACCTATGCATGTTGGGTATTGTTCTGTTCGGGGCTTTTTCAGATTTTACTTGTTTTTTTCTGTTTGCATATAGTTTTTTTTAGGAAAATGTGGCTTTGATTCTTCTTTTTTATTCTTTTTTAGGGAAACTCTGTGCAAGAATTGATTGAGGGATTACTTCCAGAAAATTGCGCCCATGTCAACAAACCTGGTACGCCTAGAAAGCCTGAGGTGTATACTTCCAGAGAATATATAGTTTTTTGGGGGTATTTAAAATTTAAAGGGTTCTTTTTCTGGAAAGACTGCAAGGTGCGCTTAGCGCGGTGCATAGTTGTATTTTATCTGAAAATCTCCTAAAGCGCTGTTTCAGTTTGGGGGAGTCTCCTGGGCAGGAAAGGGTGTCTACCTATACATATGTGGTAACGCTGTGACCGGGATTAATTGGGGTCTCACATGCAATAAGATTTTATTGACAAACTTACATTTTTTATTACAAAAAAACACTACAAATTGCAAAAAATAGATTTAGTTTTTTTATTTTTTTGCACATATTTCACCCAAAAGTACTGAGAATACACCTAGAAAAATTACAAACAAGACATTTCATGTTAAAGCCCAGGCTGAAAAAAACAATATATCATTTTCCTGGGAAATCCCTTCAAAAATCACATTTGAACATGGGGAGCGCAAAATAGTGCAAAATGGTCTGGCATCAAGCGTGACAAAAACTCCAGGTAGGCTGGCAGCGAAAGGTTTAAAGAGACACTGGATTTGGCTGCAGGAGCCCAAAAATTGGATGAATCACACCCTGGAGTTGCAAGCAGCAGCAGCAGCAGGAGCAGGAGCCCAAACATTACTTTAAAGAGACACTGGAGTTGGCTGCAGGAGCCCAAAAATTGGATGAATCACACCCTGGAGTTGCAAGCAGCAGCAGCAGGAGCAGCAGCAGCAGGAGCAGGAGCCCAAACATTGCTTTAAAGAGACACTGGATTTGGCTGCAGGAGCCCAAAAATTGGATGAATCACACCCTGGAGTTGCAAGCAGCAGCATCAGCAGGAGCCCAAACATTGCTTTAAATAGACACTGGAGTTGGCTGCAGAAGCCCAAGAATTGGATGAATCACACCGTGGAGTTGCAAGCAGCAGCAGCAGTAGCAGCAGCAGCAGGAGCCCAAACATTGCTTTAAAGAGACACTGGAGTTGGCTGCAGGAGCCCAACAATTGGATGAATCACACCCTGGAGTTGCAAGCAGCAGGAGCAGCAGCAGCAGCAGGAGGAGCCCAAACATTGCTTTAACCCTTTAACCGCCAGCCTACCTGGCGTTTTTGCCACCCTTTGTTGCCGACCATTTTGCACTATTTTGCACTCCCCTTGTTCAACTGTGATTTTTGAATGGATTTCCATGGATTTCCCAGGAAAATGATATATTGTTTTTTTCAGCAGAGTCTGGGCTTTAACATGAAATGTCTTGTTTGTCATTTTTCAAGTGTATTCTTAATATTTTGGGGTGAAATATGTGCAAAAAAATAAAAAAAAATCAATTTTTTACAATTTGTAGTTTTTTTTTGTAATAAAAAATGTAAGTTTGTCAATAAAATCTTATTGCGTGTGAAATCCCAATTTCTCCCAGTTACAACAGTACCACATATGTATTGGTAGACACCCTTTCCTGCCCAGGAGACTCCCTCAAACTGAAACAGCACTTAAAGAGATTTTTAGATCAAATACAGCTATGCTAAGCGCTATGTGCACCTTGCAGTTTTTTAATAAAAACAACCCTTTACATTTGAAATACCCCCCACAAACTATATATTCTCTGGAAATACACACTTCAAGCTTTCTAGGCGTACCAGGCTTGTTGATGTTGCCTCAGTTTTCTGGAAGTTCTCCCTCAATGTATTCTTTGGTTACACAGAGCTTCCCTAAAAAAGGATAAAAAAAGCAGGATCAAAGCCACATTTTCCTAAAAAAAACTATATGCAAACAAAAAAAAACAAGTTAATCTGAAAAGCAACACCCCCCGAACAGAACGATACCCAACATGCATAGGTACTGTCAAAAGAAGAATTGCCAAACACCAAAAAGTAAAGCATGTGCACAATGGTAATTTTGCTTGAAAATTTCAACTCTGCAGACAAAGTGCGCACCTTGCGCTTTTTCTGCCAAAAAAACCCTTTACATTTGGAATACCCCCCACAAACCATACATTCCTGAAAGTACACATGATAAGCTTTCTAAGCGTACCCAGAGCATGTTGTAGTGGGCCCATCTTTCTGAAAGTAATCCCTCAAAGTATTCTTTGGTCGCACAGGGTTTCCTTAAAAAATGTATAATAAAGCAGAATAAAAAATGAGTTTTCCTAAAATATCAATATGCCAACAAAAAAAACAAGCTAAATCTGAAAGCGAAAGGTCCCCCGAGCAGAACGATACCCAACTTGCATAGGTACTTTTAACCCTTTTAACTGCCAGCCTACTTGAGGTTTTGTCACCCTCTCTTGACGGGTCATTTTTCACCATTTTGCGCTATGCTCAACTGTGATTTTTGCAGGAATTTCCAGGAAAATGATATATTTTAAAGTTTAGGCTTTAACATGAAATGTCTTGTTTGTAATTTTCTTACAGTTTTTTTAAATATTTTTGATTAAATTAAACAAAACAAAATAAAAAAAATATTTTTTAGAAAATTGTCTCCTTTATTTCAAATAAAACCTTTTTTTTTTAAAAGAAAACCATATTGCATGTGAAAGCCCCATTTCTCCCGATTACAACGGTACCACATATGTATCGGTAGCCCCCCGTTACTGTTCAGAAGACCCCCCAAACTAAAAAAACATTTTATAACATGTAAAAATAAAATACAACTACAATCCACACTATAAAGGGTTAAATCAAGAAAAAAAATTGGCGTGGGGTTCCCCTTCCAAGGGGGGGGGGGGTAATCCCCATTTTTTTTTAATTTTAAGGGTTAAAAACCCCTTAAAAATTCCCCCAAAAAATGACATGGGGTCCCCCCTACCCAGCATAACCAGCCCGGGGATCAGCTATGCAGGGCTTGTAGAACAGGGCGCAGGGGCCAGCTTTGGTGGTCCCCCACCCTGCCAGGTATAAGCCAGCACCTCCAAAATCAGCCCGGGCCCTTCTGCCCCCCTGGGCTTCGGGGAGGCAGGTAATAGGGGGGGCAGGGTTAATGGAAAATCACCCGCTCGCCGCAGGTGACTTGACAGCCCCCCAGCCTTGTGAACTGGTACAGGGGTCTCATGGGCTGGGGGTTTTGGCAAGTCACCCGCTCGCTGCAGGTGACTTGCCATACCCAGAGCCTTGTGAGCTGGTATAGGGGCCTTATAGACCCCTTACCAGCTCACAAAGGGTTAACTGAAAAAAAGACAGACAAAATGATTTTATTAAAAAAAAAAACAATAATTGTTTTACTGTACTTACCTCCGATTGTAAGCTCTTGTCCCTCGCCACTCTGATGACAGATGCCATTGATCGGCATGCAGAGAAGGGGGAGGCAGGAGATCAGAGGATCTCCTACCACCTCCTTCCCCGGCACCGATCACCGGCATCTGACAGCTGAGAGAGCTGAAGCCGGTGATCGGGACCGGTATGACATCATAGCCCCTCCCCCAAAAGGGGCGGGGCTTGGCGGGGAGGCGGGCTGGATGATGCCTTTTGGGAGAGGGGCTATGATGTCATACCGGTCCCGATCACCGGCTTCAGCTCTCTCAGTGGCAAGATGGCGGCAAGATGGCTTCCAGGCTCTCTCCTGAAGATCGGAAAGACCTGGGTAAATGTCATTTTTTTTTTTTTTTACAAGAAAAGCCGGATGCAGCTGAAATGGGGGGGGCACCCTATTCCGGGCCCTCCCCTGCAGCCGGAGGAGGTCCGATGAATGATCGGAGACCACCATCTTGAAGAGGAGACCCGGCTGAATCAAACAAGAGGTCAGGTAAGTGACTTTTTTTTTAAACTTTTTTTACTATTAGTGGGGAAAGTCAGGCACGTAAAATTTACATGGCTGGTGGTTAACTGCAGGGGAGGCAGCCACGTACATTTTTTTTTAAGTCATACTCAGTTTTTATTATTAGGACATCAATAAAACGTACAACATGTAGGAATGCATATTCCACAGTAGCAGATGTTACAGAGGCAATGCATACATTATACATATACAACATTGGGTATTTCCCCCCGAAGTTAAACTATCCCAGCATGGGGAGACCCCGCCTCAAACACCCCACCTAACAGAGCTGGCGAGAGTGGGCTAGATTCCCCCGTCCATGTCAAGATTCCTGGGGGGGAACCCTCATCATCGAGGCCTCTGTGCCTCGAGCAAGAAACATATATCAAACATACTTAACAGAAGACAAGACTAAAAATAACGGGGGACAAACTGACTAGAGGGGGGAGGGGGGAAGACACACACAAACAAGAGGATTAAGAAGGTGGGCACCAGGAGGCACCGGCAGCCCATGAGAGAAAGCAGATAGCTACCGCCCAGTGCACCAAGAGAAGGGGAGGAGCCCAGGGGGGGGGGCAAGAAGACAGGGACAGAAACAGAAACAGAAGGGGGGAGAAAGCAGACCCCAGATGCCCAGGAGCAGGGATCCTAGGGGGACCCAGCAAGCGATCATAAGGCCCAAGATCCCCAGAGTGGGGGGACGAAACCCTCCAGCTACCCTCCAGGATGCTTCTTTGACCCTAGACCCCCGCTCCAGTTCCATAAATCTGGAAATTACTAGCGGGCAGCACCCGATCTATATCAGGGTCCCAATCCCTTATAGAGTGCGGTATCCTTAAAGAGCGACCGCATCGTCCAAATCTTTCTGAACGCATCCAGCCTGTCCTGCCTGGCATAGCAAGTCTCCTCCATGACCTCAACATGGTTAACTTGGCAAATCCAATCTCTGACTGTAGGGACTTTTCGGGATCTCCAGTTCCTGGGGATGAGGACTCTAGCAGCATTTAAGAGGTGTCTAGCCAAGGGAGCTCCGCCTGCCACCCCCTGCTGTCCGAAGACCACCCCAAAAGGACCGCCTCCACACTCCATTCCAAAGGTTCACCCAATACCAGTTCACTAAACTCCCTAATCTTGGACCAAAAATCCCCCAGGGCCTGACAGGACCACCAGACATGCAACATCGAGGCCCCAGGCTGCCCACACCTCCAACAAGTGTCCGGGACCAAGAAATAGAAAGAGTGCAGCAACTCTGGAGTCCGGTACCATCGAGTTATCAACTTATAATTCGTCTCCTGCATAGAGCTGCTAAGCAGTCCCCTGTGAGCATTTCTATATATACTACCCCTATCCTCTTTCGACAGGGATCTGCCAAGATCAGATTCCCACCTCCCTTCCCACGGTCTGGGTCCCATCCTCCCCCCCCCCGTCCTAACAGCTGGTACGCCCAAGACAAGAGATGGGACTTCGGACCCGCTCCCAGGCAAGCTCTTTCAAATTCTGTGGGGTCACTCCTCAGATGAGCTTTAAAATCCTGCCCCTGGAGGAAGTGTCGCAGCTGGAGGTAAGGAAGCACAGAAATCTCACGCCCCAATTTTACTTGCAAATCCCTCCTACCCATAACAGCCCCCTTGTCCCATAAGTGGTGAGCCCTCAGGGGACTGGGGCCCTGACAGTCTTTTAGAAAGGAGGGATCCTTCCCAGGGGGGAAGGCCGGATTATGACAAATCGGGGTAAGATGACCTGGCTGTGAAGATATTGCCTTCGGGCCTCTGCAGAGGAGGTCGAAGATGGCCAACGAGGTCCCCACGAACGGGTGGGTTTTGACCGGGGACGGGATGTCAGATCTTCTCAGGTTGCACAGCACATCTAGCCTCCCATTTTCCACAATCTCCCCTTCTATCCGCACCCAGTCTTTTTGGGACCTATTAATATGCTAGTCTACAACCCTACCAACGTGAACAGCCCGATAGTATGTCTTAAGGCAGGGTAGACCGGATCCCCCCTGCTCCTTAGGGAGCATCAGGATGCGCCTTCTGATTCTAGGAGGCCTGCCCGCCCAAACAAAGTTCATAAATATCTTAGACATAGTGACAAAGAAGCAGTTGGGGATAGTGATGGGGATACACTGCAGGAGGTACAGCAGCCTCGGTAGCCCATTCATTTTGAGTACTGCAATGCGTCCAAACCAGGACAGCTTCAATTTGTTCCAGCCCTCTAAGTCACGTTTGATCTTGGCTCCCAGAGGAGCAAAATTGAGCTGGAACAAGTCAGAGGGAGACACAGGCACATTGACCCCCAGGTATCTCAAGCTCCTCCCCTCCCAGGTGAAGGGAAAGAGCTTCTGCAACTCACGTACCTCGCCCTCCGGCAGCGATATGTTCATGGCGCACGACTTTCCAAAATTAATCTTTAGGTTCGATAGACGTCCGAAAATCTCGAACTCCTTTAGAAGATTTGGAACCGAGATCCTTGGAGAACTCAGAAAGAAAAGCATGTCATCCGCATATGCGGCCACTTTTCTTTCTCTCGCACTTATAGCCACCCCCTTAATGTCTGGGTTAAGGTTAACTTTTCTAAGGAAAGGCTCCAGGGAAAGAGCAAATATCAATGGGGACAGGGGGCATCCCTGTCTAGTGCCATTGCGTATGTGGAACCCCTGGGAGGTACAAGCGTTAACTCGCACTTTGGCAGAATTCTACTCCTCATTGTTGCTCCCAGACCTATATGCTCCAAAACCCCACCCAGCCACCTCCAGTCAACCCGATCAAACGCTTTTTCAGCGTCAGTGGAAAGCATGAGCGCTCTGATCTGCCTCGTCCTAGCCCACCACTGTACATTAAGAGCTTTGGTGACATTATCCCTGGCTTCCCGGGTCGGGACAAAACCCACTTGATCCTGTGTGACAAGACTCGGCAGGAAGGAGGCAATCCTGTTGGCCAGGGCCCTTGCAAAGATTTTTACATCTACATTTAAAAGGGATATAGGGCGATAGCTTTTGCAGTCTGTCGGATCTTTCCCCTCCTTTGGAATCACCACTATCCGGGCCTCCAAGGAAGTGCTGGGTAGAGTGCCCGAGGATGAGGTGGATTCAAACGCCCTTTCCATCATGGGAAGCAACAGGTCTGAGAAGGTTTTGTAGTATTGTGTGGGGAAGCCATCAGGGCCCGGGGCCCGACCCGGTTTAGTAGATTTTAGAGCCTTTCGCAGCTCCCCCACCGAGATTGGGGCCTCCAATTGGGCCACCTCATCCTCCGGCAACGAAGGCATTCCTGAATCAGAAAGATAAGAGGCCATGAGGAGGTGCCGGTCCCCCCCCAACTGCTGCCCCTGTAGGTTGTAAAGGTCCGAGTAAAAGTTACAAAAGGCACCCGCAATAGACTCACTATTCTGGAGCAAGAGCCCATTCTTCCCCCTAATAGCCTCTATCCTATTGCGGGCAATTTTGGGTCTAAGCGCCCGTGCGAGCATCCTCCCGGATCTATTGCCTTGCTCATAATACAGCCCCAAGCGTCTGACCATCCACCTACTATTCTCCCTATCCAAAAGGTCTTTAAGTGCCTTACGCTTCAGCTCCAGATCTTGTAGACATTTATCTAACAACGATTGTTTATGTGCGGATTCAAGCACGGCTATCTGTTTAATCAAATCCTCTCTTTGCTGCAATCGTGCCCTCTTGAGCCTCGACCCCTCCTGAATTAATAGCCCTCTCATCGTACATTTCTGTGCTTCCCAAACCACCACCGGATCCATCCCCTCTGTAACATTCTCCTTGACATACCTAGCCAAGACCTCCTGCAGCCTCATAACCACCCCAGGGTCCTTCAACATACTCTCATTAAGTCTCCAGTTCCACTCCTTCCGCTCAACACAAGGGAGAGATAATGAGAGCACCACCGGTGCATGATCGAAAAAAGTGATATTTCCGATCTGCGCACTGACCACCCTCCCCAGGTCTCTCTGCGAGAGAAAGATATAGTCAATCCTGGTGTATTTAGCGTGAATAGGAGAGTAATAGGTATAATCTCGCCCTGTTGGATTCATCAAACGCCAGGAGTCAATTAATTCCAACTCCTGCAAGGATCTCTTAATCCGCTTCAGTGCTCCGTAAGAAATGGCAGTCTTAGCGTCAGAGGTATCCACCAGGGGGTTCAAAGCACAATTCAAGTCTCCCCCTAATATCAGCATACCTTCCCTAAAAGCGTCAAGTTTAGCCAGCACCCTTGAACAAAACTTATGTTGATCTTTATTCGGGGCATACACATTTGCCAAGGTGACGACATGACCATGTAGAAGCGTCCCCTTCACAAACACAAATCTACCTTCTAGATCCCTTTCCACTGCAAGGACCCGAAATGTGACATCTCTGTCCACTAGTATAGCCACCCCTTTCGCTTTGTTAGTAGGGGAGTTAGCCGCAAAGCAAGTCGAGTACACCCTGTTGCCCAGATATGGGGCCTTGTTTCTCTGAAAATGGGTCTCCTGGACCATGGCAAAATGCGCATTAAAGAGCTTTAATTCTCGGAAGAGGGCATGCCTTTTAACAGGAGTATTCAGACCCTTAGCATTCACCGAGACAACATTGAGGCATAGGGGACCCATCTTCTTCAGAAACCCGATAAGCGCCCCCTGGCCAAACACCCCCCCAGTCCAAAGTTCGCCCCCGGACAGGAGCGTATGTAAGCTCTTACCTCACCCCAATAACCCGAGGGGAAAAAGGGGAAAGAGGGGAGACGAAAGAACACAAGGGACAGACAGAAAGAACACTGGGAGAGACACAGAAGGAAGTACTGACAAGAAGAAAAGACACAAAGAAAACAAACCAGTCACACAAACCCAACAAAGAAACCAAGCACCTAAAGAGGGCAGGAAGAAACGAGGAGAGACTCCCCGAATCCCCACACAGGATTTAGGAACTACTGGAGTAACCGTCCCAAGGGGAGACAAGGTCCCCCTTCGGCAGGCACCCCCCGTGACCTCGGAGAGTGATCACCAGGGTCAAGGTGAGAGAGACTAAAGATCAGGCTCTCTCTGGTTCCAACCTGGGCTATCTACCCTTTTGTGGGGGACCGCGGAAGGCCAAGGGAAATCCCCCCAGAAAACAGAAAAAAGAGCCCAGAGGCCTCACACCATAAGCTCAACCCTCAAAACCCCAACGAGGCCCCCTCCTAAATTTCCAGGACTGCAGGGAGCAAGGGAGCTAGCCAGTCCCCATAAGGGATCAAGCATAAATGGAGAAACTCCCCAGACCCCCCCCCCCGACCCCCGTTCAAGTGGTCGATCTCCTGGCCAGGCCTCAGGTGGGGGAGCATCCATCCAACCTAGGTGCCTCCTCCCTCGACCCCCGTCACGCAGGCGCGGTAACATCCCGGGAAGAGTCCCAATCCCCAAGCCGCAATAAAGCTTGAAGTGTCAGGCTGTGCTTGCCAGCTCTCCGTTCCCCGAGGCCTCTTGGTCTAACATCCCGGAGCGAGGGAGAAGCAACACCCCGTATACCCCTTATTCAACCCTCTCACCCGCCATCAACGCGCTGCACCTCCCCAAGCATCATCCCCCCCCCCACTCCCCGCATCGCCGCTCCATATGGGAGACCGAAATGACAAACCCACCCCTATCTCGAGAACATACTCGCAGCGCCGACACAGGGCGAGGCTTTAAAGAAAGTAAGCGAGAGGGCAGGGACGCCCCAAGCTGGCCTTCTCCACGGATTCACTGGGTTAACAGGGACCCAACACCAGACCTCCCTAACCCCCCCTCGATTGACACCGATCCATCCCGGACCGAATCCTCCTCAGGGGAGCACCCAGGACCAGCGTGGGTCTAACACTTGTGAAACATACAATAGAACCCAACCAAGATAACATTGAACAAAACGGCCAACAACTTAGTGGGCTAAGCATATAATCAGGACTCCTGGCTCTTGAGGGCCCAGGAGACAAAATGAGCCCCCCGCCCCCAAGTGTGAAGCTAGAGGTTTCTCCCCCCCCACCAGGGAGACCCACATAAGCAAAGCCCCCTGTTGCATATCTGCAACGGGGAAAGGGCCCAAAACATGTAAATCAACTAGCATTTCAAATGTACAGTCCCACACAACAAATTAGCAACCCAGAATTCCCATTCCCAGTAAGAATCAGCAAACAGTAAGCTTATCAAAACATATCTATAGGTGAGACAGATGGGGAGCCTACAATGCTAAACATACTAGCGGCCTACAAACTATGCGGGGTGGATCAGACAGCTAAATCCTAAACATCAGTAAAAGGGGAAAGCAGCTTAGCTCTGAGGCTGTGAAGAACACGCAGGCCTGCCTCTCAGCTCCTGGATCTGGAACGACTGCCCTCTCCTCTTAACGCCCGCAGGGAGCGATCTCGGGGCGTCCGCCGTTAAGAGCTGGTGCGATCGTCTTGGGTGCCTCTATGCAGTAACTGCGGGATGGAAAAGTCCTGAAGCCAGTCCGGGACAGATATCTCAGGAAGTCGCAGCTGGGAGCAAAAGTCCGGTAAGTCCTCCGGGAACCTGAGTGTGGCCGACTTGCCATTGCTTGAAGCAGAAAGGGCGAAGGGAAAGCGCCATCTATACGGGATGCCCCGTTCTCTGAGAAGCGCTGTGAGGGGGCGCAGCACCCTCCGATTCTGCAGGGTGATGTTTGATAGATCCTGGAACAGTTGGATTTCACTGTTGTTGAATAGTATACTGTCCCGGCCTCTTGCTTTCGCGAGGATTTCCTCTTTCAGGGGGAAACTCATCAAGCAGCAGACAATATCACGAGGGGTAGAATCTCCAGCTCTGCGGGGTCTAAGAGCCCTGTGGGCTCTGACAAACTCAATCTGTGAGCCTGGCGGTCTCTCCAAGAGAGAATTGAAAATGGAAGTCAGGGCCTCTTGCGTCTGATCCGGGGCCACCTCCTCTGGTACCCCCCGAACTCGGATATTACACCTCCTGTTCCGATTTTTGAGGTCCTCCAGGTGTCTATGGAAGTCCAGTAAGTGCTTGTTATGAGCTCGGACCACATTGCGCACCTCTGCCAGCCTAGACGACGTGTCGGCACTTTCCCCCTCGACTTTATCCACTCTTTGGGATAGGTGTTTCAAGTCTCTCCGCAGGTCAGCAATAGCTGCAGTAATTGAAGCCTTGATTTCCCCCGCGAAACTCGCTAGCTCACTGCGAGTGGGGAGCTGGCTGAGTCGAGCCGAGAGAGCAGTGTTCACCTTCAGAGGCGGTCGCATCTTCCCTCTCCGGCGAGCTGCACATGGAGCGAGCGTCCGCCATATTGGAAGGCCAGAGATCCTCCTTCATTTGACTCTGGAACAGCTCAGGGAGCCTCTTACTCGCAGATTTTGGGGTCTGGGAGGTTCTGGGGTTCTTAGTGGAGGCCCCGGGTTTGTTTAGTCGCCCCATAGTAGAAGTAGGTCGCGAATAAAAAGGCTTCTTAGGGGACCTCGTCAGGAGCTCCCAGGTCAAGCTTCCATCTTGTTCCCCGGCCAAGCCACGCCCCCCCAGCCACGTACATTTTACATGGCTGGCGTTTAAAGGGTTAAAGAGACACTGGAGTTGGCTCCAAAAATTGGATGAATCACACCCTGGAGTTGCAAGCAGCAGCAGCAGCAGGAGCAGCAGCAGGAGCAGGAGCCCAAACATGACTTTAAAGAGACACTGGATTTGGCTGCAGGAGCCGAAAAATTGGATGAATCACACCCTGGAGTTGCAAGCAGCAGCAGCAGCAGGAGCAGCAGCAGGAACAGGAGCCCAAACATGACTTTAAAGAGACACTGGATTTGGCTGCAGGAGCCAAAAGATTGGATGAATCACACCCTGGAGATGCAAGCAGCAGCAGGAGCGGCAGCAGCAGGAGCCCAAACATTGCTTTAAAGAGACACTGGATTTGGCTGCAGGAGCCCAAAAATTGGATGAATCACACCCTGGAGTTGCAAGCAGCAGGAGCAGCAGCAGCAGGAGCAGGAGCCCAAACATTACTTTAAAGAGACACTGGATTTTGCTGCAGGAGCCCAAAAATTGGATGAATCACACCCTGGAGTTGCAAGCAGTAGCAGCAGCAGGAGCACAAACATTGCTTGAAAGACACCCTGGAGTTGGCAGCAGCAGCAGGAGCCCAAAAATTGACTGACACACCCTGGAGTTGGCAGCAGCAGCAGGAACCCAGAAATTGGCTGGAAGGCACTCTGAAGTTGGCAGCAGCAGGAGCACAAACATTAGCTGGAAGGCACACCCTGGAGTTGGCAGCAGCAGAAGTAGGAGCCCAAACATTGCATGAAAGACACCCTGGAGTTGGCAGCAGCAGGAGGCCAAGAATTGGCTGAAAGGCACACCCTGAAGTTGGCATCAGCAGGAGGCCAAAAATTGGCTGAAAGGCACACCCTGAAGTTGGCATCAGCAGGAGGCCAAAAATTGGTCTAAAGACATAAATATGTTTTGCACCATTTGGAAAGTGTAAAGCGTGGCACCATGCTGAATCTAGTCGCATGCATCAGCCATTGGTGGGTGGAAATCCTGGCTGATCCATCCCTGATTCATTTTGACAAAGGTGAGTCTCTCCACATATTTAGTTGACAGACGAGTTCTCCTCGCCGTAACTATGGCCCCCGCCGCACTAAAGACCCGCTCAGATGGCACGCTACTTGCCGGGCAGGACAGCTTTTCCAGGGCAAACTCTGCTAGTTGCGGCCACAAATCAAGTTTGGCTGCCCAGAATTCCAGCGGATCCTCAAGGTGTGTTGGCATGGTCATGTCAAGGTATGACATGACCTGCTGGTTGAGGTCCTGCTCCAGGTCTTCCTGCTGCTCATGAGTAGCCTCACTATGCGGGTGTAGAAAGCTACTCATTAGCGACTGAAGACTGAGGCTGCTGCTGATGGAGCTGCTGCTGCTGCTCCTGCCAACCCCCAGCAGGCATGGCAGTGGAAGCTGAGCACAGAGGTCCCCCCGAGTCAGACCTGCGAGAGTATGGACCATGGCGCAGATAGGCATCGGCCAACTGACACGCAGAATGTCTTTGTAGTAGTTCAGTTTGTCCTCCCTCTCGGCGGGTTTAAAAAATGCCCCCATTTTGTCATTTTGTGCCGGAAGCGAGGGTTCAATAAGGTGGACAGCCAGAAGTCATCCCGCCGACAAATGGAAACAATTCTGGGGTCACTACGCAGGCACGTGAGCATGCTTCCTGCCATTTGCGCAGGGGACTCGGAGGGACTACCTGTCTCCATCTCCACTGCATACTGCCACGGTGTGTCCGGGTCCTCTGTCTCGCCTTCCTCACAACCCTCTAGCTCCTCTGGCTGCTCCTCCTCTCCTGTCCGCTGACTAGATAAACCAGCCATTTTGCCAAGCCTAAACTGTGCTTCACTGGGCCACTCCTCCTCCTCTTCCTCCTCCTCCTCCAGTTCAGCTCCAACAGGGTTCATGTGGCCGTAAGATGTAGACGCCATGTCTCCAGTGCCCTGACCAGCCATGGTTTCTAACATATGCTGTAGTACATGAAGCAGTGGAATCACGTTGTTCATCCCGTAATCCTGCCGACTGATAAATAAAGTGGCTTCCTCAATGGGTCTAAGCAAACGGCAGGTGTCACGTATGAGCTGCCACTGGTTGACATTGAAGTTACACAGGGGAGTCCCCCTATCCGCTTGGATCATCAGGAAATCCGTGATGGCTTTTCTCTGTTCATATAATCGGTCCAACATGTGAAGGGTGGAATTCCAACGGGTGGAAACATCGCAAATCAGACTATGTTGGGGGCTACCGTTCTGACGCTGTAGCTCAAGAAGGGTGTGTTTGGCGGTGTATGAGTGGCTGAAGTGCATGCAAAGTTTCCTTGAAGTTGTTAGGATGTCTTGCAGATGGGGGGAACACTTCAGAAACTGCTTGACAACCAGATTGAAGACGTGAGCCATGCAGGGCCCATGGGTCAGGCTTCCTTGGCGCAGCGCAGACAAAATGTTCTTCCCATTGTCGGTAACCATGATTCCCATTTTAAGTTTTTTTGGAGTAAGCCATGTTTGGATTTCCTGATGAATAAATTTAAGCAGTTCCTCCCCTGGGTGACTCCGTTCGCCAAGACAAACCATGTGAAGCACAGTGTGACACCTCCGTGCCCTGTACACATGGTAGACTGGAGGGGCACTGAGACTTGAGCCTACAGTGGAGGGTGAGGAGATGGCGGAGGATGGGGAGGCCGAGTCGCACGGTGTCACAGGCCCAACGGGCAGGGAGCGCGGAGGCCGAAGTGGCGTGACCTGTCCAAGTTGCTGCTGCTGCAAAGGGGCCACATTCAACCAGTGGGCCGTAAACGACATGTACTGTCCCTGACCATAGTTACAGCTCCAGACGCCGGCGCTGCCATGCCCTTTGCTACACACGGACAGGCTCAAGGACTGGCCCACCTTCTGTTCAACAAAAGTGTGCAGCGCTGGTACTGCCTTCTTGGCAAAGAAATGACGGCTTGGGACTCTCCACCTCGGCTCGGCACAAGCCATCAGTTCTCTGAAAGGTGCAGAGTTCACCACCTGAAAAGGGAGGGACTGCAGCACCAGCAACTTGGACAGGAGCACATTTAGCTTCTGCGCCGTAGGATGAGTGGGCGCATACTGCTGTCTCTCGGACATGGCTTCGCTGATGGATTGCTGGCGGGATGCATGACTTGGAGGAGGAGGAGCAGGAGCGACAGAGGATGGGTATGACGCACAGCTGCCTTCGGCTGAGGTGCTGGAGCGGCTTGCCACTTGGTGAGGAAGCAGGCTGGACCACCTCTTCGGAGCCTCGGTTCTCCTGGGCCGCTTTATGGTGACGCATGATATGTTGACGCAGGGCCGTGGTGCCAACATTTGGGCCCTGGCCACGCTTCACCTTCTGCCCTACATATCTTGCATGTGGCCATGTTACCCTCCTGCGGATGCTTCAGGAAAAACTGCCACACTGCAGAGTGGCTACTTTTCCCACCAACAGGCCTCACTGATTCACTGCTACTGTCGCCAACTCCAGGAACCCCTGCTCCACTACCTCCCGATAAGGTAGCCTGCCGTGCAGCAGGTGCTCTACCTCGGCCCCGGCCACGTTTGGCTCCAGGCTTTACAATTGTGCCCCCATGCTGACTGCCAACCATGCTGCTAACACCTTGCTGCCTCAGCTGCTGACTCCGGGGCAACCTGCGCCCCTCTTCTTCTGATGATGACGATGAAGCCCCTACATCACCCGGCTCCCAAGTGCGACCGGCTTCATTATCATCATCATCACCGAGTTGTGGCTGCACGTCACTGATGTTCTCGGTTTCCTCAACAGTGTCTGGCGCAGGAGCTGGAACGCTCGCAACACCCACGACACTGTCCACATCACTATTTGTCTGCCTAGCTAAAGAAGCCACCTCCATTTCTTGGCTGGGCAGTAGCTGCTGACTGTCCTCTATCTGATCGTTCTCCTCACTAAAGAGTGGAGCTGAACCCAAAGCATAGGATACGTCCCTGGGTGAGGGAATGGCGTAGGACAGAGGCAATGGGAGGACAGGGACTGCTCTCGGGGCATGCCAACTTAGGGTTGTTTCAGAGGAACCTACCCACCCTAGACTGGGGGTCTCAGATGTAACTTGTGATGATGTGGATGACCGCATTAACCAATCTACCATGGCAGATGCGTTACTGGTGGAGACACGACCGCTAGCAGATACTGGCAGATCAGGTCTCTCACCATGACTCCTGCTGCCACTCGCTCCTAGTCTGCTGCGACCTCTGCCTGCTGAAGCTTGGCCTCTGCCACTCCTCTTTGAACATCCTTGCACTTTTCTGCCTGACATTTTTATGTATTTGAAATGCGCAATAGGTACAATAAAAAATGTGTTTACTTTAAAAAGCAGAATCTAAATAAAGTGAGTAACTGCTTCTCTGCACCAGATACTATGAAAATTGGCAATATGAGATATCCTGCGGCCTAGTGTTTTGGCAGCAGACCAAAAACCAATTCAAAATGCAATAGTTTGATTAAGCTGAGGAAGGATGAACAAGCGTATTTAGTATAACAGATAGGCTGCTAAGTGCAGGTTTGGGATACCCTGCGGCCTAGTGTTTTGGCAGCAGGACAAAAAACAATTCAAAATGCAATAGCTTGCTTAAGCTGCGGAAGGATCAGCAAGCAAATTTAGTATAACAGATAGGCTGCTAAGTGCAGGTTTGGGATATCCTGCAGCCTAGTGTTTTGGCAGCAGACCAAAAACCAGTTCAAAATGCAATAGTTTGATTCAGCTGAAGAAGGATGAACAAGCGTATTTAGTATAACAGATAGGCTGCTAATTGCAGGTTTGGGATGCCCTGCGGCCTAGTGTTTTGGCAGCAGGAAAAAAACCAATTCAAAATGCAATAGCGTAATAAAGCTGATGCTGAACAACGCTTATTTAGTATAACAGATAGGGTGCAACATGGTGGTTTGGGATACCCTGCGGCCTGGTGTATTGACAGCAGGACAAAAACAAATTCAAAATGCAATAGCTTAATAAAGCTGAGACTGTAGACGCTTATTTAGTATAACAGATAGGGTGCAACGTGGTGGTTGGGGATACCCTGCGGCCTGGTGTATTGACAGCAGGACAAAAAACAATTCAAAATGCGATAGCTTAATAAAGCTGATGCTGAACAATGCTTATTTAGTATAACAGATAGGGTGCAACGTGGTGGTTTGGGATACCCTGCGGCCTGGTGTATTGACAGCAGGACTAAACCCAATTCAAAATGCAATAGCTTAATAAAGGTGATGCTGAACAACGCTTATTTAGTATAACAGGGTGCAACGTGCAGGTTTGGGATACCCTGCGGCCTGGTGTATTTAAAGCAGACCAAAACCAATTCAAAATGCAATAACTTAATAAAGCTGAGGCTGTAGACGCTTATTTAGTATAACAGATAGGGTGCCACGTGGTGGTTTGGGATACCCTGCGGCCTGGTGTATTGACAGCAGGACTAAACCCAATTCAAAATGCAATAGCTTAATAAAGCTGATGCTGAACAACGCTTATTTAGTATAACAGGGTGCAACGTGCAGGTTTGGGATACCCTGCGGCCTGGTGTATTTAAAGCAGACCAAAACCAATTCAAAATGCAATAACTTAATAAAGCTGAGGCTGTAGACGCTTATTTAGTATAACAGATAGGGTGCCACGTGGTGGTTTGGGATGCCCTGCGGCCTGGTGTATTGACAGCAGGACTAAACCCAATTCAAAATGCAACTGCTTAATAAAGATGATGCTGAACAAGGCTTATTTAGTATAACAGATAGGGTGCAACGTGGTGGTTTGGGATACCCTGCGGCCTGGTGTATTGACAGCAGGACAAAAACCAACTAAAAATGCAATAACTTAATAAAGCTGAGGCTGTAGACACTTATTTAGTATAACAGATAGAGTGCAACGTGGTGGTTTGGGATACCCTGCGGCCTGGTGTATTGACAGCAGGACAAAAACCAATTCAAATGCAATAGCTTAATAAAGCTGATGCTGAACAATGCTTATTTAGTATAACAGATAGGGTGCAACGTGGTGGTTTGGGATACCCTGCGGCCTGGTGTATTGACAGCAGGACAAAAACCAATTCAAAATACAATAACTTAATAAAGCTGAGGCTGTAGACGCTTATTTAGTATAATAGATAGGGTGCCCCGTGGTGGTTTGGGATACCCTGCGGCCTGGTGTATTGACAGCAGGACAAAAACCAATGCAAAATGCAATAGCTTAATAAAGCTGATGCTGAACAACGCTTATTTAGTATAACAGATAGGGTGCAACGTGGTGGTTTGGGATACCCTGCGGCCTGGTGTATTGACAGCAGGACTAAACCCAATTCAAAATGCAATAGCTTAATAAATGTGATGCTGAACAACGCTTATTTAGTATAACAGGGTGCAACGTGCAGGTTTCGGATACCCTGCGGCCTGGTGTGTTTAAAGCAGACCAAAACCAATTCAAAATGCAATAACTTAATAAAGCTGAGGCTGTAGACGCTTATTTAGTATAACAGATAGGGTGCCACGTGGTGGTTTGGGATACCCTGCGGCCTGGTGTATTGACAGCAGGACTAAACCCAATTCAAAATGCAATAGCTTAATAAAGCTGATGCTGAACAACGCTTATTTAGTGTAACAGGGTGCAACGTGCAGGTTTGGGATACCCTGCGGCCTGGTGTATTTAAAGCAGACCAAAACCAATTCAAAATGCAATAACTTAATAAAGCTGAGGCTGTAGACGCTTATTTAGTATAACAGATAGGGTGCCACGTGGTGGTTTGGGATGCCCTGCGGCCTGGTGTATTGACAGCAGGACTAAACCCAATTCAAAATGCAACTGCTTAATAAAGATGATGCTGAACAAGGCTTATTTAGTATAACAGATAGGGTGCAACGTGGTGGTTTGGGATACCCTGCGGCCTGGTGTATTGACAGCAGGACAAAATCCAACTAAAAATGCAATAACTTAATAAAGCTGAGGCTGTAGACACTTATTTAGTATAACAGATAGAGTGCAACGTGGTGGTTTGGGATACCCTGCGGCCTGGTGTATTGACAGCAGGACAAAAACCAATTCAAATGCAATAGCTTAATAAAGCTGATGCTGAACAATGCTTATTTAGTATAACAGATAGGGTGCAACGTGGTGGTTTGGGATACCCTGCGGCCTGGTGTATTGACAGCAGGACAAAAATCAATTCAAAATACAATAACTTAATAAAGCTGAGGCTGTAGACGCTTATTTAGTATAATAGATAGGGTGCCCCGTGGTGGTTTGGGATACCCTGCGGCCTGGTGTATTGACAGCAGGACAAAAACCAATGCAAAATGCAATAGCTTAATAAAGCTGATGCTGAACAACGCTTATTTAGTATAACAGATAGGGTGCAACGTGGTGGTTTGGGATACCCTGCGGCCTGGTGTATTGACAGCAGGACAAAAACCAATTCAAAATGCAATAACTTAATAAAGCTGAGGCTGTAGACGCTTATTTAGTATAACAGATAGGGTGCAACATGGTGGTTTGGGATACCCTTCGGCCTGGTGTATTTAAAGCAGACAAAAACCAATTCAAAATGCAATAACTTAATAAAGCTGAGGCTGAACAACGCTTATTTAGTATAACGGATAGGCTGCTAAGTGCAGGTTTGGGATGCCCATGTGGCCTGGTGTTTTTAAAGCAGACCCAAAAATATTAACACTAATCCAATTATTTAAATGCTTTTGTGTAACAGATAGGGTTACATAAGGCACTGCATAGATGGCATGCACAGTGCATTTAAAGCAGACCCAAAAATATTAACACTAATCCAGTTATTTAAATGCTTGCGTGTAACAGATAGGGTTACATAAGGCACTGCATAGATGGCATGCACAGTGGCCTGGTGTATTTAAAGCAGACCCAAAAATATTAACACTAATCCAGTTATTTAAATGCTTGCGTGTAACAGATAGGGTTAGATAAGGCACTGCATAGATGGCATGCACAGTGGCCTGGTGTATTTAAAGCAGACCCAAAAATATTAACACTAATCCAGTCATTTAAATGCTTGTGTGTAAGAGATAGGGTCACATAAGGCACTGCATAGATGGCATGCACAGTGGCCTGGTGTATTTAAAGCAGACACAAAAATATTAACATTAATCCAGTTATTTAAATGCTTGTGTGTAACAGATAGGGTTAAATAAGGCACTGCATAGATGGCATGCACAGTGGCGTGGTGTATTTAAAGCAGACCCAAAAATATTAACTCTAATCCTGTTATTTAAATGCTTGTGTGTAACAGATAGGGTTACATAAGGCACTGCATAGATGGCATGCACAGTGGCCTGGTGTATTTAAAGCAGACCCAAAAATATTAACACTAATCCAGTTATTTAAATTCTTGTGTGTAACAGATAGGATTACATAAGGCACTGCATAGATGGCATGCACAGTGGCAAGGCAGATTACGGTTTACAGCACAAAGAAATCAAATTGAATTGAAAACTGATCAGGCAAATCACCCTGTCACTGTCACTTTTATGCTGTCCCTGGATTGTTCCCGTTTTCCACTATCTTTCCCTGGCTCTGTCTGCCTCTATAAATCTCCCTACCTATCTGTAACTCTCCCTACCTATCGCTAAATGTCTGTCCCTGTCTGCAGCAACCACCGCTGTCTCACGAATGCAAGTCTGAAATGCGCACACGCAAGATGGCCGCCGCTTTATATAGCCCGGAGACGTCACCAGGCTTCCTGGCTGCTGATAGGCTGCATATGACTGTCCCATCATACCTTGCCCCAGGGTACATGTCTGGACATGTGCGTCCACCATCTTAGAATGCCTGTCATTGAAATGAATGGAGTTTAAAGGAAAACTTCGATCGATCGAATCGCGGGGAAATTCGGATTCGTTCAGAAACGAATTTCCCATGAAATTCGGAACAAATCCGGGTTCGTCCAGATCGATTCGCTCATCCCTACTAGTGGAGTGTCCACTTGCTCAGGCTACTTGGGTGTCACTTCTATTTAATAACAAGTATTAGTGGAGTATCCACTTGCTCAGGCCACTTAAGGCCCACTGCTGTTTAATAACAAGTATAAGTAGAGTATCCACTTGCTCAGGCCACTTAAAGGTAATTTTGAAGGTCAATCGCCTTGGTGCCACCCCTCCCTGGATTTGAAGCCCTCTAGCCCTTGCTACCCCCATTTTACAGTCATTTTGGGCCCCCAAGTTTGGGTCCCCATTTACTTCAATGGGTTTTGGTTCGGAAAAACCCAAACCAAACTTTTGCGGCAAGTTCGGCCAAACTCAACAACCCAAACTTCTACAGGTTCACTTATCACTATTAGGGACAAAGAACAAATGAATACTAATTGATTTTTTTCGAGGAACTGTCAGTAGGGAGAGAAACTGAGAGAAAAAGAAACATCTGCTGATTGTCCTTTTCAGTGCACTGTCAGTGTATACTTATACCATAGTCACTGCAAGCATATACTAGCTTCTACTGCTGTTTCAGTCACTGTAAGTTTATGCCATATTTTTTGCACTATAAGACTATATATTTTTCCCCAAAAGGGGGAAATGCCCGTGTGTCTTATAGGGCAAAGGCAATGTGGCAGACCCCATCCCGACCACTGCTGGGTCAGTTAGTTGAAAAAAAACACTTCTTACCTACACAGCGATCCAGAAGAACCTGCTTGGCAGTCATCATACGCTACTCTGTGCACCGTCATTGATGAATCCGCTCATGGCTGGCTGCACTGTGTAAATGAGTGGTACAGAGCGATTCATCTTGTCATTGATGCATCGGCGCGCGTTGCCTGAGGAGAGTGGCAGCTTCTTCTGGATGCCAATACAGGTAGGACGTTTTGAACTGACTGGGGTTTGATGGCATTTGGGGAAGGGGGGTGATCTGCCACACTGCTTGTTCTATGGTGGATTGGGGGCTGCACAATGTTATATAGGGAGCAGGATTCTGCATGCTACTTGTTTTGGGGGATGAGGGCGATCTGCCATACTACCCTGAACTCTGCCTGTTATATAGGGAGGGGGGATTCTGCATGCTGCTTGTTTTGGGGGATGGGGGGATCTGCCACACTACCCTGCCTGCTGCCTGTTATATAGGGGAGGTTTGTTTTTGGGGATCTGTCAAACTATCTGTTTTAGGGGTGATAGGGGGGTTCTGCCATGTCCTGTAAGGTCCTGGGGGCTATTTGAGCACACCATTTGGTTCAGATTATGTTTTTTCTTTTTTCCTCCTCTAAAACTCTAGGTGTGTCTTATGGACAGGTGCATCTAAACTGGTGAAAAATACGGTACTCAAACCATCTTCTACTGCCGTGACATTAACTGAAAGTTTATACTCATATTTAAAAAATATTATTTTTTTTGTTTTTAATTTAATTTTAATGTATGTTTTATTGTATGTTATTATTTTAAGCACTTCCCCTACTCCATTTTTGCATGGCAATTGTCATGTTATTACCCACATTTTGCAGCCTTCTACCTATTAGTACTCCCATTTTACAGCCATTTTGGGTCCCCATTGATTTCAATGGGGTTTGGGTTCTGGTCAAGTCTGGGTATCCGAACTGAAGTTTTAAAGTTTGACTGAATTTGGCGAACCTGAACTTCTACGAGTTGGTTCATCACTATCCATACTGTATATATTACTGTATTGAATGCAACACATTCATTAAACTTTGAAAAGCAGTGAGTTTCAGTAAAAAATAAGAGTGTGCTTTCTAGCTGTCATTAGCATGTCGTGTTCACACACACTGCAAGGTATATGTAAATTACTGCTATTTATGCTGAAAAGAATATACAACATGATATATACCTGCTTCTGAAAATCCGCTGAAGGGGCGGCAATGTTGTTTCAATCTTCTAAACCAAATGGCATGAAAGGTATGACCATGTTTTTTTCCAGATTTTCTGATTTCAGGAATGAATAGAATAATGTTTTTTGAAAAAATTATCCTTGTTAGATATAGCTAAATTATGTCTCCAACAAGTCCATATATACAGTATATATGATTAGTATGTACTTAGGTAATCCTATGTACTTAGGTAAGGTATTTATGTGTACTTTATTTCCCATGTGGGGAATGAACTCAGTGGAGAGATTAGCTCTCCTTTAACGAGTCAATAGGAAACAGTTAATTAGCAATGGAATCACCATTGTTTATTGACAGACAGCGTCTTAACTAGCAGTTTAAATGTTAATATGTCAGAAGGACATAGAGTTTTTGCATCTGAGAAGAGGTCACCAGCATGTCATGTTTTTTCCCCAGGCAGAAAGAAGGGCAAAAATCTTTTGATGATCCACGCAAAGTGTCAAATGAAAACCTCTGAAGGAGGGTCAAGTAATTCTGACCTATAAAAATGTTCAGAATGTTTGCAGCTGATAGTAAACACAATTTAAAGATTGCTTAAAGTGGACCAAAACCCAGGTTTTGACTATCCTGGGTTTTGGTCATTTCCCCCATGGTACCCCAATTGGGGGTGCACCGCTGCGTGAACCCCCCCCCCCCCCCCCCCCCAGATCGCCTAAGCCAACTCATCTCTTCCCGGTCCTACAGCGTATGCGGGCCGTTCTTCCAATCACCGAGCTCTGACCTGCTGACGTCATGTCGTCTAAGCCTTTGTCTAAGGCCAGTGGCTCCAAGCACACTGACGGCCGCATCCCCCGCTACCCTCTAACAGGGAGAGTGGCCATGCTAGCCATTCACAAATGCCTGGTGCGGGCACAAGCCGTGTTAGCGGGACAGCGGGGATGCGGCCGTGACTTGCGCTGCGCCTTTGGACCAGAAACAAGGTAAGTGTATGGGCGACCTGGGGGCTTTCACACAGTGGGGCATCCCGGGGGGAGGAAATCAATCTTTAAATTGCCTAATTGTCATCAAGTGTTCACAATTATTTTCACCACTTAGGATGTCTTCACCAATTAGGACATATTACGTTTTCGGACTGGCATTTTAAGTGTTGGGATGTGGAACTAAAGCAGAATGAGTCAATCAGTTAAAATGATTTTGAGTCAAAAGTTAAAAAATAAATAGCAGTAGCTTACCTTACATTGAGTCCCTCCAGTGCTCTCCTTCTTGCTATGTCGGACTTTTTAGTGAGGAAATCACTTCCTCATTCAGCTTTCAATCCCCATGACCTGGTAAATTGCCTAATTGTAATGAGGGGTTCACAACAATTGTTTTCACCACTTAGGATGTTTTCACCAATTAGGACATATTACGCTTTTGGTTGGACTGGTTTTTTAAGTGTTGGGATGTGAAACTAAAGAAGAATGTGTCAGTTAAAATGGCTGGCAAGTCAAAAGACAAAAAATAAATATCAGTGGCTTACCTTACATTGAGTCCCTCCAGTGCTCTCCTTCCTGCTATGTTGTAGTCCTTAGTGAGGAAATCACCAGCAAGGAGGGGACACCTATAGGGGGGAATGAGGAGAAAGCAAATATCTTCTTTGCTTCCATATTCACAAAAAAATGTGACATACAGAGCAATAACCCCAACTCTCCGTTAAATGTCACTGGTCTATATTCATATTAATGCTGGGCAATGATGAACAAATGAATGAATGAGTTGCTGGACACCTTGTGCTGGCTGCACCCTAGTAATTACTAAGGACCAAATATTAAAGCCTGGTGCATTGGGCTGAGTGATAACCAAGGAGGAAAGGGCCACACATTTTGTACATAAAAACAAATAAACTCCTGAATGTCTTTTTAATTTAAAAAAAACATGCAGCTAATTGACTGCAAGGCCTTTTCTATTTAAAGAACACATGGGAATGTGCCGAGTACTTTTTACTGTTCAGTAATAGAAAAAAATCACACTAATATTTGATACCTGTTAATTTCGGGTGTATTTGTTATATTTTTCAACATTTTTGTTTGCCTATGCAAAATGCTAAGTGAAAAAATGCAGATCCCATACATTTCTATAAAATAGAAATACTGTACCTAGACCAAAAACATAATAGCTGTTTTTCCTTTGTTGAATCACACAAACATTCAAAAGTCAAAACTCAAGAACCAAACACATTTTTTTTCTACCATCCTTTGCTGAATCAGACCCTTATTTAAAGTATGAGCTTGGTCGAAATATTGCTGTAGCCAGCACCAGGACTCTGTTTTAAAGTGGATTAAAACTTGTGCAGGCCAGCCCTGAAGTTTAAAATACTCCAGGACCAGCTGCTTGGCTCTCCATGGGATCTTAGGGCCTTATTCATCAAGCGATAGCGCCAGGTAGAGTCTGACGAGCGCCAGGTACCACCAGCTAACGGCGGCTACCGACTCAAGTACGCCCGGCGTCGGCCACAATGACGCATTTATCACGCTAAATGCGGCCAGGCGAGAGCGTCAGCTAGCGCGGGATTCATCATGCAGCCGACTGCAACGAACAGCGCCGCTGCTAATCCCATCACAGCGCCAGGTCTGACCTGTCGCTACCTGCCGCTCTCCCATACATTTCAATGGCAGACACTGCAATGATTGTTTTAAGTGGTTTTTGTGTTCTTGTGTTTTGCTCAAAATTCAACACATGTTTTTTGGGATATGTTTTATTAATCTGCCTTGTTATTTTTGTTTTTTAGATGAAAGTTGTAATTTTTACACTGTAATGTTGTGAGTGACATCTAAAATGCATCCCCTCCCACAAAACACATTAGGCTCAAAATAGCTTGCTTTCACAACACACGGGGCTTGTAAAGCTACTTTTTAGTCAGTCATGTTTGGCGCTCACGTTCGCTCATTGAAATTGTCAGCGCCCAAGCTATTCGGCAGCCCTGTCCTTGATGAATCTGTGGTGGTCAGAGTTTGTGCAGTCGCTGTTTTGATTCGCTATGTGGCGGCGCGAGCGTCGCTGTGCTGCGCTGTGCTGTTCATACATGTGCCCTTCTGCCATTTTCCCGGAATTCACTTGCCGCGACCCCAGTCGTTCTTAATGAATACACTGTAGTTGTGAGCGTGCATGTCCACATTCTGCAGGATTTCTTCAGGCGTACAAGCTCATAACAACCCGTTATGCATTCTCCTGTGTGCCACATTATCATGTAGTTGGATAGTTTTATTGTGTTATTATTTTATGAAGGAATAAGATTGTTATTTGTAAGCAACCAGCTTTTTGGTTTTCTCGGACCTATGCATTACAGGATCTTGAACACCCAGCTAAATCAAGCTAATAATTAATGGCGTCTTTGCCAATAGCTTGTTGTAATGCGTAAATTTACTTTTTCCGCCACTTAGCTTGCACATAGCTGATATTAGCTTGTTCCTGGTGCGCGGAGGTTTTTTTTTTGTTATTTTGTTCCCAGTTGCTTTGGTCATATCCGGTTCCGGTTTCCTCCTTTGCGTTTCAAAGCCACATAAAGCTTTAACTTTCTCGCGCTTTGTCCAATAGCTTGTTTTAATGTGTAAATTTTCTTTTTCCGCCACTTAGCTTGCACATAGCTGATATTAGCTTGTTCCTGGTGCGCGGAGCGTTTGTGTTTTTTTTTTTTTCCCAGTTGCTTTGGTCATATCCGGTTCCGGTTTCATCCTTTGCGTTTCAAAGCCACATAAAGCTAAAAATTACTTGCGCTTAGTCCAATAGCTTTTTGGAATGCGTAAATTGACTTAGCTTGCACATAGCGGATATTAGCTTGTTCCTGGTGCGCGGAGCGTTTTTTTTTTTTCTCCTGTCGCTTTGGTCATATCCGGTTCCTGTTTCCTCCTTTGCGTTTCCACCATGCTGCCCAGGAGACGGATTCTGCGCCTCCCCAGCTCCTCCTCTGATTCTGACCCCACCACCCCTCCCCCACCTCCCCCACCTACCTCACCTCCCCCACCTAACCCCCCTCCAACCCCTTCCCCTCCTGGGCCAGCGAAACAGACTCGTAAATGGGTGGATAGCCGCGTAAACGGCCAGGTGGTCAAAGTGAGTATGTTTATCTTGGATTTTATGCTTAAAGTGGACCAACACACGGGGGATTGGCCCTGAAATCTCTTAGATTTGCGGACCAATCAGATCCCTCCCCACGGGGCATCCCAAATCGGGATGTCCTGCGGAGATGAACCCCCCAGGAGGCCAAAAAACCTTACCTCAGCCCCGTTACATCGGTGCATGCGCGAGCCGCGGATGTGTGTTGCGCTTCCCTCTAGCAGGGTGCGCCCCTGCGCCGGACATTTGTTAATGGCTGGCGCAGGCGGCCTCCCTGTTAGAGGGAAGCGCAACACGCGTCCTACAGCGCTCAGAGGCAGCTGAGCTGGTATGCGCGTCCAAGCGGCCTGGGACGTGCATACCACAGCGGCGCAGAGCGCTGTGATAGCCTGGCGCAGTCACGTGGGAGCGTGGTCAGTTGAGTATTTCTGGCCTTCCCGGGGGGTTTCAGACAGTGGCCCACCCCCGATTGGTGTGCCCCACCAAAGTGGACCCAAACCCAGAATAGTCAAAATCCTGGGTGTTGGTCCACTTTAATCTGTTCTCAGTATAACTGTTTAGGCCATTGTTCTGATGTCATGTATTGATTTTTGTTTGTTTTTCATTGCTCATAGGATTTCTGCATCCACCAATACGGCTATGCCCGTGGGGGCAAGAAGCGAATTGCCATGGAGGTGAAGGCTACAGTGTCCCGGCGCTTCGACACCCACCTCACAGTCCGATCAATAATGCAAAAATGGTCGGACTTCAAGCGCCGGGACCCTGAAGGCGTGTACCGCCTATATGATGCCTACGCTTCAGGTAAGTTTAAGCTTATGCTATGTTTATACTTTTTTGTAAATAATCTTCTAAGCTGTGTCCATTTTGGGTATTAAAATTAATTCTTTTCATTCACCCCCTCAACACAGATAAGCGTCCTCCCCTGGGGAAACGTGGGAAGGGAGTCCTCCCCCGAACCAGACAGGCGGACTCGGGGGAGTCATCGGGGGAGGGTCCCTCTGGCGGGTCCTATTTAGAGGACCCAGGGGAGGAAGGGGATGACGCCCCAGAGGAGTGTACTGCTGGGGGGCTGGCAGGATCAAGCTTCAGCTCCTCACACTCTGACTCTGAGGAGTCTCAACAGCCAAGGGGCCACTCTCAAGTGGGGAGTCCAAGTGGGGTGGAAGGAATGGACTCTCCCACACTCCCTGAAGGAGCAGGGAGTGAGAGGGAGGAGGGTGGCCCTTTTGCTGGGGGATCTTCGGAGCAGAGTGTGAGGAGCCGAGGCTCCCCGCCTCCTCCTCAGAGCCCTCCCTGGGCTTCAAGTGGCCGATCATCCCCTGGTGAGTGCACATTTTGTCATTGTTAGTCTGTGACAGGTTTCATCTGGCCATTTGTACTTAGCCCTTGCCATTCCTCTCTAATTTGCAGGGCATCATATAGGCGGCACCTCCATGGCCTTTTGGCAACGCCTTCTCCACGGGCATAGTCGTGGTAAGTGTTTGTTGTTATCCCTCACATTCCATATGTTATGACATTCTTTAAAGTGGACCAACACCCATTGTTGATTGTGCTTGGAATCTCTAAGCTTCCATGCCCAATCACCTCCCTCACCCAGGGCCCCCCCCCCCAAAAGCCCACAAACTCCTTACCTCATTGGGGGTGGCAGAAGCCACCGCCGCAGCCTCCTGCGTGCCCCTCTAGATGTGTGTGCGCCTGCGCTCTCTGTTTCATAATGGCCTGCGCGTGCGCACACACTGGAGGAGTGATGCGCGGAAGGCAGCGGCGGCAGACGGTGTCTCACTCAAATTGTTGTGCTCTGCCAAAGTGGACCAAAACACAGAATAGTATCAATCCTGGGTCTTGGCCCACTTTTAACAGACACATGTTTCCTGGTCCATAGTACAAGCTGGTTTGACAATGTACATTAACATCACAAACCCCACTACAGTGCAATACAAATGGCAACCACCCCTATGTTTCTGTCCACACCATGATGGTGGCTAGCAAATGTGTTATTTGGTTAAGTTGTTCCGGCTAACACATGTTGCACACTAGTAACATTCTACAATCAACTGCAAATTAGTCCTTAGCATTGCACTGTCAAGGTTATTGGCACATTATCTTTATGTGTCCATGTTGCAACCCAAAAGAATTTACATGAACTCATGGACCATGAAAGATGCTAATGTCGGACAACATGTGTGTAACCATGCAAGCACTTGAGTTGGCATACTCCATAACCAGATGGATGACAAATAGTCATGTGTCATTGGCCCACTAATTTTGCTTTCCTTTTTTGCTTTCTCCTGACTGTGGCCACGCAGACGGAGCCGGTGTACATCACCACCACACCTCCCGGGACGGCCAGCAGCATGGACCCCCGCCACAGCTGCGATGGTGAGTACATCCCACGTCATATGCCTAAAGACTTGTGAACCCTATGTCTTATAGTCAAATCTGTAGACATTTACAATGTACCTATGCGTTTAATCAACACACATCTAGGTTACATGTGTTTGGCCAACAATCCTACATGCATGTCTGCATGCTTGATTGTTGCCTCACATTCTTGAGTTTGCCACATAGAGACAAATTGTGGTTTCTACACAACCAACCAGGACTTATACCTTCTTTTATTCCCAAGAGTTAAGAGTAAATGTATGCTTGGGATGTGGTGGCCACATTTAAGTAAGCCACTAGTACTCATATAATGGTAACACCTAAGGGCACAGTGGGCAACAATGTTAATGTGAGTGTCAGCTAATTGGACCCACTGACATTACATTGCTACATCTGTGTCTGTTGAGGTACATTCGATTTTTTAAATCTGTTTTTTTTCTACTCTCTACAGCTTGTGAAAACCAGCATCGCAGACTGTGGCGGTCGATCCGGCGTCTTCGCCTTATGCTGCTGGCCAAGAAGAGCCGTCGTTAGGGTGGGGTGATGACTGGCTCCTGGTTTTAGGCACTTTGCGGCCAAATGTTGGGCCTGTTGCCCCCCTTTCTTAATAAATATTTTGTATTTTGTTAATTACAGTGTGTTGTGCCTTGTCAAGCACAGTTTAAGTGTCTACAAACCCATTCTTGGTTAAATTTTGGCCTACCTTTGTAGCCATTTAATGTGTAAACCATAGTAAGCTATGGTCACCAATGTGTGGCATTAATTTTTGCCTACATTTACATATGTAGATCAAGATACTCATCCCTGACTGTGTTCTTAGCTATTTCTTAGGAAAAACACAATTTAGAGGTGGGGTAATCAAATATATTTCCAAAAAAAAATTACAACAACAAACAAATTAATATTCTTGGCTTGGGGGTCGGGGAGGTTGGTAGTCATTGCTAGGGGCGGTGTTGGGGGCCAACAGTGCAGAAAAAAAAATAGACTGCTGTTGTATGAGCTGTTGTGTCAACAACAAACTTTGTTCCTGGCGCTGGAGAGATTGCTCCATCAGATTTGACAGGCGAACAAGTTCCTGGTTAGTTTGTTGGTGTTGGCCTTGTCGCAACTCGTCTATCTGGCGCTGCTGGGCCTCATTTTGTTGCTGACACATCAGCACCTGATGTTCCAACGCCGCAATGTGCTCATTAGTTACATCACGCGGCTGTTGGCGACTGTAGTCCTCCAGCATCTGGACCCCTAGCTCGTAAAAATCTGCACTGGTTGGTGCCACACCTCCTCTTGCTCTGGTTTGAGCCTAACAAAATAGAAAACAACATTTTAGTCAAACAGAACCAATGCAGGTATGCCCCTCCAAATCATTTGCCCAAACTGTAACAATACAACTTACCCTTGCTTGAGCCTCTGAAGCTTGGCCACATGGCACTTGGGAAGAGGTCCCAGCTTGGGGTTCTGGTCCCGCCTCCTGCCAAAACAACAAAGAAAGTAAATGTGACATGTTGGTTCATGGCCTACCAACGAACATGCCAATGTGGTTATTGGTCCTCTAAATCAGCCATGTTACCTCCGTAACGTCCGGCACAGGTAGGAGCGGGGTCTGGCTGCCAGAGAGGGGCAAATCCACATCAGAGAGCTCCGGCAAGTTGGCATATGCTAAACAGGAAAGTCAGGTTAGTAGGTCAGTGGACCAAACTCAAATGTAACATGGATAGCCTATCGAGGCCATACCTCCACAAAGTGCAAGATTACACACTAGCCAAAAGGTATCTGTTAAACTCAGATTGCTAACATGTATGTAAGAGGAATATGAGGCAATAATTGGGCCAAATAAGATCAGACACATTGCTAAAATTACACATACCCGCCATCTCCCGGATGTCTGGAGTGGGGCCCTCACTCGAGCTTTGCCCTTGAAAATACATGTTTAAACACAAGTTGGCCTAATAAAGTTCCACAAAAGTATTGCAAAAATCCATACTAGATAATCAAGCAAAAACAACTTACCCTCATCTCTGGCAGCCTCAACGTGAAGGGCCCTTTCTGGACAGCCACTTCCGATATTCTGGCCAACTAAAATACACAATTAATGTCTCTAAATATTCCTCCAACTACTTGGGTGAATGTTTGTCTTTAAATATACCCAAAAAATGCATTGCAATCACTCAAAAAACTATTAGACTGACCCTGGGGATGGAAAAAGCACTCAAAATAGGCATCTTCAAGTTGACAGAGCAAACATGTATATTAATAGACTAACCAAATTGAACCAGTGTAACATAAACTGCATAAAGGATACATTATTTATTGCAATACACACCAACAGGGTCCTGTTGACCTGCAACATCGGAAGTGGGGTCCAAAGATGAACCAGTCACTTGGCCTACAAATCAAAAAGAGGAATGATAGACATGCACTAAAGCGGATAAAGCAAGGTTGACACATGCACTTACCGGCATCCAAAGAGTAGCTTGGCTCCTGAGGAGATGCTGGTGCCAATGGCGGGGCAGCTAGGCAAAAACAAACCAAACATTTAGCCATTGGTAATGTGCGGCACAAAATAAAACATGCATTTAGGTGTGTGTGAGCAGCTCAATCAATAATATTCACTAAACAAGGCCAGTGTGGCTTCCACATGTATATGCAGATATATGGCCACACATCTCTGGCTTCCCACATAGCTACACAGGTTAGGGCCTTGTTAGTTAGTTGCTGTGAGTGTTAAAGTGGGCGTGAAATTAGTCCGCAGGTCCATATTAGTAATCCTCAACAGTGGTACAAGCTATTGTTTGAGGTGCTCCCACACCCATTTTGGGCAAAAACAACCAGCCCCTAAATTAGTGTTAAATACCTTCAATGGCAGACTGGGTTAGGCTTGAGGTTGGTTGAAGGGCAGGATTTTGGGTGTCCTCCTCCTCCCCCTACTCATGAGGTATAATGTACTACTTCACAGGTCCGACTGTTAGTTGGCCAGAAAGAGACAAAGCAAATCACATACATTAACATTACCATCACAAAATAGACAGAAAATATGTACCTTCAGTCCAACCTGTGGTGTCATCCCCAGGATCCACACCCTGCAGCCGAGAAAGTGGAATTTTGCCCTTCAGCATCTCCTCATACGGCCTGTAGGTACTCTTTGGACCCTGGATGGTCCCACTCTCGACATCAAGATCGTGATTCATCTTTTTTATAAGGGCCCCTCTCAAAGTGTAGAAGCGTTTCCTGCAGGATGGGCCACTACGTGGGTGTGGAGCACTGCTAGTAAGCTCCTCACCAATGGCATCCCACAGTTTGCTTCTTTCTTGTTTGCCTATTAACTTGCTTTGGGAGCCAAAGAGCAGCTCCCATTTAGCAAGGGTAAGGCGCACAAGATTATTATTCTCCGCCAAATTAAATTCAGGCTCCCTCTTGGCACCTGGGCGCTTAGCCTGGGGTGCTGCACCACCTTCAGGCTGGGCCCTTTTCCTTAAGGGAGGTCTGCGCACAGCACCCACCACACTCCTACTTGGGCCTGCTGTGGCCGGCAGATGTCCTGAATTTGGCTCCATCCTGTAGCTGCACACACACACCAATACACAACCAACAAGCACGCATGCAGACTACAGAATGGCATCGCCCTCTTTTTGGGTTGGGCAGGTTTTATGTGGTCTAACAGCCAATCACAAACAGGTCCACTTAATAGATTCACACATACTGGCCAGGTTCTTGTAGCAACACCTCCACTGCACTGACTGAACCATGTGTGGTAGGCAGTTAACTAATTACAGACCTTATTAACCAAACAACACACAACCAAAGACAACAATGTACTCATGTATATTAAACACTTGTGACATGTGGCTATACTAACGGCTATTTAAAGAAACAGCAGCTTACCTTTCATTGGCCCACCACAGAATTTTCTGCCATGTCCGTTAATGCACGCAAGTTTAGGCTCATGTACGCTAGTAGCGCTACTAGCGTGCGCGTGCGCACTCCGTTTCACGCACACCTGGGTCAGCTAATTGGAGACCGGAAATAGCAGAGCAACGCAAAAGGCGGCAAAGCGGACCTGTCCTTTTTCAAAGTGAAGTATAAATGGCTGGATTTGGCAAGCTTCTGGTATTGTTACACTGTGGCAAAGGCTGTGGTGTGGTGCTTGGTTCCCTTAGCTCATTTGAGTGTCTGGCTGGGTTTGGTCCTCACTCTCTGTGGCTTGTTGGGTGATTTCTGACATCAGTGCTGTTTCTTTAGGAGATTGATTTTGTTGGCATATGCAAATATTGTGGAGCATACAGCAAGTGAGGCTTGATTTTGGGGCCTTTTGTGGGCTGTGCAGCAACTCCCCTCTTGGTTGTGCCTAACTTAGAAAGCTGTTTTTCAGCAGTCTGGTGGTTCTGACCACTATACTTCTGGTTTTGTGGTGAGCTGCATTGTAGTGAGTGTGTGAGGAGTGTGATTGTTTGTGTGTGTGGTGTGTTTGTGGTTTTTTGTTTTGTTTGGCTTATTTTGTATATCTGTTGAGTGTGTGATGGATAAGAGGGTGATATATGGGGTATGGTGGATGGATGTGTGCGAATGCTGGAAGAGCAGGAGGACAGGGAGGGGGGTGCTGTGAGGCTTAGGGCACCCCGCTCCTTTGGAATCCGCCTTTCAGTATGGGACTTAAGTGACAAGCAGATGAGGAGCCGCTTCCGTCTGAATCGTGCTGCACTACAGTCCCTATATGATTAGATTAAGCACAAAATCGAGCCATCCACCAAACGCACTTGTTCCATTCCAGGCATAGTACGCCTGTGTGCCACTTTGAATATTTTGGCACGAGGGACCTTCCAGGCAATCTCTGCCCTCCTCAGCGGGATCAGCCAGGCTACAATGAGCCGCATATTAATCCAGGTAGTACTGGTGATTTGTGATTTGATCCCTATTTACATCAAGTTTCCTGAGGATGAGGATGAGGTTGCCAAAATAAAACATGCATTCTATCTCATGGGAGGGATCCCGAATGTGCTAGGGTGCGTTGATGGTACACATATCCCTTTCCGCCCTCCCCGTGCACAGGAGCTGTATTTTAGGAACCGAAAACAATATCATTCGATGAACATCATGGTGGTCTGTGACCATGAAATGAAGCTGCGGGCCGTGAGATCGGGGTTCCCCGGCTCATGCCACGATTCTTACGTCCTGCAGCGGACAGTCCTGTGCCGGAAGTTCGAGAACAACGAAATACCAGCTGGCTGGCTACTGGGTAAATAATTAACCATGTCAAAGTATTTGGCATAAAATATGTGGCGTAGTAAGCGAAATTTTTAAAAATGAAACCAAAAACATGTACTAGTACTAATTGCTGTCTCTCTCCTTGTGTTTTTTCCATAGCGGATAAGGGATATGGGCAGAGAACGTGGGTGATGACTCCGGTCAGAAGCCCACAGACCTCTGCCCATGAACGCTACAATGCAGCACACCGCAAAACCCGAAGCATTGTGGAACGAACCATCGGCCTGCTGAAAGCACGCTTTCTCTGTTTGGCACGCCCAGGAGGAGAGATGCTGTACAGTCCACAAAAGGTCTCCAAGATCATCCTCGCCTGCTGTGTGCTCCACAATCTTTGTATATGCCACAGAATCCAATCACCTGAAGAAACAGCACTGGTGCCCGAAATCCCCAACTTGGCCGCAGAAACAAGTGAGGACACCCAGACTGGCTTTGAGCTAAGGGAAAGCATGATCACTTTGTTTTTTGCGGTAAGCGGTAACTACCCTTCACTCTAATCCAAGTACTGCACTACAGGGAAAATATTTGTTGGCTCCAATCATAATTTGTCATAAACAACTATAAGGGGGGTGTAAGATGACCAAAACCACTATAAGGGGGGTGTAAGATGACCTAAACCACTATAAGGGGGGGGGGTGGAAGATGACCTAAACCACTATAAGGCGGGTGTAAGATGACCAAACCCACTATAAGGGGGGTGTAAGATGACCAAAACCACTATAAGGGGGGAGTAAGATGACCAAAACCACTATAAGGGGGGTGTAAGATGACCTAAACCACTATAAGGGGGGAGTAAGATGACCTAAACCACTATAAGGGGGGAGTAAGATGACCAAAACCACTATAAGGGGGGTGTAAGATGACCTAAACCACTATAAGGGGGGGGTGGAAGATGACCTAAACCACTATAAGGGGGGAGTAAGATGACCAAAACCACTATAAGGGGGGTGTAAGATGACCTAAACCACTATAAGGGGGAGTAAGATGACCAAAACCACTATAAGGGGGGGTGGAAGATGACCTAAACCACTATAAGGGGGGAGTAAGATGACCAAAACCACTATAAGGGGGGTGTAAGATGACCTAAACCACTATAAGGGGGGGGGGTAAGATGACCAAAACCACTATAAGGGGGGTGTAAGATGACCTAAACCACTATAAGGGGGGCGTAAGATGACCTAAACCACTATAAGGGGGGAGTAAGATGACCAAAACCACTATAAGGGGGGTGTAAGATGACCTAAACCACTATAAGGGGGGTGGAAGATGACCAAAACCACTATAAGGGGGGTGTAAGATGACCTAAACCACTATAAGGGGGGGTGGAAGTTGACCAACATAACAATTAGGGTTGTTGTGCAAGTTGGACCAAAATGTTCTTAAAAAATTATTGCTTTAGTTTTTTACTGCGAAAAAGCCACATTAAATATAAATACTAACTGCATTTTTTATTCTTTTTCAGGCACCCCGATAAACACCCTGAAAATTCAGAAATGTAATTTGAAAATTTTACTTTAATTAAAAAAACATTTAAAACCAAAATAAAAATACTAAAAAGAAACATGTTGCAATGTGTTTACTTCTGAAGGTACTAACATTGATTTCAAGCCCACAGCAAAGCAAAGCGCAGGCGCTGTGTTGAATAGCGTGTGTCAAAATGACAGCGCCTACAAAGCTTATCTGAAACATCATATTCAGCAATGTAGGCGTTGTTCCCAACAACGCCAGGTAGCGACTGAGGAGGCCTGCTATAGCGAATCGCTACCGCCCACGGCGTATGCTAGCGGCGCTCATAGCGCCATACTTCAGTCGCTCATCTGTCGCTACCTGGCGCTATTAATGAATCGGCCTCCCCGTCGGGATGCTCTGCTGTGTGGAAGATATTTCACGTACTGCAGTGTTTCCCCGGCTCAAAGGGAAGGCGGGAATGTGGCCAGTGGGCTTGTGCACGTCATTCAGAACATTTGAAATCAACCAATTGGCAATCTCAAATCTGCTGTGTTTGGCTTTGGTGGCAAAAGAAGCTGTTTCTCTATTACAATGAGCCAACAGCATTGCTGCAGGTACTTGTGTGTGTGTTTGAGGGGGTGGGGGACATGGGGGGGGGGGGGTAGAGAGGCTTGGTTTGCTTTACCACCCTAAGGGGAAATGCACAGAATTCTTCCAACCAATAGTTCTTAACATTTCCCAAGCTAACTGCTACTACTTATGTTAACCTAAGCACTTAGGCCCACCTAGTAGATACTGCACATCTAAATGGCCACCCAGACCTATTCCTTAAACAGGACCTTCAGCATTATTTAACGAAAAGACTAAACTTTTAAGAAATCCCCACGGGCTGCAATTGTGTTCAGGACTCTAGGATATGGACGCTGCCATCTTGCCTCAGAAGCATCAAATACTAAGGAGAGGGGGGTAAAAGGAGAGTGGGTGGGGTTATAGCTGTACTTTGCACAGACAGAGCAGACCTGGGGTCAGGGAAAGGACAGCAATCCCAGAATGCAGAGCGGCACAGTCAGAAGACACTTCCTGTTTGCAGGCTCCCTGATGCTCCATGAGCCGCCATCTTGGATGTTTAAAGGCTCAGAAAATGCAGTAGATGCAGGTAGGATGATTTTTAATGTGGGCAATCTGTTTGTACAGGGTGTGGGAACATATAAAATAGGCTCTTATTCAGGGTGAATGTCTGGTTTAACATACTGTCCCTCTTTTTTATCAAGTAAACCTTAAATGTCTTATTCCTTACATCTGTTTTTTTATAGAGCACCCAAGCTGTTTTGCTTCCATTGTGTATACCTCCTGCTTTCAAAAATATAATTTAGCATTTTTCCTTATTCTTTTACTTTAGGAAAAAAGAATCAGTTGTTAATTTTACTTTTCCAAGCTCTAGCTCAGGATACCGCAGTTCTCCCTTATGAACGTTGATTGTTTTCTGCTGCACAACCAAAAACCTTAGCAATTATATTATTTTATGTTACAGGCCCATTCCAGGGAGGGAATGGGGGGGGGGGGGGGTTAGAAGAGCTGGGGGTATGTTAATGTGTGTATGTTAATTGGGTTTGCCTTTCATGGTTTTTTATGTATAATTGTTATGCACCCTCCTTGGATTGGCAGCAACACTAGTAGTTTAAAATAGTAATTGTAATTGTGATAGTGTTAGTGTGTATGTATAGAAGAGCTGGGGGATTCTTTAGATATAAGTGTGGGGTGCGGTGGTACTCACTCCTCAGCTTACACAATGCAGAACACTCAGGTGGTTAGGTAGCAATTTTTTATTGGTCTCTTATCCAGCATAATCCATATACTGCGTATATCACCAGTTCCTATAGTTGCAGTCGTTCCTCCATTAGGGCCTCTTGCTCTGTTAGCAAACACCAGTTCCTCCTTAAAAGTTTCTCTCACACATCTTCCCCTCAGAATCTCTCTCACACATCTGCCTCTCCATCTACTGGAGGCACCCTTTATACCCTCTGGTAGCCTCCCACCTAAACAAATAATCCAATCACAAGAGCTTACCCTCCACACGTTTTTACTGTCTCTGTGTTTTATGGCTCTGTATTTCTATTTCTGATTTAAATCCTTTTGTTACCCAACCCCTCCCCCCCTTGTGTGGCCATTTACTGTAACACCATCTCCATATCTTCTCTCTTATTAAACTACTGGTGCTCACCTCTTTTTATGGTTTTATTTAGTTTCACTGTCACTATCTATAAAGGCCTTACATTTATAATACAGTATAATCTTGCCATGATTGATCTTCACCCACTCACTGATTAGTATGTTCATCTTCAACGAGAAAAAATGTAGTACTGTTGCTCTATTTCCATGGTATTTTTTAATCTGTAGAAATTATGGCCCAGTATTATAGTGATTTGTGAAATGATGTGCTAATTGGTGGAGTCCTATTGCTCTCATTTAGCGGGATGCTATGATTGGCAAAGGAACGTGGAGGCTGATTCATTACTGACGCCAGGTATCGGCAGATGAGCATCTGTATAGAAACGCTTAATTCGACCGCTAGTAGACGCTGTAAGCAGGTATCGTGCGCTGTAACAGATCGTCTCGGTCGCTGTAGTAACCTGGCCGGCATTTATGAATGTGATGTATGTTGGGCGCTCTAACACCAGTACAGCGCTGCTGGGAGCGAAAGGTAGCGCCAGCTCAGTGCGCTCCACACCATACTTATCAAAAAAGGACACACACACAGCATCGGCGCTCTAAAGCTGGTTGCTATAGCATAGAGAGCCAGACACTGTGGGATTAAACTGTGTTTTTAAACACATATCCACCTGTAACAAAGCAAAAACATTGTTTAAACACTGTGACATTAACACTTTAGTGACAGACATGTAATGACAATTCCGGATAAAAATATAAAAAGTCAAAAAAGTTTCTAAAAGTGTTTGTTTGCAGCCATGAGAGGTCACACAATGATTTGAGCAGAACAAAAATAAATAAAAATTGTCAAACACGCTGTTTAAACACAAGCAAATTAACGGGGATTGAAATGTATGGGAGAGCGACAGTGAGCGAAAGGTAATACCTGGTGCTCTGGAAGCTAGAGCGCCGGCGCTATACACTGAGCCGCCTGTAATAATACATCGTACGCTACATGGAGCTATTAGAGTCGCTCACCAGATTTGCTTTCATAAATGTGGTATTGGGTACAGCTTCCAGCGTTCACCAAACGCTGCCTGCCGCTACGAGTCACTGCCTGGCGCTATCCCTTCATGAATAACCCCCATAATCACAGTGTAATGTACCTCTCATAGGCTGTGAAAATAGGCAATTTTACCTCCGTCACATCGTTATTGTTTAGATATGGGGCAATTAGTAGACTTACAATGCATTGTATCAGTGTAATGCCAGCCAGCAAAATACTTGTAATATAAGTATTATATTAAATAATATAGCTTCTTCCCTACTATATAGTTTATATATATAAGTCTCTTTATATATATATATATATATATATATATATATATATATATATATATATATAAGTCTCTGTCCAGATAGTCACTTCCGACCCCCTTATCTCTTGGGGTAAACATATAAAATAAGCATTTATATTTTGAGTACCTTATGTATTCTCAGCGAAACTTTTTTCACTTCAGTTTCTGCATCGCGGCATCATGGTGCAGCTCTATGTGTGATATGCGCGCTTTGCTGTGGTCATAGACAGCTGTGACTTGCCATGCTCTCTACTCACATTGAGAGCACCAAGGAATAGAGTCGCTGTTAGCCCACTTTTTTGCATGGACCTGGAGGAATAAAATTGAAAGAAGAGGCAAGCTTTGGAGCACTGCAGGCAATGAAGGAGATGCAGATGGGACATGCATCAGAGGAGCTGCTTTCTGCCTTATATTTGTCATTGCCTGGACTGTCCAGTAGTTGTAGTTTGGCTGTACAGGTTAGTCTGCAGCCTTGTGCACCACCTTGTAGGATCTCATGTACCACCAGTGGTTAGGAACCCCTGATATAGAATAAATAATTATTGGGGACCATTTTTGTCCTGCTGAAAATAAAAACATGTGAAATGATAAAGCACTGTGTGAGCACGCATACTTGCACAGGTGTCTCGCACGAATCAGCAGGCATCTTTTTACCTGCAAGTTTTTTTAAGCGTAAATTTGCCCACAAGCCCAGGTGCAAGCGAGTTTTCTCTTTTTAAGTTTTCTTGTGTTTGGCGTGATTTATCAAGCACTTCTGCCAGAAAATGCCATTTCAGTGCAAATTAGGGTAGTGAAAAATATGTTTTATACATTTTTCAGTATGTTGCTGCACTGCTGTTTTAGTGCTTCTTGTAGTGCAGCAACATGCGCAAGTCATTCCTCACCTAAACAGGAGTCTACTTTTGCACGGAGCCGAGGTTTTTATATCCCGTGCTGAACTGACCCTATGATGAAGTCATGTTATCAGGGCTATATTGTATTGTATCATTGGCTACAGTGACTTGCTATATTTTCATATGTCCTGTCCTCTTTCGAAAGGTGCACTCTAATCCTAAGGTTATGCACAGCTGTTGTTTCACCGAACTTGGTCTCAATGTATCCTTTTTTACATGATGGATATTGATGGATATGTATAATGTCTGGACACGATACTTTTTATTTGCAAACTTACAACGAATAGTGTGGTGTGCATTCTTTCAATTGTATTTTGTAAAAGCTTGAAAAAAATATATTTGGCTACTTGATACATTTGCTGGAGTGAATCCATGTTATAATAATAAAGTTAAGAAAAAAAAGTGTCTCTTTAATGTCAATTTCAAAAGTTTTTTTTTGTAGGGAAAGTTTATTAAAGCATCATTCTTTTGATCAATATACACAAAATGCAAGCTTGCAATAAGATTAAACACAACAAAATGTAATACCTATCAATTTTCCTTTTTTTCCGTCTGTTTATTTCTCCTGTAACGGAGTTGGAGGAAATTGTAAAGCTTTGTTTTACCAGTTTTGGAAATAGAGAAGCCCTGTTGCTCGGTTTAGAGCAATAAATAACTTATAATGCCAAGTCGCACAATTATGCCGCCTCTGAGAACTTTGCTATGTAACGCACAGCATGGCTATTCTACAAAAAAAAAACAATACCCAATCCTGCCTGTTTTTTATTTATATTTTTTAATTTTTTGTTGTACGAACGAGATGTTAAATTGTTTGTTAAGAAATGCAGTAAAATCAGGTCATTTATCAGCACTCAGTTGGGGTCAGTTTGCGATGTAGAAAACAAGATATATTTAGCATATATGCAGTTACAGTAAACAGTACAGCATCATAATTGTATAAAAGTGCAGCTTTTTGATGTAAACAAGGCCACTCTCTTACTGAATATTTGAGATCACAGATTGCCTGATTGCAAGATTGCAAACTGAAATGACCAGCCCACTGGCTGCATCCTTGGTTTTCCAGTGTGGAGAGTGTGGGGTGCTCCCGTCCCCAGCATTTCTGAATAGTTGGGTGTGGAAGCCCGTCATAGCTACAGGGAAGCCGCCATAGAAGACATCAAAGTTGAGTTTACTGAAGGGTTTCAGAAGAGTGGGGCACCCTAATGTCCTAATTGGATGACCTGGGTGGCTAGCAGCTTGCTCTGGAGTCTTTTAGACCACAGGGCCAGCTGTTGCAGCTCTTGAGCCGCTGTTAAGGATCTTAAAATAATCAAGAAAAAGAAACCCCCCTTAGCTCCTGTGCAGCTGTTTACTCCTAACCCCCCTCAGGCCATATATCCTAGATACCGGGTCGGATTAAGTGTTGTGGAGGCCCCTGGGCACAAAATCTGGTGAAGGATCTAAATACAGTATTTTTTTTCCTTTAAAATAATAGTCCAGCAAAGTAACTGATTGGTGGTTTTCTGGCACCCGACTACTTAATGGAAGGTCAGATCGAGTCTGAACCTTGTGCCACCCTTGTGCGGGTGTGGGTGGCTTGGAAACTCCTGCTTTGCTATTCTGGATGTGGGGGGTGTGTATTCACCCAGCTGGTCCAGCAGAAAACAGTTCCCTGCATTGAGCTGCCAGCAGCTGTGCTTGGTGGCTGATGTGCAGAGAGCAGCCACCAATTGACAGCTCTGCACGCAACCATCACTGTAGCATTGCTGACCGTGGCTTTGCTGCTCTAAACTCTCCACCCTGCCCTGTGGTGGTTTTGGCTGCAAGGTTGCAAAAACAAAAAAATGGCTTGCCCAGGAGCGAGGGGGGCCCACTGCCACTGATAGAATCAAACCAAAGACTGAAAAGCCTCCTGGGCCAGACCATAACCCAAAGTTGTTAGAGGCCTCCTTTGCAGGGCAAGTGGTGGAGGCTTTGGGACGCGCTTTGTCCACATCTTAGCTGCAAAGAGGGAGAGTGGGGCCAAAGGTAATGTGCTGAAGCAGTGCCTGGAACACTCATACCACACACAGATTGGAGCTGTGCACTCCCACCCAAAAAGCCACCATGCTTCTCTTAGCAAAACCAGAGGTGTGAGACATCATCTGGATCATAAGGTTACATATAATTTGAGCTGAAAAAAAACACATTGATTAAGTTTGAGCCATGCGTACCACCCCTGTCATGGCACATTAGTTACCTAAACACCACTTACATGCTGCTCCAAACCTCAGTGTCTTTGTTGCTTCCCAATGGCAGACATTTCAGGGCCTGGTGCTCAAGATAGTTGGAGGTGGCTCAATTAAAATGTGTCTCTAGGAACAAGCAGGCCGCTGGCCGGATTTTCAGTGTGCCGGCTTTTTCATCCCTGCCCTGCCAAGGTTCTACTTTTATTGCTAACTCTGTTGTCAAGCCCTGTTGCTGAACCAGTGCCAGGTCCTACTTCCAGCTCTTATCTCGCCTGATCACATACTTCTTCACACTATTTCTTCCAGACATCATCTCAGGTAAAGCCCACATCCACATCTCCTGCTGTCATTGCCAGGATGCCTGGTCACCTTCCATCAAGCCTAGGTGGCAGCTGTTGAGTTAAGCTCAAGTGGTTCCTGTGCATCCACCAAGGTACATGGCTTTTAGACAGTATTGGCAGTGACTTTGGTGATTTGTCACAACATTTAAATCTATGGGTAGGCTTGAGAGGAATCTTTATTTCATTTGGGTGTCAGTACTCAAACCACTGGTGTGTCAGTACACTTTAATCAGTACACTTTAATACCACTTGCTTCAACCACTTGGGTGTCAGTATTCTTTAATACCACTTGCTCCAACCACTGGTGTCTCAGTACTCTTTAATACCACTTGTTCCAAACACTTGGGTTTGAGTACTCATTAATACCACTTGCTCAAACCACTGGTGTCTTAGTACTCTTTAATATCTCTTGCTCCAACCACTTGGGCATGAGTACTTTTGAACACCATTTGCACTCAAGCACGTAGTGGCTAAAACATTTTTTTTATTTATATATGTATTTATTTCTTTAATTTGTTAGAAGGAGTACCTTCCCTAGCTTATTTTGTGCAGGGCAATCGCCCAGGTGTTACCCCCCCCCCCCCCCCCCCCCACACACACACACACACACACACACTGTGGCCTGCGCCACCTGTAAAAAAATATATATTTTAATTTTGTTATTTATTTATTTATTAAATTTTTGGCTTTCTGTTGTTATTTTGAGTACTTTCCCCAGGCCATTTTGTGCAGGACAATCACCCTGGTGTTCTCCTCTAGCCTTTGCTGCCCCCATATTACAGCCATTTTTGGTCTCTCAAAATTGGGTTCCCATTGACTTCAATGGGGCTCAGATTCCAGTCGAGTCTGAACTTTAATGGCAAGTTCGGACAAACTTTTTGAACCTGAACTTTAGTGGGTTCGCTCATCCCTACCTACAACTACTTTTCTACAGAAATAAGATTATTTACAAGCATGGGTATAACTGTACTTAATGGTGCTTTGGGGCCAAGGAGGGCAGAGAGGCCCTTAATCAAAGCCATCTTTCAACTTATCTGCTGCCTGTGTAGCCAATCACAGATATGTGACACTGGATACATTTGCTTTAATATCGTTTTTACTCATTTGTGTGACTTGTTTCTTTCCCTAATTTAAGACTGTTACATATATATGTAGCATATATATGTTATGTGTAGTTTTTTGTCAAATGTTTGCAGAAATAGAAAATTCTGAAGGGTCCACCACTATATGCATTTCTTGGAATATGTCTTGATTGGGACTCTTAATTGGAGAACAATACCTCACTGAATATCCTCTAATTAGCAGTAAACTTGATTATACAGTGTGGAAAATAAGAACTCTTCGACTTGAGGTTATTCAGCAGCAGAAGAGACTTGCTTATTGCTCAATAGGGATGCTTTTTCAGCCAAACATAATTACTTATTATCAACCTTCCCTCCTACTTTAATCGGTTGGTCTTCAAAGCATTGTCTACAACAGAAAAATCTCTCTAAAGCCAGATAGGTGAATGTGGGAGGCTGAGCTTGTTTTCAGGAGTGTTTTTCCCTAAAGTAAGATTAATAATCCAGATAAAGAAAGCTCAGTAAACTGATTATTCACAATGTGCTCTAAAAATGTGCAGATTGTACCCTTGTGTACCATGAAAGTATAGTAATGGGACATTTTGTTTCCATATATTGTACCTCAATATCCTTTTCTAAAGTTCACGCACACAAAAATATGGACCCAGAGTGTAGCCTCAGCCAAACAGTCAAGATGTAATTAGGCTGGGGCTATGCCTGGGGCCCAATTTTTTCAGAAACACTTGGTAGAGTGCCTTTCAATGCTAAAGGCATATGGCCTGGTATAAGCATGGTCGCTGCCATAACTTCTGAGCTATAAGGAGACCTGTACTTTTGTTTGGCTTACCCTGCAGCCAGTGAAGTGCTTGACTAGAACCTGTAAAGTCAATGTAAACATCCGTGTACCATATTTCAAGCTCTAGTGCCACTGGTTTCTTGATGTGTTGGGTTCAGCGGGGACTGTGCTGAGTGATGAGCAAGGATAAGCAGTTCAGGATGTGACCAAGTGAAGCGACTGGCATAAAGACAGTAGTGGAGGCAATGTCAAGGGTGGCTAGTAGTCAGCAACTGAGCAAAAGTTATGGACATGGTCAGATATGATTAGTGAATAGCAGCAATGCAAGTTCAGTAGGGCAAAGCACTACAAAAGTGAGTAAATTTGGCCTGAGGTCAGCAACAGGGCTAAGCACTTGGACAAAGTAAGACATGGTTAGAGGTTGGCAATGGGGCTAAGCCCTTGAACATACAGAGGAGACAATCTTCATCACAGCAGGGCGATGCACACATAATGGAAAGTTGTAAGCCATCTGTGAGCTATTTACATTTCAATAACTGACTAATGATTATCACAGCAGATTACAATAGAAACAATTATGATACATCAGCAGCAGCCTGGTAACACAATGTTACTCACACCAGGGAGTCACCAGGCTTTTCAGAATTATGCTCATTGTTATAGTCACAGCAGTTGGAAAAGAGAATGCATCACGATTCTTTAAACTCCCAATGTATGGCACTGTGAGATCTGATGCTTTTGTATTCGGTGGCTTAAGGTTAGGGCTAGTTACTTGGAAATGGTCAGATATTGCTTGAGGTTGGCAAAAGGGTCTTAAGGTTAGGGCTAGTTACTTGGACATGGTCACATGGTCTTAAGGTTAGGGCTAGTTACTTTGACATGGTCACATGGTCTTAAGGTTAGGGCTAGTTACTTGGACATGGTCAGATATTGCTTGAGGTTGGCAAAAGGGATAGTTACTTGGATGTGGAAAGATTTTCCTTGAGATCAGCAAAAGGCAATCCAGACAAAGAGCAAGCATACTGAAGGCAGCAACTGTACTGGAACAGCTCTACAGCCCTTAAATATAGCCTATGTCATGCTGTGAATGGAGGTGGCCTTTGAATAACTCTCTAGAAAAATCTTGGCTTGTACAATTATTTTATCTAAGCCAATTGCTGTATGGTAGATACCCTGATTGTGTAATGTACAGATGGAGCAGTCTTTTTTGTAATGTCTTCAGCCCGATTGCGAGCTTGGGGAATCAAGCGAAGCAGGGAGGAGGCTGATGGCTACAGCCAACCTGTTACAATGTAACAGCAGGTCACCTGCCAAACTGAATTGCCTGGGTTGTGCCCAACAGAAAAGGAGTAATACATAAAATAAATTATATATATATATATATATATATATATATATATATATATCCTCTTCTAGTTCAGCCTACAAAAGTACAAGAAGTTAAAGTGATGTTTGAGTCAAAGCCAGTTGTTAGACCATTGTGTTGGGCTACATTTGGCGCTGTCCTAAACTGTTTTCCATTTCAAATTGAAGAAGAAATGGACTAGATAACAAGGATTGCAGTTTTACCTTATGGTCCTTGGAGCTGTGATGCTGTATAATAATCAGCATAATGTCAGCACTGGAAGCAGCCCATCAACCCGCTCACGATCCTCTGTGGCGGGGCAGTGGTAGCGTTTGAATGTGGCCTCTGCCGGGACTACAAAAAGATGGCCCCTTGGCTCCCATGAGTGAGGACACTTCTAGCGCTAGCACCGCCAGCTGGCACTAGAAGTGTTCCTACTTATGGGAGCCGACAACATCTTTCTATAGCAGGGGCCAAATTCAAACAGCGCTGCCGCTCCACCGCTGAGAGGAAGAGGATTGCGGGCTGAGTTACAGCAGCCCGCTTACTTTTGCACACTCTGTGCCCCTCCTCCCTGCCGCATAGTTTTGGTCCCCATTAATTTCAATTTATTCAAAGTTCGACCGAACTTTGGAGGGTTTACCCATTCCTACAATTCAGTAACAAACTCTTCAAATAGAGAACAGAAGTTTTCCAAGTGAGTAGTGACATTTTTCACATTTTAATAAAAAAGCTTACTCCAGTACTCAAAATGTACCAAAATCAAAATCAAAGTGACAAAGTATTGGTATATTTTTCTTTTAAGCAATTGTCATTTATTAAAGGTAAGAAGGCTTTTTAATATGATGAGACGCACTTACAACCTCAAGTTACTGTTATATGAAATGCTAGCTACTGAAGCAATGGCAATCGATCTTGATATCATTATCCATTATTCAGGACAATAGGTAGAAGAACCTCTCAAACCTAGCACAAAAATGCAAATTTTAAAGAATATATCCCATCTACAGAACACTTGATGACCCCAGGTTACCTACTGTGGCTGTGAACATTTTTTAGAAATTTATTTCCAAGTGCCTTTTCTAAAATTTCAAGCATTTGTTATGACGCAAAGAAGAAATAGGTGTGCTTAAAGTTTATTTATTTATTTATAGCAAATCGTGCTGTGTGATTGTTCAAAATCCAAGCCAAAAATGTTCATTTTCTGTATTTTTTTCTTCCCATAAGATGCACCTTCCCACCAAAAGTTGGATGAAAATGTCTGTTTGTCTTATGGAGCGAATGAAAGGCTGGTAAAGAAAAATACCACTCATCATCATCCTCCTTCAGCTGATTATCCCTCCACAGCCCTGCTTTCAGCTGGCAGTTGGGTGTGGCTTATATATGTCTGAATTCTATTAAAAACCATGGACGGCAGTCACCATGGACAGCAGTCTTACACAGGCTATGCCCACAAAGCGGACGAAAACCATGGACAGAAGTCTTACACAGGCTATGCCCACAAAGCGGATGAAAACCATGGACAGCAGTCTTACACAGGCTATGCCCACAAAGCGGATGAAAACCATGGACAGCAGTCTTTCACAGGCTGTGCCCACAAAGCGGATGAAAACCATGGACAGCAGTCTTACACAGGCTATGCCCACAAAGCAGATGAAAACCATGGACAGCAGTCTTACACAGGCTATGCCCACAAAGCGGATGAAAACCATGGACAGCAGTCTTACACAGGCTATTCCCTCAAAGCGGATGAAAACCATGGACAGCAGTCTTACACAGGCTATGCCCACAAAGTGGATGAGAACCATGGACAGCAGTCTTACACAGGCTATGCCCACAAAGCGGATGAAAACAATGGACAGCAGTCTTACACAGGCTATGCCCACAAAGCGGATGAAAACCATGGACAGCAGCCTTACACAGGCTATGCCCACAAAGTGGATGAAAACTAGAGATGAGCGAACTTTTGAAAAATTCGATTCAACTGATTCGCCGAATTTTCCGACAAAAATCGATTCGACCCGAATTTATTCGCGACGAATCGCTATTAAAAACGGCTATTTCTGAGCCTCCTAGAGCCTCAATAGGGTTGTAAACCATTCTGCCTTGCTGTAACACGCACAGGATGCGTGCTGGGTTAGTTAAATAATACTTTGAATAAATATCACATGCAGATCAGAGGCATCGCTAATAGAATCGCAGAGCGGCACAATTGCAGAGAGTTGAAGTGGCATTACTATGAGGGGCAGGAGCCCAAACATTGCTTTAAAGAGACACTGGAGTTGGCAGCAGCAGGAGCCCAAAAATTGGATGAATCACACCCTGGAGTTGGCAGCAGCAGCAGCAGCAGCCCAAACATTACTTTAAAGAAACACTGGGATTGGCTTCAGGAGCCCAAAAATTGGATGATTCACACCCTGGAGTTGGCAGCAGCAGCAGCAGGAGCCCAAACATTACTTTAAAGAGACACTGGGGTTGGCTTCAGGAGCCCAAAAATTGGATGAATCACACCCTGGAGTTGCAAGCAGCAGCAGCAGGAGCCCAAACATTACTTTAAAGAGACACTGGGGTTGGCTTCATGAGCCCAAAAATTGGATAATTCACACCCTGGAGTTGGCAGCAGCAGCAGGAGCCCAAACATTACTTTAAAGAGACCCTGGGGTTGGCTTCTGGAGCCCAAAAATTGGATTAATCACACCCTGGAGTTGGCAGGAGTTGGCAGCAGCAGCAGCAACAGGAGCCCAAACATTACTTTAAAGAAACACTGGGATTGGCTTCAGGAGCCCAAAAATTGGATGATTCACACCCTGGAGTTGGCAGCAGCAGCAGCAGGAGCCCAAACATTACTTTAAAGAGACACTGGGGTTGGCTTCAGGAGCCCAAAAATTGGATGAATCACACCCTGGAGTTGGCAGGAGTTGGCAGCAGCAGCAGCAGCAACAGGAGCCCAAACATTACTTTAAAGAAACACTGGGATTGGCTTCAGGAGCCCAAAAATTGGATGATTCACACCCTGGAGTTGGCAGCAGCAGCAGCAGGAGCCCAAACATTACTTTAAAGAGACACTGGGATTGGCTTCAGGAGCCCAAAAATTGGATGAATCACACCCTGGAGTTGCAAGCAGCAGCAGCAGGAGCCCAAACATTACTTTAAAGAGACACTGGGGTTGGCTTCATGAGCCCAAAAATTGGATGATTCACACCCTGGAGTTGGCAGCAGCAGCAGCAACAGGAGCCCAAACATTACTTTAAAGAGACACTGGGGTTGGCTTCAGGAGCCCAACAATTGGATGAATCACACCCTGGAGTTGCAAGCAGCAGCAGCAGGAGCCCAAACATTACTTTAAAGAGACACTGGGGTTGGCTTCAGGAGCCCAAAAATAGGATGATTCACACCCTGGAGTTGGCAGCAGCAGCAGCAGCAGCAGCAGCAGAAGCCCAAACATTACTTTAAAGAGACCCTGGGGTTGGCTTCAGGAGCCCAAAAAGTGGATGAATCACACCCTGGAGTTGGCAGGAGTTGGCAGCAGCAGCAGCAGCAACAGGAGCCCAAACATTACTTTAAAGAGACACTGGGGTTGGCTTCAGGAGCCCAAAAATTGGATGAATCACACCCTGGAGTTGGCAGCAGCAGCAGCAGGAGCCCAAATATTACTTTAAAGAGACCCTGGGGTTGGCTTCAGGAGCCCAAAAATTGGATGAATCACACCCTGGAGTTGGCAGCAGCAGCATGAGCCCAAACATTACTTTAAAGAGACACTGGGGTTGGCTTCAGGAGCCCAAATATTGGATGATTCACACCCTGGAGTTGGCAGCAGCAGCAGCAGATGGAGCCCAAATATTACTTTAAAGAGACCCTGGGGTTGGCTTCAGGAGCCCAAAAATTGGATGAATCACACCCTGGAGTTGGCAGGAGTTGGCAGCAGCAGCAGCAGCAGCAACAGAAGCCCAACAATTACTTTAAAGAGACCCTGGGGTTGGCTTCAGAAGCCCAAAAATTGGATGAATCACACCCTGGAGTTGGCGGCAGCAGCAGCAGGAGCCCAAACATTACTTTAAAGAGACACTGGGGTTGGCTATAGGAGCCCAATAATTGGATGATTCACACCCTGGAGTTGGCAGCAGCAGCAGCAGGAGCCCAAATATTACTTTAAAGAGACCCTGAGGTTGGCTTCAGGAGCCCAAAAATTGGATGAATCACACCCTGGAATTGGCAGGAGTTGGAAGCAGCAGCAGCAGCAGCAACAGGAGCCCAAACATTACTTTAAAGAGACACTGGGGTTGGCTTCAGGAGCCCAAAAATTGGATGATTCACACCCTGGAGTTGGCAGGAGTTGGCAGCAGCAGCAGCAGCAACAGGAGCCCAAACATTACTTTAAAGAGACACTGGGGTTGGCTTCAGGAGCCCAAAAATGGGATCAATCACACCCTGGAGTTGGCAGCAGCAGCAGCAGCAGGAGCCCAAATGTTACTTTAAAGAGACCCTGGGGTTGGCCTCAGGAGCCCAAAAATTGGATGAATCACACCCTGGAGTTGGCAGGAGTTGGCAGCAGCAGCAGCCCAAACATTACTTTAAAGAGACACTGGGGTTGGCTTCAGGAGCCCAAAAATTGGATGAATCACACCCTGGAGTTGCAAGCAGCAGCAGCAGCAGGAGCCCGAAATTACTTTAAAGAGACACTGGGGTTGGCTTCAGGAGCCCAAAAATTGGATGATTCACACCCTGGAGTTGGCAGCGGCAGCAGCAGCAGCAGCAGCAGCAGGAGCCCAAACATTACTTTAAAGAGACCATGGGGTTGGCCTCAGGAGCCCAAAAATTGGATGAATCACACCCTGGAGTTGGCAGGAGTTGGCAGCAGCAGCAGCCCAAACATTACTTTAAAGAGACACTGGGGTTGGCTTCAGGAGCCCAAAAATTGGATGAATCACACCCTGGAGTTGCAAGCAGCAGCAGCAGGAGCCCGAAATTACTTTAAAGAGACACTGGGGTTGGCTTCAGGAGCCCAAAAATTGGATGAATCACACCCTGGAGTTGGCAGCAGCAGCAGCAGCAGCAGGAGCCCAATCATTACTTTAAAGAGACACTGGGGTTGGCTTCAGGAGCCCAAAAATTGGATGAATCACACCCTGGAGTTGGCAGCAGCAGCAGGAGCCCAAACATTACTTTAAAGAGACACTGGGGTTGGCTTCAGGAGCCCAATAATTGGATGATTCACACCCTGGAGTTGGCAGCAGCAGCAGCAGGAGCCCAAATATTACTTTAAAGAGACCCTGGGGTTGGCTTCAGGAGCCCAAAAATTTGATGAATCACACCCTGAAATTGGCAGGAGTTGGCAGCAGCAGCAGCAGCAACAGGAGCCCAAACATTACTTTAAAGAGACACTGGGGTTGGCTTCAGGAGCTCAAAAATTGGATGATTCACACCCTGGAGTTGGCAGGAGTTGGCAGCAGCAGCAACAGGAGCCCAAACATTACTTTAAAGAGACACTGGGGTTGGCTTCAGGTGCCCAAAAATTGGATCAATCACACCCTGGAGTTGGCAGCAGCAGCAGGAGCCCAAACATTACTTTAAAGAGACCCTGGGGTTGGCTTCAGGAGCCCAACAATTGGATGAATCACACCCTGGAGTTGGCAGGAGTTGGCAGCAGCAGCAGCAGCAACAGGAGCCCAAACATTACTTTAAAGAGACACTGGGGTCGGCTTCAGGAGCCCAAAAATTGGATGAATCACACCCTGGAGTTGCAAGCAGCAGCAGTAGGAGCCCAAACATTACTTTAAAGAGACACTGGGGTTGGCTTCAGGAGCCCAAAAATTGGATGATTCACACCCTGGAGTTGGCAGCAGCAGCAGCAGGAGCCCAAACATTACTTTAAAGAGACCCTGGGGTTGGCTTCAGAAGCCCAAAAATTGGATGAATCACACCCTGGAGTTGGCAGGAGTTGGCAGCAGCAGCAGCAGCAACAGGAGCCCAAACATTACTTTAAAGAGACACTGGGGTTGGCTTCAGGAGCCCAAAAATTGGATGAATCACACCCTGGAGTTGGCAGCAGCAGCAGGAGCCCAAATATTACTTTAAAGAGACCCTGGGGTTGGCTTCAGGAGCCCAAATATTGGATGAATCACACCCTGGAGTTGGCAGCAGCAGCAGGAGCCCAAACATTACTTTAAAGAGACACTGGGGTTGGCTTCAGGAGCCCAAAAAATTGGATGATTCACACCCTGGAGTTGGCAGCAGCAGCAGCAGGAGCCCAAATATTACTTTAAAGAGACACTGGGGTTGGCTTCAGGAGCCCAAAAATTGGATGAATCACACCCTGGAGTTGGCAGGAGTTGGCAGCAGCAGCAACAGGAGCCCAAACATTACTTTAAAGAGACACTGGGGTTGGCTTCAGGAGCCCAAAAATTGGATGAATCACACCCTGGAGTTGGCAGCAGCAGCAGCAGGAGCCCAAATATTACTTTTAAGAGACCCTGGGGTTGGCTTCAGGAGCCCAAAAATTGGATGAATCACACCCTGGAGTTGGAAGCAGCAGCAGGAGCCCAAACATTACCTTAAAGAGACACTGGGGTTGGCTTCAGGAGCCCAATAATTGGATGATTCACACCCTGGAGTTGGCAGCAGCAGCAGCAGGAGCCCAAATATTACTTTAAAGAGACCCTGGGGTTGGCTTCAGGAGCCCAAAAATTGGATGAATCACACCCTGGAGTTGGCAGGAGTTGGCAGCAGCAGCAGCAGCAGCAACAGGAGCCCAAACATTACTTTAAAGAGACACTGGGGTTGGCTTCAGGAGCCCAAAAATTGGATGATTCACACCCTGGAGTTGGCAGGAGTTGGCAGCAGCAGCAGCAGCAGCAACAGGAGCCCAAACATTACTTTAAAGAGTCACTGGGGTTGGCTTCAGGAGCCCAAAAATTGGATGAATCACACCCTGGAGTTGGCAGCAGCAGCAGCAGGAGCCCAAATATTACTTTAAAGAGACCCTGGGGTTGGCTTCAGGAGCCCAAAAATTGGATGAATCACACCCTGGAGTTGACAGGAGTTGGCAGCAGCAGCAGCCCAAACATTACTTTAAAGAGACACTGGGGTTGGCTTCAGGAGCCCAAAAATTGGATGAATCACACCCTGGAGTTGGCAGCAGCAGCAGGAGCCCAATCATTACTTTAAAGAGACACTGGGGTTGGCTTCAGGAGCCCAAACATTGGATGAATCACACCCTGGATTTGGCAGCAGCAGCAGGAGCCCAAACATTACTTTAAAGAGACCCTGGGGTTGGCTTCAGGAGCCCAAAAATTTGATGAATCACACCCTGAAATTGGCAGGAGTTGGCAGCAGCAGCAGCAGCAACAGGAGCCCAAACATTACTTTAAAGAGACACTGGGGTTGGCTTCAGGAGCCCAAAAATTGGATAATTCACACCCTGGAGTTGGCAGGAGTTGGCAGCAGCAGCAACAGGAGCCCAAACATTACTTTAAAGAGACACTGGGGTTGGCTTCAGGTGCCCAAAAATTGGATCAATCACACCCTGGAGTTGGCAGCAGCAGCAGCAGGAGCCCAAATATTACTTTAAAGAGACCCTGGGGTTGGCTTCAGGAGCCCAAGAATTGGATGAATCACACCCTGGAGTTGGCAGGAGTTGGCAGCAGCAGCAGCAGCAACAGGAGCCCAAACATTACTTTAAAGAGACACTGGGGTCGGCTTCAGGAGCCCAAAAATTGGATGAATCACACCCTGGAGTTGCAAGCAGCAGCAGTAGGAGCCCAAACATTACTTTAAAGAGACACTGGGGTTGGCTTCAGGAGCCCAAAAATTGGATGATTCACACCCTGGAGTTGGCAGCAGCAGCAGCAGCAGCAGGAGCCCAAACATTACTTTAAAGAGACCCTGGGGTTGGCTTCAGGAGCCCAAAAATTGGATGAATCACACCCTGGAGTTGGCAGGAGTTGGCAGCAGCAGCAGCAGCAACAGGAGCCCAAACATTACTTTAAAGAGACACTGGGGTTGGCTTCAGGAGCCCAAAAATTGGATGAATCACACCCTGGAGTTGGCAGCAGCAGCAGCAGGAGCCCAAATATTACTTTAAAGAGACCCTGGGGTTGGCTTCAGGAGCCCAAATATTGGATGAATCACACCCTGGAGTTGGCAGCAGCAGCAGGAGCCCAAACATTACTTTAAAGAGACACTGGGGTTGGCTTCAGGAGCCCAAAAAATTGGATGATTCACACCCTGGAGTTGGCAGCAGCAGCAGCAGGAGCCCAAATATTACTTTAAAGAGACACTGGGGTTGGCTTCAGGAGCCCAAAAATTGGATGAATCACACCCTGGAGTTGGCAGCAGCAGCAGCAGGAGCCCAAATATTACTTTTAAGAGACCCTGGGGTTGGCTTCAGGAGCCCAAAAATTGGATGAATCACACCCTGGAGTTGGAAGCAGCAGCAGGAGCCCAAACATTACTTTAAAGAGACACTGGGGTTGGCTTCAGGAGCCCAATAATTGGATGATTCACACCCTGGAGTTGGCAGCAGCAGCAGCAGGAGCCGAAATATTACTTTAAAGAGACCCTGGGGTTGGCTTCAGGAGCCCAAAAATTGGATGAATCACACCCTGGAGTTGGCAGGAGTTGGCAGCAGCAGCAGCAGCAACAGGAGCCCAAACATTACTTTAAAGAGACACTGGGGTTGGCTTCAGGAGCCCAAAAATTGGATGAATCACACCCTGGAGTTGGCAGCAGCAGCAGCAGGAGCCCAAATATTACTTTAAAGAGACCCTGGGGTTGGCTTCAGGAGCCCAAAAATTGGATGAATCACACCCTGGAGCTGGCAGGAGTTGGCAGCAGCAGCAGCCCAAACATTACTTTAAAGAGACACTGGGGTTGGCTTCAGGAGCCCAAAAATTGGATGAATCACACCCTGGAGTTGGAAGCAGCAGCAGCAGCAGGAGCCCAAACATTACTTTAAAGAGACACTAGGGTTGGCTTCAGGAGCCCAAAAATTGGATGAATCACACCCTGGAGTTGGCAGCAGCAGCAGGAGCCCAAACATTACTTTAAATAGACCCTGGGGTGGGTTGGCTTCAGGAGCCCAAAAATTGGATGAATCACACCCTGGAGTTGGCAGCAGCAGCAGCAGGAGCCCAAACATTACTTTAAAGAGACACTGGGGTTGGCTTCAGGAGCCCAAAAATTGGATGAATCACACCCTGGAGTTGGCAGGAGTTGGCAGCAGCAGCAGCAGCAACAGGAGCCCAAACATTACTTTAAAGAGACACTGGGGTTGGCTTTATTAGCCCAGAAATTGGATGAATCACGCCCTGGAGTTGGCAGCAGCAGCAGGAGCCCAAACATTACTTTAAAGAGACACTGGGGTTGGCTTCAGGAGCCCAAAAATTGGATGATTCACACCCTGGAGTTGGCAGCAGCAGCAGCAGGAGCCCAAATATTACTTTAAAGAGACCCTGGGGTTGGCTTCAGGAGCCCAAAAATTGGCCTAAAGACATAAATATGTTTTGCACCATTTGGAAAGTGTAAAACGTGGCACCATGCTGAATCTAGTCGCATGCATCAGGCATTGGTGGGTGGAAATCCTGGCTGATCCATCCCTGATTCATTTTGACAAAGGTGAGTCTCTCCACATTTTTAGTTGACAGACGAGTTCTCCTCGCCATAACTTTGGCCCCCGCCGCACTAAACACCCGCTCAGATGGCACGCTACTTGCCGGGCAGGACAGCTTTTCCAGGGCAAACTCTGCTAGTTGCGGCCACAAATCAAGTTTGGCTGCCCAGAAGTCCAGCGGATCCTCAAGGTGTGTTGGCATGGTCATGTCAAAGTATGACATGACCTGCTGGTTCAGGTCCTGCTCCAGGTCTTCCTGCTGCTCATGAGTAGCCTCACTATGCGGGTGTAGAAAGCTACTCATTAGCGACTGAAGACTGAGGCTGCTGCTGATGGAGCTGCTGCTGCTGCTCCTGCCAACCCCCCCAGCAGCCATGACAGTGGAAGGTGAGCGCAGAGGTCCCCTCGAGTCAGACCTGCGAGAGTATGGACTATGGCGCAGATAGGCATCGGCCAACTGCCTACGTAGAATGTCTTTGTAGTAGTTCAGTTTGTCCTCCCTCTCGGTGGGTTTAAAAAATGCCCCCATTTTGTGCCGGAAGCGAGGGTCCAATAAGGTGGACAGCCAGAAGTCATCCCGCCGACAGATGGAAACAATTCTGGGGTCACTACGCAAGCACGTGAGCATGCTTCCTGCCATTTGCGCAAGCGACTCGGATGGACTACCTGTCTCCATCTCCACTGCATACTGCCACGGTGTGCCCGGGTCCTCTGTCTCGCCTTCCTCAAAAACCTCTAGCTCCTCTGGCTGCTCCTGCTCCTCCTCTCCTGTCCGCTGACTAGATAAACCAGCCATTTCGCCAAGCCTAAACTGTGTTTCGCTATGCAACTCCTCCTCCTCCTCTTCCTCTTCCTCCTCCTCCTCCAGTTCAGCTCCAACGGGGTTCATGTGGCCGTAAGATGTAAACGCCATGTCTCCAGTGCCCTGACCAGCCATGGTTTCCAACATGTGCTGTAGTACATGAAGCAGTGGAATCACGTCGTTCATCCCGTAATCCTGCCGACTGACAAATAAAGTGGCTTCCTCAAAGGGCCTGAGCAAACGGCAGGTGTCACATATGAGCTGCCACTGGTTGACATTGAAGTTGCACAGGGGAGTCCCCCTATCTGCTTGGATCATCAGGAAATCCGTGATGGCTTTTCTCTGTTCATATAATCGGTCCAACATGTGAAGGGTGGAATTCCAACGGGTGGAAACATCGCAAATCAGACTATGTTGGGGGATACCATTCTGACGCTGTAGCTCAAGAAGGGTGTGTTTGGCGGTGTATGAGCGGCTGAAGTGCATGCAAAGTTTCCTTGAAGTTGTTAGGATGTCTTGCAGATGGGGGGAACACTTCAGAAACCGCTTGACAACCAGATTGAAGACGTGAGCCATGCAGGGGGCATGGGTCAGGCTTCCTTGGTGCAGCGCAGACAAAATGTTCTTCCCATTGTCGGTAACCATGATTCACATTTTAAGTTTTCTTGGAGTAAGCCATGTTTGGATTTCCTGATGAATACATTTAAGCAGTTCCTCCCCTGTGTGACTCGGTTCGCCAAGACAAACCATGTGAAGCACAGCGTGACACCTCCGTGCCCTGCACACATGGTAGACTGGAGGGGCACTGAGACTTGAGCCTACAGTGGAGGGTGAGGAGATAGCGGAGGATGAGGAGGCCGAGTCGCACGGTGTCACAGGCCCAATGGGCAGGGAGCGCGGAGGCCGAAGCGGCGTGACCTGTCCAAGTTGCTGCTGCTGCTGCAAAGGGACCACATTCACCCAGTGGGCCGTAAACGACATGTACTGTCCCTGACCGTAGTTACAGCTCCAGATGTCGGCGCTGCCATGCACTTTGCTACACACCGACAGGCTCAAGGACTGGCCCACCTTCTGTTCAACAAAAGTGTGCAGCGCTGGTACTGCCTTCTTGGCAAAGAAATGACGGCTTGGGACTCTCCACCTCGGCTCGGCACAAGCCATCAGTTCCACCACCTGAAAAGGGAGCGACTGCAGCACCAGCAACTTGGACAGGAGCACATTCAGCTTCTGCGCCGTAGGATGAGTGGGCGCATACTGCTGTCTCTTGGACATGGCTTCGCTGATGGATTGCTGGCGGGATGCATGACTTGGAGGAGGAGGAGGAGGAGCAGGAGCGACAGAGGATGGGTATGACGCACAGCTGCCTTCGGCTGAGGTGCTGGAGCCTTGGCTGGCAGAAATTGGGAGCTCACTTGTTGAGGAAGCAGACTGGACCACCCTTGGGAGCCTCGGTTCTCCCAGGTCGTTTTATGGTGACGCATCATATGTTGACGCAGGGCCGTGGTGCCAACATTTGGACCCTGGCCATGCTTCACCTTTTGCCTACATATCTTGCATGTGGCCATGTTACCCTCCTGCGGATGCTTCAGGAAAAACTGCCACACTGCCGAGTAGCTACTTTTCCCACCCCCTGGCCTCACTGATTCACTGCTGCTGTTGCCAACTCCAGGAACCCCTGCTCCACTACCTCCCGATAAGGTAGACTGCCGCACAGCAGGTGCTCTACCCCGGCCCCGGCTCCGGCCGGCTCCAGCCTTTGGAATTGTGCCCCCATGCTGACTGCTACCACCTTGCTGCCTCAGCTGCTGACTCCGGGCAACCTGCGCCCCTCTTCTCCTGATGATGACGATGAAGCCCCTTCATCACCCGGCTCCCAAGTGCGATCAGCTTCATCGTCATCATCATTATCACTGAGTTGTGGCTGTACGTCACTGATGTTCGTGGATTCGTCAACAGTGTCTGGCGCAGGAGCTGGAACGCTCGCAGCACCCACGACACTGTCCACATCACTATTTGTCTGCCTAGCTAAAGAAGCCACCTCCATTTCTTGGCTGGGCAGTAGCTGCTGACTGTCCTCTATCTGATCGTCCTCCTCACTAAAGAGTGGAGCTGAACCCAAAGCATAGGATACGTCGCTGGGGGAGGGAATGGCGTAGGACAGAGGCAATGGGAGGACAGGGACTGCTCTCGGGGCATGCCAACTCAGGGTTGTGTCAGAGGAACCTACCGACCCTAGACTGGGGGTCTCAGACGTAAGTTGTGATGATGTTGTTGATGAGCGCGTCAACCAATCTACCACGGCAGATGCGTTACTGGTGGAGACCCGACCGCTAGCAGATACTGGCAGATTAGGTCTCTCAGCGTGACTCCTGCTGCTACTGGCCCCCAGTCTGCTGCGAGCTCTGCCTGTGGAATCTTGGCCTCTGCCACTCCTCTTTTCACTTCCAGGCACTTGTCTGCCCGACATAGTCTAACTGGCGTGGTAGTAGGTGATATTTTAAGAACCCCCAGGCAGCGGTGGGTCTATATGAAACAGAATATAATGCACACCAAAAGTGAACAGTAACACTCAGCCTCCAACAGGCCTGCCTAGTGTAAATAAGAGAGCTGCTTAGTGTAAATAAAGAGGGGTATGCTATGTTACAGAATGGGATGCCCCAACAGCCAGCAGTGCACCTGGCAGCAGTAGTACTATGCACAGCAAAAGTGTCTTTATCAGGCCTAATTTCTATTAGAATAAGTGCAAATGGTTATGGTCTTAAATAGAGGCTGGTGTAGTCACAGAATGGGATGCCCCAAAAACCAGCAGTGCACCTGGCAGGCGGCAGTAAGACTATGCACAGCAAAAGTGTCTTTATCAGGCCTAATTTCTATTAGAATAAGTGCAAATGGTTATGGTCTTAAATAGAGGCTGGTGTAGTCACAGAATAGGATGCCCCAACAGGAGTGCACCTGGCAGGCAGCAGTAAGACTATGCACAGCAAAAGTGTCTTTATCAGGCCTAATTTCTATTAGAATAAGTGCAAATGGTTATGGTCTTATATAGAGGCTGGTGTAGTCACAGAATGGGATGCCCCAACAGGAGTGCACCTGGCAGGCAGCAGTAGTACTATGCACAGCAAAAGTGTCTTTATCAGGCCTAATTTCTATTAGAATAAGTGCAAATGGTTATGGTCTTAAATAGAGGCTGGTGTAGTCACAGAATGGGATGCCCCAACAGGAGTGCACCTGGCAGGCAGCAGTAAGACTATGCACAGCAAAAGTGTCTTTATCAGGCCTAATTTCTATTAGAATAAGTGCAAATGGTTATGGTCTTAATAGAGGCTGGTGTAGTCACAGAATGGGATGCCCCAAAAGCCAGCAGTGCACCTGGCAGGCAGCAGTAGTACTATGCACAGCAAAAGTGTCTTTATCAGGCCTAATTTCTATTAGAATAACTGCAAATGGTTATGGTCTTAAATAGAGGCTGGTGTAGTCATATAATGGGATGCCCCAAAAGCCAGCAGTGCACCTGGCAGGCAGCAGTAGTACTATGCACAGCAAAAGTGTCTTTATCAGGCCTAATTTCTATTAGAATAACTGCAAATGGTTATGGTCTTAAATAGAGGCTGGTGTAGTCATATAATGGGATGCCCCAAAAACCAGCAGTGCACCTGGCAGGCAGCAGTAGTACTATGCACAGCAAAAGTGTCTTTATCAGGCCTAATTTCTATTAGAATAACTGCAAATGGTTATGGTCTTAAATAGAGGCTGGTGTAGTCACAGAATGGGATGCCCAAAAAAACAGCAGTGCACCTGGCAGGCAGCAGTAAGACTATGCACAGCAAAAGTGTCTTTATCAGGCCTAATTTCTATTAGAATAAGTGCAAATGGTTATGGTCTTAAATAGAGGCTGGTGTAGTCACAGAATGGGATGCCCCAACAGGAGTGCACCTGGAAGACAGCAGTAGTACTATGCACAGCAAAAGTGTCTTTATCAGGCCTAATTTCTATTAGAATAAGTGCAAATGGTTATGGTCTTAAATAGAGGCTAGTGTAGTCACAGAATGGGATGCCCCAAAAACTAGCAGTGCACCTGGCAGGCAGCAGTAAGACTATGCACAGCAAAAGTGTCTTTATCAGGCCTAATTTCTATTACAATAAGTGCAAATGGTTATGGTCTTAAATAGAGGCTGGTGTAGTCACAGAATGGGATGCCCCAACAGGAGTGCACCTGGCAGGCAGCAGTAGTACTATGCACAGCAAAAGTGTCTTTATCAGGCCTAATTTCTATTAGAATAAGTGCAAATGGTTATGGTCTTAAATAGAGGCTGGTGTAGTCACAGAATGGGATGCCCCAAAAACCAGCAGTGCACCTGGCAGGCAGCAGTAGTACTATGCACAGCAAAAGTGTCTTTATCAGGCCTAATTTCTATTAGAATAAGTGCAAATGGTTATGGTCTTAAATAGAGGCTGGTGTAGTCACAGAATGGGATGCCCCAAAAACCAGCAGTGCACCTGGCAGGCAGCAGTAGTACTATGCACAGCAAAAGTGTCTTTATCAGGCCTAATTTCTATTAGAATAAGTGCAAATGGTTATGGTCTTAAATAGAGGCTGGTGTAGTCACAGAATGGGATGCCCAAAAAACCAGCAGTGCACCTGGCAGGCAGCAGTAAGACTATGCACAGCAAAAGTGTCTTTATCAGGCCTAATTTCTATTAGAATAAGTGCAAATGGTTATGGTCTTAAATAGAGGCTGGTGTAGTCACAGAATGGGATGCCCCAAAAACCAGCAGTGCACCTGGCAGGCAGCAGTAGTACTATGCACAGCAAAAGTGTCTTTATCAGGCCTAATTTCTATTAGAATAAGTGCAAATGGTTATGGTCTTAAATAGAGGCTGGTGTAGTCACAGAATGGGATGCCCCAAAAACCAGCAGTGCACCTGGCAGGCAGCAGTAGTACTATGCACAGCAAAAGTGTCTTTATCAGGCCTAATTTCTATTAGAATAAGTGCAAATGGTTATGGTCTTAAATAGAGGCTGGTGTAGTCACAGAATGGGATGCCCCAAAAACCAGCAGTGCACCTGGCAGGCAGCAGTAGTACTACGCACAGCAAAAGTGTCTTTATCAGGCCTAATTTCTATTAGAATAAGTGCAAATGGTTATGGTCTTAAATAGAGGCTGGTGTAGTCACAGAATGGGATGCCCCAAAAACCAGCAGTGCACCTGGCAGGCAGCAGTAAGTCTATGCACAGCAAAAGTGTCTTTATCAGGCCTAATTTCTATTACAATAAGTGCAAATGGTTATGGTCTTAAATAGAGGCTGGTGTAGTCACAGAATGGGATGCCCCAACAGGAGTGCACCTGGCAGGCAGCAGTAGTACTATGCACAGCAAAAGTGTCTTTATCAGGCCTAATTTCTATTAGAATAAGTGCAAATGGTTATGGTCTTAAATAGAGGCTGGTGTAGTCACAGAATGGGATGCCCAAAAAAACAGCAGTGCACCTGGCAGGCAGCAGTAAGACTATGCACAGCAAAAGTGTCTTTATCAGGCCTAATTTCTATTAGAATAAGTGCAAATGGTTATGGTCTTAAATAGAGGCTGGTGTAGTCACAGAATGGGATGCCCCAAAAACCAGCAGTGCACCTGGCAGGCAGCAGTAGTACTATGCACAGCAAAAGTGTCTTTATCAGGCCTAATTTTTATTAGAATATGTGCAAATGGTTATCGTCTTAAATAGAGGCTGGTGTAGTCACAGAATGGGATGCCCCAAAAACCAGTAGTGCACCTGGCAGGCAGCAGTAGTACTATGCACAGCAAAGGTGTCTTTATCAGGCCTAATTTCTATTAGAATAAGTGCAAATGGTTATGGTCTTAAATAGAGTCTGGTGTAGTCACAGAATGGGATGCCCCAAAAACCAGCAGTGCACCTGGTAGGCAGCAGTAGTACTATGCACAGCAAAAGTGTCTTTATCAGGCCTAATTTCTATTAGAATAAGTGCAAATGGTTATGGTCTTAAATAGAGGCTGGTGTAGTCACAGAATAGGATGCCCCAACAGGAGTGCACCTGGCAGGCAGCAGTAAGACTATGCACAGCAAAAGTGTCTTGATCAGGCCTAATTTCTATTAGAATAAGTGCAAATGGTTATGGTCTTAAATAGAGGCTGGTGTAGTCACAGAATGGGATGCCCCAACAGGAGTGCACCTGGCAGGCAGCAGTAGTACTATGCACAGCAAAAGTGTCTTTATCAGGCCTAATTTCTATTAGAATAAGTGCAAATGGTTATGGTCTTAAATAGAGGCTGGTGTAGTCACAGAATGGGATGCCCCAACAGGAGTGCACCTGAAAGGCAGCAGTAAGACTATGCACAGCAAAAGTGTCTTTATCAGGCCTAATTTCTATTAGAATAAGTGCAAATGGTTATGGTCTTAAATAGAGGCTGGTGTAGTCACAGAATGGGATGCCCCAACAGGAGTGCACCTGGCAGGCAGCAGTAAGACTATGCACAGCAAAAGTGTCTTTATCAGGCCTAATTTCTATTAGAATTAGTGCAAATGGTTATGGTCTTAAATAGAGGCTGGTGTAGTCACAGAATGGGATGCCCCAACAGGAGTGCACCTGGAAGGCAGCAGTAGTACTATGCACAGCAAAAGTGTCTTTATCAGGCCTAATTTCTATTAGAATAAGTGCAAATGGTTATGGTCTTAAATAGAGGCTGGTGTAGTCACAGAATGGGATGCCCAAAAAACTAGCAGTGCACCTGGCAGGCAGAAGTAAGACTATGCACAGCAAAAGTGTCTTTATCAGGCCTAATTTCTATTACAATAAGTGCAAATGGTTATGGTCTTAAATAGAGGCTGGTGTAGTCACAGAATGGGATGCCCCAACAGGAGTGCACCTGGCAGGCAGCAGTAGTACTATGCACAGCAAAAGTGTCTTTATCAGGCCTAATTTCTATTAGAATAAGTGCAAATGGTTATGGTTTTAAATAGAGGCTGGTGTAGTCACAGAATGGGATGCCCAAAAAACCAGCAGTGCACCTGGCAGGCAGCAGTAAGACTATGCACAGCAAAAGTGTCTTTATCAGGCCTAATTTCTATTAGAATAAGTGCAAATGGTTATGGTCTTAAATAGAGGCTGGTGTAGTCACAGAATGGGATGCCCCAAAAACCAGCAGTGCACCTGGCAGGCAGCAGTAGTACTATGCACAGCAAAAGTGTCTTTATCAGGCCTAATTTCTATTAGAATAAGTGCAAATGGTTATGGTCTTAAATAGAGGCTGGTGTAGTCACAGAATGGGATGCCCCAAAAACCAGCAGTGCACCTGGCAGGCAGCAGTAGTACTATGCACAGAAAAAGTGTCTTTATCAGGCCTAATTTCTATTAGAATAAGTGCAAATGGTTATGGTCTTAAATAGAGGCTGGTGTAGTCACAGAATGGGATGCCCCAAAAACCAGCAGTGCACCTGGCAGGCAGCAGTAGTACTATGCACAGCAAAAGTGTCTTTATCAGGCCTAATTTCTATTAGAATAAGTGCAAATGGTTATGGTCTTAAATAGAGGCTGGTGTAGTCACAGAATGGGATGCCCCAAAAACCAGCAGTGCACCTGGCAGGCAGCAGTAGTACTACGCACAGCAAAAGTGTCTTTATCAGGCCTAATTTCTATTAGAATAAGTGCAAATGGTTATGGTCTTAAATAGAGGCTGGTGTAGTCACAGAATGGGATGCCCCAAAAACCAGCAGTGCACCTGGCAGGCAGCAGTAAGTCTATGCACAGCAAAAGTGTCTTTATCAGGCCTAATTTCTATTACAATAAGTGCAAATGGTTATGGTCTTAAATAGAGGCTGGTGTAGTCACAGAATGGGATGCCCCAACAGGAGTGCACCTGGCAGGCAGCAGTAGTACTATGCACAGCAAAAGTGTCTTTATCAGGCCTAATTTCTATTAGAATAAGTGCAAATGGTTATGGTCTTAAATAGAGGCTGGTGTAGTCACAGAATGGGATGCCCAAAAAAACAGCAGTGCACCTGGCAGGCAGCAGTAAGACTATGCACAGCAAAAGTGTCTTTATCAGGCCTAATTTCTATTAGAATAAGTGCAAATGGTTATGGTCTTAAATAGAGGCTGGTGTAGTCACAGAATGGGATGCCCCAAAAACCAGCAGTGCACCTGGCAGGCAGCAGTAGTACTATGCACAGCAAAAGTGTCTTTATCAGGCCTAATTTTTATTAGAATATGTGCAAATGGTTATGGTCTTAAATAGAGGCTGGTGTAGTCACAGAATGGGATGCCTCAAAAACCAGCAGTGCACCTGGCAGGCAGCAGTAGTACTATGCACAGCAAAAGTGTCTTTATCAGGCCTAATTTCTATTAGAATAAGTGCAAATGGTTATGGTCTTAAATAGAGGCTGGTGTAGTCACAGAATGGGATGCCCCAAAAAACAGCAGTGCACCTGGTAGGCAGCAGTAGTACTATGCACAGCAAAAGTGTCTTTATCAGGCCTAATTTCTATTAGAATAAGTGCAAATGGTTATGGTCTTAAATAGAGGCTGGTGTAGTCACAGAATGGGATACCCCAAAAATCAGCAGTGCACCTGGCAGGCAGCAGTGAGTCTATGCACAGCAAAAGTGTCTTTATCAGGCCTAATTTCTATTACAATAAGTGCAAATGGTTATGGTCTTAAATAGAGGCTGGTGTAGTCACAGAATGGGATGCCCCAACCAGAGTGCACCTGGGAGCAGTACTATGCACAGCAAAAGTGTCTTTATCAGGCCAAATGACTTTTAGAATAAGTGCAAATGGTTATGGTATTAAATAGAGGCTGGTGTAGTCACAGAATGGGATGCCCCACAGCAGACTTGAGATCAGTTCAGTATATATTTGTATAAGTGTATAAGCAGCCTGAAAATGCTAACAAAGCCAGTCAGCCAGCCAGTAACACTCAGGCTGGATGAAAAAAAAAAAAATCTCCCTGTGACTGCCTCCGATTTTTCCTAACTTTCCCTGTTTTTCGCTGACTTTCTGTCTGTCTCCTGCCTGTCTCCTGCCTGTCTCCTGCCTGTCTCCAGCCTGTCCCTGTCTGTCCCTGTCTGTCTAACTGTCTCTCTCCCTGCCTACAGCAGCGTCCTGTCTCTCACGAATGCAATAGAGAAATGAGGAAAAGCAAGATGGCCGCCGGCCTTAAATAGCGCTGTGACGTCACCGGGCTTGCTGGCTGCTGATAGGCTGCATGTGACTGCCCCAGCTTGCACTGGCGCGGGGTTGATGTCTGGACATGTCCCGTCCGCCATCTTAGAATGCCTGTAATGTAAATGAATGGATGTTAAAGGAAAACTTCGAGCGATCGAATCGCGGGGAAATTCGGATTCGATCCGAATCGAATTTTCCATGAAATTCGGATCGAATCCGGGTTCGTCCGGATCGTTTCGCTCATCCCTAATGAAAACCATGGACAGCAGTCTTACACAGGCTATGCCCACAAAGCGGATGAAAACCATGGACAACAGTCTTACACAGCTATGCCCACAAAGTGGATGAAAACCATGGACAGCAGTCTTACACAGGCTATGCCCACAAAGCGGATGAAAACCATGGACAGCAGTCTTACACAGGCTATGCCCACAAAGCGGATGAAAACCATGGACAGCAGTCTTACACAGCTATGCCCACAAAGCGGATGAAAACCATGGACAGCAGTCTTACACAGGCTATGCCCACAAAGCGGATGAAAACCATGGACAGCAGTCTTACACAGGCTATGCCCACAAAGTGGATGAAAACCATGGACATCAGTCTTACACAGACTATTCCCTCAAAGAGGATAAAAAACCATGGACAGCAGTATTACACAGGCTATGCCCACAAAGCGGATAAAAACCATGGACAGCAGTCGTACACATGCATGCACGCATGTGTGGCTTCTCGTCCAATCAGCGCTCGTCCAATCTGAACCCACTTACGGCTGCATCTTCCCTACCCTCTAACAGGAAGTGTGCCTGCGCCCGCCATTCACAAATGCCTGATGCGGACGCAGCTCGCGCATGTGCAGTTGGACCGGGAAAGAAGGTGAGTTTATGGGTGACCTAGGGGGTTTCACATAGCGGGGCGGCCCAGGAATCTTATAGTTTTTTCCTTAAAATATGTAACCTGGGTTACTGGTATTGATGTCCACCAAGATCCTATTTTACAAGATGGGTTATGCTAATTACTTGTGAATCATGTTTGGAAACAACAGCACCCTATGGGCTACGCAGAAACAAATCGGTAAAGATTCCATGTAGGAGGCTGTGATTTCCTAACAGTAAAGGAAGGAATTACAAGTTGTATCGACCACCAGATACTAGCAGCACATGGCTCAAAGTTCAAAAGTAATTTGCAGTACCTGTTTTCCTTTTCTGTTGAGTTTTATGTCCTTGCGATCCTTTGATCCAGTAAATAAAAAAAACTGGTGATTGCACCTCTCACCACAAAAGAAAATTAAAAAGAGAGAGCGGAGGGAAGATTTTAGCACCAGCACCAGGCCTCACTATTTAAACATTTAAAATGTATGGAATTTCAGGTTCTTTATATACTTCTATATATTAATAAGACAGTGATGCTACTACATCAGGGCATTGCAATAACAGGATTGTAAATGAACAGGATGTTGGGATTCTTAACCGAAAGTATTCAGACAGCCTATCACACACTAGGTACTGGTGACCATTAGAATATGTTCTAAGTTTCTGCTCCATAATAAAATGTATGTCCTTTCCTCATAGTGAACTTTTAAGGTGGTTCCTCGAGAAGTGCCAGTTTTTTGTATTGCCATTCTTTTTTAAAAAATATGGGTGAGAAATCGATAGTATTTACCATTTAGTAATTAAATTACATATGATTAATTAGGACATAATATTAAGTGATGCTCAATCATACCTTTCACACTTAACAATACATTTTACATCTTTTTTTCAAAGTATTTATCCATCTTCAAAGAAACAGCACAGTCACACATCAACATAATGGCATGCATATATATCATTGTCTAACAAGCGTCAACAATGCAGACTAGACCCAGTGGTAAGTCTTCATAGTAAACTACTGGGAGATCAACAATACATCTGAAAGCCAGAATACCATATAGCCACAGCTTATCAGTAAACTAATAATAAAAAACGTTATGCTATCAATATTGTCAGCCAATACATTGCTAATCCAAGGATCCGATACAAGAGAGTCAGAAACATAAGCTGTTGAGATTTGAAATGTGCATCATTGTTTGCTTTCCCCTTTCATATAAACATCAAAAACAACCTAAACCCAAACTATCTATAATTAATCACTAACTACCTTCCTCTAACCGACCCATTCTAAACCAGCCCCACCCACTTACCCCACTCAATCACCTACAAATAATAATGACCAAGAATCACGCTTCCACCATTCTTCAACCATATCTACATTCAGCTTCTGCAAATCAAGATAATAAAAATTATGCATCTTCCCAACAAACATGCCAACACACTGTTCAACAGTTAATTCTACTATGTTCTTAACTAATCTTTCCCTAGACTCCCACAAAACCTCCTTAAACGCAGACAATAGCAATCAAACAATTCTTTTATGCCATTCCTGACCAGTTGACCAACCTGTCAACAAGATAGCAAAGGTAAGTGCCTCAATACCTCCAACCTCCCTCATAAAGGATGCTAATCTATTCCTCAAGTCTTGAGCAAAACTGCAACCCCACAATAGATGATATGTGGTCTCTCTCCCAGCACACTTGGACAAACCTCCGATCTTTCCAAATCTCTGGACTTCAAGAACGCTTTGGTGGGCAACACATCCATCAACATGGCCCACATTAAATCTTTCTGTTTGTTACTTAACCCCTCATACCTAAGCATCCCCCATTCCAACTCCACTCGGACATTACTAATATTAAGGATATTATTCGGTGTTAAGTTCCTTTCTTTTAATTCCTTAATAGCATCCTTCTTACACATTCTCTCACCCAACATACCTAGTTTATATTTCTTGAAAAAGAACTCCAATCAACAATAATAATTAGGGGGCACAAAGGCTACTGGTCTTCTCAAGTCCCTTGTCACCCAATCCCATTTAATTGCAAACCGGCCTACAAGGTAGCTTACCATGTCTGAAACACGTCCACCACTTTTAATCAATCTAAAAGTGCTTAACCAAAAATGCATTAACAGAAAAAAGGGGAGGTCAGGAAAATCATAACCCCTCATTCTAACAGGCTTCATCATTCAACAATCTCCTATTCACCTGAGCCACCCACTTTTCTTTGGGTGGAGAAATAACTGAAAAAAATACAAAATTAAAGGAAGCACCACCGCTTTTATCACCAAGACCTTGCTATGTTTAGACAGGCTTCTAAGGGACCAAAAACCAAAATTTTTCTCAATCCTTCCCAACAAAGGTATATAATTGTTTTCTGAATAGTCACCATCTTGAAAAAGAATACCCAGAATCTTGGTTTCTTTCACTTCATTTACTTTATTTTCTACAATCTCAAACTTTCTCCCAAAATGACAATAGCCACTTTTAGCCCAGTTGACACTCATACCTGCCATCATACAATAAATGTCCAAGTGTAAATTTATCCTTTTCACGTCAGATGCAGAGCCACAAAAAAGGAAACATCATCCATGTAAGCAGCGGTTTTAACCTGAATGCCACCACTTCCTGGTATTATCATCCCTCTAACAAATTCATCCCTCTGCACAGCTCTAAGTAAAAGTTCAAGAGCGATGCCAAAAAGCTGAGGAGACAATGGGCAACCCTGTTTCACACCGACTTAATGTCAAAAGAATTTGACAAAAAAACATTGACCAGCAACTTTGCACTTATCCCTGTATAGAGTATCTTAACATTTTAACAAAACTCTGGGGAAACCCCATGCACTCCATCACCAAAAACAGATAATCGTGTACTTTGTCGAAAGCCTTCTCAATATCAATCGACTCAATCACTAATCCGACATTATTTGATCTAACATATTCGATTAAGTCTCCTACCAAAACCAAATAATCCGATATTCTCCTGCCAGGTATTGCACACACCTGTTGTTCCCCTATACACTTAGGCATAAAAGTTGTTAACCTCCTGGATAATATTTTAGCAATCACCTTATAATCAAAATTTAACAGCGTCAAAGGTCTCCAATTCTTTGGATCAGCTTTTTCACCTTTTTTAAACAATAAATGTATTAAACCTTTCCTCATTGACACAGACAATTGCTCCTTCTCAAAGATCTCCTTTACCAATTCAACAAAACCCTCTTTAATTTCTTCCCAAGCTTTAATGTAAAATTCTTTGGGTAAACCATCACATCCAGGTACCTTCCCAATCCTCATACTATCCAATGCCTCCTTTATCTCCTTCTCAGTAGGCACATCCGTCAACAGCTCCTTCTCCTCCGATGACCAATCTATTTTCAAATCCTTACAATAGTCCTTCACAGCACCTTTATCAATTTTCACTCCTCCTCCAAACAACTTCGTGTAAAAATCCTCCACAGCGCCGACCATATTCCCCTCAGACACGTACACCTCACCCACCTTGACCATCTCCAAATAATCTATCTTACTACAGACTTTTTAAAAAAAAAAACGAGTACACTTCTCACCAAAATCCAAATGGGTAACTCTTGATTTTAATATAATGTTCTTACCCCTTTTCTCTATTAACTTACTTTCCTTATCCTTAAGTCTTCCAATTTTCTATCCACATCAATTCCCTCCTCCTTCCATCTCAAGAACATGTCCATTCTCCTCACCACCTCCATCTCCTCTTCCCTCCTACTACGAGCCATTTTAAATGACTGCTCTTCATCCAATTAAATTTCACCCAAAAAAATCCCATATCTCTTCATTATCAAGCAAAGAAGTGTTCAATCTCCACACACCTCTCCATTTTTCCTCTGAAATGTTCCCCAGCGTAACAAACAACATCTGATGAACTGAAAAAAAAAACCTGCTCCTGATAATATTCTTCTATTTTTAATTTATCTGAAATGAAAATAAAATCAATACGTATATTTAATTTCACCTTTGTCTGAAAAATATGTGAAACCTGGGGAGTCCCCCTTAAATATTTTGCCAGCATCCTGAAAAGAAAAGTCTGTAACCATGTTATTAAGGAGCCTTGATGTCCGATCCAACTTTGCTTCCTTTCTTCCAAGTCGATCCTCAGTTGATAAGATTGTGTTAAAATCACCTAATAACACAGTATTCATCCTACCAGGCAAATGTACTAAAAGTTCTTCAAAAAACTCCATCCTCTCTTTGTTAACAGCAGGAGCATAAACACAAATCAGTCTAAATTCTACACCAAGAAATTTGCATATACAGATTAATAACTTCCCCGGGACTGGGGAAGAATGGGAAACTAACTCAATGCTTCTATTTTTAAATAAAACTCCCACTCCAGCATTTCTTTGCGATATAGAGAGAGACCACACAGATTCCCCATGTGACCATTCCTCCTTCTTAGGCAAGAATTTCAAATTACATTACTGCAAAACTATAACGTCCGATTTCACAGAAGCCAAATCATCTAACACTACAGCTCTCTTAACAGCTCTCTTAACTTTGGAACCAATACATTAAGTGAGCAAAAAGTCAAAGCCATGAGCGCCCCCAAGAGGAAATTAACTATGCAAGCCATTTCTAATCCATGTCATCTAAGTCCACGCCCCTCTCATCATGATCCTGCCTCCCACCAGCAGAACCCGGGGCAGTTCTCCTCACCACTTGCACTGCTACACTGAATCTAGTATCATCACCATCAGGGGGCGAAGCTCCAGGCCGAAGTTTCAGCCTCTTTGCAGCTCTTCTTTCAACCCTATTCCCCGATTCACTATCTAAAGGTAGCTCTATGTCGCTGATCTCCTCTTACACTGGAACAGGGCTAGAGGCTCCACTGCTCTCAGAGGAATCATCCCTACCTAAACCGCCATCTACACTCTGAAAACCGGGTAGTAGCCCCGCCCCCCCGCTCGTCAAATCCAGCGGGGAGTCCACACACTCTGCCAGGGGAGCTGAGACAAGGAGACTAGCACTCGCCCCACCCCCTTTGCTATTCCCACCAATATTCAAAAACCTTGTAGGTTCAGACAATAGCCGGCTGCCATCTTGCTGGATTGCAAGCTCCTCAGCCACAACGGATGGTAAAATGGCAGTTTGAGAAACAAGACAATCATTTGCTACAGCAGGACACTCAGCAGCCAAAAACAAGACTGCATCAGACTTAAAAGCACTATAACTCTGCCTGTCCTGTTCCTCCAGCTCAGTCACTTCATCCTCAACACGTTCCATATCCTCAGTCACATTCCCTGTTGCCTGAACCTTCTAAAAAAGCTCATTCCTCCTTTTTAATATGCTTGCATAGGAAAAAGGGTTTTTCCCACAGTCTACTTGAGTATGACTTCTCACTCCACACCAGTCACACAGTTTATCCTCTTTACATTCTTTGGCAGTGTGCCCAAGCTTCTTACAATTTCTACACACAGGAATTACCACATCACACTCCTGCATTGTATGACCAGTCACTCTGCATATTCTACAGTATCTTGGCATGCCTCTATATGCAATGTATCCTCTGTCCACCCCAAGATTAAACACTGAAGGCAAGTGCACTGGCCTCCCCTCTTCATTAACTTTAAGTTTAACCAAAAACAAATGTTTCCCATTTCTTATACCAGCAAAATGTTTACATGGCCCCTTGTAAATAACTTCTTTACAATGCTGACCTAAAAAAGCCTGTAATTTTTCCACCTTAACCCAAGCATTATAACAGTGAACAGTCACCTCTTTCTCACCTTGCATCTACAGTCCTGTAGCTTCCAGGTTTCCCAGCATAGGATCCTTATCCTTCCTCGCCAAAAGCGCTTGTAAACCAATTCAGCATCCGCTGCAGAAAAAAGAGTTCATAAGAACCTTGCGAGACAAAATCTTGCAGAGTATGCACTTTCTCAAAAGGTAACTGGAGACATCCCTCAATAACTCTTGTAACAAAGCTTTTTAAATCCAAATCCTTCGCGAATCCATCTCGGAGTTTAAATCGCACTGTATGCGTGTAGGGTTGCACGTCTCCAGTCGCAGTCATGTCTGCCATGATCCCACCAGACACGAGTATAAAGCCCCACAAGGGGCCCCTATGCCACAAAACACTCCTACCAGGCCCACATACAACAATCTACCTCAAAAGAAATAGATATCATACACCTCAGCCTGGGCTCCCTCCTACAGGCTGGTCAACAGACACCATGACAGGCCGTGTGGCACCTTTTTAATCAGGCTTCCCCTGCAATGAGCCTGATCACCTGTGCACGGCCTGAGATCATGGAACAAGCCTGAAAAGGATTGGGGAAAGTGACCTGGGCCCTGAAAACCCGGCACGGATCGTGCCTTATACAGCCTAGCAGGGGAGAAATACACACCATTTATGAAATTTTTATACACTTTACCACAATATATCTATCTATCTATCTATCTATCTATCTATCTATCTATCTATCTATCTATATATATATATATATATATATTACCATATCTGCCATCTTAGAAAACACCTCCTTACACGGATATGCTGCCTATTCTACAGCTAGGGTGTGTCTAGCCTCTGATAGGATATGCTGAATTAATATTCTCTGATTCCTAGAACATCCAGTTCAGTCACCAATAAGGCAGTACCCTATAAAAGATTCAAAAAAGGTTCTTTCAAAATCACTACCCGATATTTACTACCTGATAGATAAAGAAAAGAGCCTACATTTTAAAAACGTTTACTGAGTAATCATTGCATTGATAGGTTCACAAGCCAAGTACTTTATTTTGTGCCCTATAAGACACCTGCCCATAGGATGCACCTATGATTTGTTAAGAAAATAAAAAAAAAAATATTCTGAACCAAATGTTGTACTACAAACATTGTCCCCCCAAGAACCAAATACTAGGCAAGATACAGAGTCCCCCACTTACAAGCAGAGTGGCATCCCCCCCATTCCCCATAGTCAGTGTTGCATTGCTCCCTCCCATTCCCCATTGTTAGTGTCGCATTGCTCCCTCCCATTCCCCATAGGCAGTGTGGCACCCCCCCCATTCCCCATAGGCAACAGAAAAAAAAGTAAACTCAAAAATCCATTGCTCCCATTGTCCCTGTGGTTAGTGCTGTCCCCGCCACCCATGCTGCATGCTGTCTCTGCCACTGCCTCTTCTTTGGCGACACCTGCACAGACAGCGCAAACACCCGGCTCTGTCATGGACATCGGCAGCGATTGATATAGGGCGAAAAATAAGGTATATGGGTATAAGTGACAAAAATATTATCATGCGCAAGGATTAAAAATAAATTATTAGGTGCCATCAGGAATCTGTTTCCATCTGCAGGGAGAACATTCAAGCACACAACGGAGCGCACAGGTGCTTGTGTTACACAGAGGGTTTATTTTCAGAAATTAGTGATGGCGGTGCAAACTATTGTTTTCCACATGCACACACTGCCCTGCTGATTTTAGCCCTTTGACCATCCCCACAGGGGTTTGGTGTAATGATGGTGTTACATAAACTAATGGTATGAAAAGCTGGAACTTGATTTATGTATGCTACTGCATCTTCCGCTGGATCAATGGATCTTCCCCTGGCTCAGGTGGTGGTGATGGCTCTGGTGTCCTCCTTATCTAGTGAGCCGCCTCCTCTTTCCTCATGAACCCGTGCAGTCCATCCTTTGGCGTCCACCAATCTTCTACTGATGGCCGTCAATTTACACACAGCCAATAGCTAATTTACCCACGTGCACTCAGAGGGGTCTGTGGCCTGCCGCAGGATAATGACCTGGCTGCGCACAGGCATTCTGCCATGTCCCCAACCTTGTGATTGGCCAAGGAGGGTTGCCATAATTATGTCATGGGCAGCGCGCCTGTGGACTCGGGGGCAGGATGGTCCATGAAGAGGTGAACTCTGACTTGCGGCCACCAACAGATCCAGTGGGAGACCGGCCGATGATGAGGACATGGGAGGAATGAGAAACTAGGTGATTTTTTTTTTTACTTTTGAAGAAATCAGAAAGAAATTCTGAGCCAATACCAAATCGAATTGGTTTGCTGATCCTTACAGATAATAATATGAATAAAGAAGTATTGACCTATAGCATGAATTATATAGTGAAATAGGTAGAGAAGAAGATGTTGAGAGGGCCGGATTAAGTTCTGGAATGAGTAGCACTGTGCTTGCAGAGGGCCTCAGCTTGGGGTAATGATGGGTACATTCCACACCTCTTAAAGGTGTTTGCAATCTCTTACCCCGTTTTCCCTATAAAGGTATGTGGATCATTGCCTCACATTGCGTCACACTGCCTGAGTGTCCATGTACTCTCCAGGCCTCTGAAATTCTTGTTGCTCTTTCATGCCTTCAGGCCTAAGCATTCTTTCCACTGTCCGCCCTGTTCAGCATGCAAGTGGGCGTACTTAGTCACTCTTACACAATGGATTGAGTGTAGGTCGGCAGTAAGCATGACGCATGGGTAGGTTTTATACAGACAAGCAGTGGTGGACTGGGGCCAAAAATCAGCCCTGGATTTTACCAACCCCCTGGCCTGCCCAATACATCCCTGCTGAGGACCCCCAACCATGATGTCAGGGCTATAGCATTGGGGGCTGCAGTTCCTTGGCTTGTAGGTACAGTGGGGCTGGGTACAGGGGGCTAAGAGGGAGACTAAGGGGGCAGAGATTGTATGTGGGTGTTAAAAGCCTAAGCAGTGTGGCTCACCGGGCATTGTCCTGGGTCTCCCTCTACCCAGTCCACTACCTCCAGACAAGGACGGAAAGGTCTGGACAGGGACTAATGTATAATGGCATTACACCTCGATGACATTGGGGGGGGGGCATGCCATAAAAAACAAACCAAAAGTATTTGGTGTTCTCCCTTCTCTTCCCTTTACCCAATACAGTGACCTTTATTGGGAAACCTTCTCTAAATTTTTGTGTTCATTTTGGATGAGTCCCAAGAATACTCTTCTCTTCCAGGGCGAATGGAGGACAATCCCAAAGCGAGCAGGCTGCTCTGGCAGAGGTATCACTTTAACACAGAGGATTGGGTCTTTTATTGCAACATAAATTAGATTTTTTCCTTTCGCAGACTAACATAAAATTTTGACGGCGTCTGTGCATGGGGAATTATGCAATGCTTGCAAAACTTTAAATATTTACTTAAGCTGAATTTATACCCCACTTATATATGTTTAATCAGAGCAAACGGTTTTATAGATTTTGGCTTTGCTGAAAAGCTAGAATACAAGATATTTGCCAAGTGGGTGTAAACATGCAAAAAAAAAAGGAAAATAAGGCAAAAATAAGAAAGAGATATACTGTAGACCTTGATTCAAAAAGAGGCCAGAAAAACTGCACAATAACTCTGCAAAGGGTCACATGTGCACAATGTGCGACTGTTCAGGTGATTTAAAGTGTGGACAAATTTCAGGGCCATATGCAAACCTTTCATTTGAATGACGTCACGTGATGGCATATAAAGAATGAAATGCGATGAACGTATGCAATCTACATTTATTTTTATTCATATGTTTTTCATTATATATATATATATATATATATATATATATATTTTTTTTTTTTATATTCTTTATTTATAAATTTTCAAAAGAAAACATACATCCGATATGCATTCTCAAAAAGGAAGAACAATGTTCGTGAACTGAATCAATCAAGATGTAGGAGTTGTCATATTAATTAAGCAATAAAGATTGTAATAAAGTCAACTCAGGAAATGTAATCTATGATGTATGGTTATGTCATCACGGGGGGGGGGGGGGGGAGAAGGGAATTAGAGTGCGGGTCCCTGGGCGCCACCTAGCAGAACACTACAATCTGCAGACTCCGAGAATCTCAGCCAGCTGTACCAGGTAATTGTGAAACTCTCAAACCTATTCTCCCGAGAGAGTATCACACTTTCATACCGCATAAGCTAATTTACCTTCAGGATCCACATCGCCACCGTGGGCGGCTCAGGGGACTTCCATTTAAGAGGGATGCAAATATTTGCCGCATTAAGTAGGTGACACAGCAATGATTTTTTATTTATTTTCAGGGGGGACTTAGTCATGTGTAGAAGACAGGAAGCCGGATCATCAGGCAGTCTCTCCTCCGTCACTCTGCCCACGATCTCTCTGACAGAACCCCAAAAATTACCAAGGACCGGTCAGGACCAGAAAATATGTAGCATGTCACCTCTGTCCCTATTACATCGCCAGCAGATGTCAGAGGCCTCTGTCGACCACTTACTAATTACAGCCGGCACCCTATACCAGCGAGAGAGAATTAAAATTACACTCCTGGATGCGTGTACATATAGATGTTTTATGTGGCATACTTAACAGCTTTCTACACTGTTCTGGTGTCAGGGAGATCCCCAGATCTTCCTCCCACTTTCCCAGAAAAGCGGGCCTCTCACCCTCTGGGGGAGTAATAAGCATTTTGTAAGTGTATGATAGGGTGTGTTTGGCCACAGCAGAACTGGCACAGAGCTTCTCAAAAGGGGTGGTTTTCCTCATAGCACCACCAAAGTCTTTAAGAGATCGGAGGAAGTGAACCAATTGGATATTCTGCCAACTCAAGCACACCGGGAGGCCCCTTGATTGGGCAAGCTCCCCCAGAACCGACCAGTCGCTTCGTGCCCATAGGTGGCCTGCTCTGTAGACTCCCGCGTTAACCCATGCTTTTGAGGTGGAACCCTCATTACCCGGTGGGAATTGAGGGTTGCCCAGGACCGGAAACATCGGGGAGGGGCTAGGGGAGATCTCTGGGTGATTAAAATACCACCGGTCGGCTCTAATAGTGGCTCCGACTGTGGGGTGTTTCATGGCAATTGGGATGTCGAGGGTGTTCACCCACGCTACTCCTGCAATAGGAGCCTCAATGGATCCATGCTCCAGCCCCACCCACTTTATGCCCCCCGTGCAGGCACCAGTCGACAGTTCTACTAAGATGTACTGCTTGGTAGATGACCGGATCCGGAAATCCTAACCCTCCATTCTCCTTGGACCGCGTTAACAACACTTTGTTCAACCTCGGCTTCTTCCCACCCCAAACAAACTTGATGAAAAGCTCCCTGACTCTCTGTAAGAAGCTCTGCGGGACCTTCACTGGAAGAGCCTGCAGCAAATACAGCAACCGGGGGAGCAAGTTCATTTTGGCAGCTTTACAGCGCCCGAACCAAGATATCCTACCTCTAGCCCACCTATTGGTCTCCTCATTGAACTTCTTCAACAGTGGCGGGAAATTTAGGTCAAAGATTCTGCCTAGATTGTTACCGATCTTAGTCCCCAAGTATGTAATACTTTCCCTGGCCCACTTAAATGGGAAAGAGTCCCGGATTGTGTCGAATCTCTTAGATGGGACGTTTATATTAAGAGCTTCCAATTTTTGGTAATTAATCCTATATCCGGACACTTCCCCATAGCGCTTTAATCCGGACATAAGATTAGGAAGAGATATTTCAGGGCATGACAGGCTGAAAATAAGGTCATCAGCATAGGCTGTGACTTTATATTGTTTAGAATTAATAGTAAGGCCTGCGATATCCGGATTTCGGCGGATTCGACACAAGAAGGGTTCCAGGGTCAGTATGAATATGAGGGGAGAGAGCGGACAACCCTGTCGTGTCCCATTCGTTATCCCAAAAGAGTCAGAGAGAACCCCATTAACACGGGCCACGGCTGACGGAGCCCTGTAAAAACTCCCTATCCAGTTCAAGGCATTTGGGCCCAAACCAATGTGCCTGAGCGTGGCTAACATGAAGTCCCAGTTAACCCGATCGAAAGCTTTTTCAGCATCCGTCGCCAATAAAACAGTAGGGGTCCCGTATCATTGTGCCAGGTGTATTAGGTTCAACACTTTAATGATGTTGTCCCTGGCCTCTCTGTGCGGCATGAACCCCACCTGATCAAGACCTATGATATGGTGTAGGTGAGGAGCTAGTCTTGAGGCCAAAACTTTAGCAAAGAGTTTCAGGTCTGAATTCAGGAGGGATATCGGCCTGTAGCTTGCACATTGAGCCGGGTCCTTGCCCTCCTTCGGAATAACTGAAATGTGGGCTCTCAGAGTATCTGACGGGAGAGCAGACCCATCTTTGCCAGGAGTTTCGGAGCTAGGAGAGGGAAGAATTTCTTATAATAAGAGATGCTGAAACCATCGGGACTCGGGGTCTTACCTCCCGCTGACCTGAGTACCGCCTTGTGCAGCTCAGTTAAAGTTAAGGGCTCTTCCAGGGCTTCAAGAATTTCCCTGGGCAACTTAGGGATTGCTCTATGGGCCCCCGTACCCCCTGGTCTGTTTCCTTAGGGAGGTTATATATCTGTTCATAAAACCTATGAAAAACATCCCCTATTTCATTAAAGATATGCGTGACCCGCCGTCCTCAGGTGACTATCTAGGGGATATACGTTTTAGCCTGCTTCTCCCTCGGGGCTCTCGCCAATAATCTTCTGCATTTATCACCCAATTAATAATAGATTCTACGGCAATTGCTAAGTTGAGGTTTGATTTTATCACAACATAAGGTTTTAAGCTTCTCCCTTAGGGAGGTTAGAATAGGCAGACATTCCATTGCTAGGGACTTTTTGTGTTTCCTCTCAACTCTCCCAATCTCCGCTATTAGATCCTGCACTTGCTTGGTTTTCTCTTTTTTGATTCTGGACCCGATCTTAATGAAAATGCCTCTAATCACACATTTGTGCACTTCCCACAAAGTCCCAGAACCAATATCAGGGGAGGAGTTGAGTTGAAAAAAGTTTTTGATTTCAGACTGTATCTCCTCTAATATGTTTTGGTCCTCGAGCAAGGACATATTTAGCCTCCAAGACCAACTCCTCGGGATTTGGGTAGGGCAGGTGATAGTCAGAGTATCAGGGGCATGGTCTGAGACCATAATGTGGCCAATGGTGGCGTCCGAGATACGGCACAGAGAGGCCTGGGGCACCAAGAACCAATCGATCCTTGAGTAGGACCCATGGGGGGTGGAGTAGAACGAGTAGTCTCACTCCTTGGGATGGAGTATTCTCCAGGGGTCGATCAATTTATAGAGAGTAAGCGTTCTCTTTAATTTTTTAAGTCTCTTATATGATTCATGTGGGCTTCCCCCCGAAGTATCCAGGAGAGGGTCAGGGACAAGGTTAAAATCTCCACCCACGACCAGCTCCCCCTCCTTGAAGGAGGATAAGGTGCTAAGAACCGATTCCAGGAAGGCAATTTGATTAGAGTTTGGCAGATACACATTGGCAAACGTGTAGCTACAGGAAGCGATCTTCCCTTTAAGGAAGATCCACCTCCCCTCATCATCCATCTTAAAATCCTCCAATTCCCAAGGGAGGGACGCGCTTAAGAGTATGCTGACTCCACGCGATCTGGAGTCTGTAGAGAAGCTATGGTATGCCCTTGTGTAGTATCTGTTGCCGAGAGAGTGTGATTTGCCAACCTTAAAATGAGTTTCCTGCAGAAAGGCCACCTGCGCCCTTAGGCCTCTAAGGTTTCTAAGTATGAGGGATTTCTTTTCAGGACTGTTGAGCCCCTTAGCATTGAGGGAGACTATCTGCATCTCCGTCATAGTAAGGACCACTCAAGACTTCTCACCCGGCTCGTATGACCACGAGAAGCACCCAGGGATCCGCACCGCACAAAGAAGGATGAGGGGATCGGGGAAGATCCGACTCAGCCATCGGGGGGAAACGAACAATAGGGGGGAGAAAAACTAAACTGGGAAGGGGGATAAATCTAGTGCGGAGGCAACGCCTACGCACAGAAAGGTCTAAACACTAAGTTTCCCCTCAGACGGGGTAAATGCAATCAGCGTTGACCACGAGAGCCCAGAAGATCGGCCTATTGGGGGTGCTGCGTCCGACAGGAGCAAGGAGGCTCAACAGGGAACTTAGCCCGAGCTCTCCCGAATCATGCTGACACTACACTCTCAACCACTAGGCGGTCATAAAAACCCTGTCCGCGAGACCCAATGGTCTGGCGAGCAGGGCACCGGCTACCAACAACAAACAAATTAAGCGACTATAGCAGTAGCAAAGATCATGGCCCTACAAATAGGCCAGGACAAAACAAAGAACAGGCAAATGAACACATTTCTAAGTGTTAGCAAGAAGGGACATCCAAAAATGAGACAATCATTGACAGTCGGACCTCGACTCCCCTCCCCGCTCAGACGGGTGAACCGAGGGAGAGTGGAGACCAGGCCATTCGCTTCTTCGGTTGTCGCTGTATGGGACGTCCGCCGAGCCCTCCAAACGGCGCGATGGTCTGGAACCCATTGGAGGCCCGCGAGGAAGACCCCTGAGGCACCTGAGGTCCCGAAAGCTCCTCAGGACCCGTTTTCTCCTACTGGGCGGACTCACAGGCAACGGAGGACCACCAGAGTCAAGCCAATCAGGGATGTCGACAGGGTCACATTGCAGGAAAGCAAACAGATCTCCGAGTTCTCAGTGATTTTTCAAAATGAAGACCCCGTCTGCACTCCTCACTATCAGGTGAAAAAGAAAACCCCACCTGTACGTCGCTCCCTTTGCAGTGATGGTTTCAAGGAGGGGTCTCATCAATCTGCGCATCTGAAGAGTCCGCCTGGACAAGACCTGCAATATCTTGATCAATGCTCCTTTAAAACTGAGGGGGCCCTTGTTCCAAGCCCTCCTCAGGATTTCCTCCTTTAGTGAGAAGAGGTGGATCCTGCAGACGATGTCCCTGGGGAACACGGGGTCCACGCTCCTAGGGCCAAAAGCCCTATGCGCTCTGTCAAGCTCGATGGGGGTGGAGAGCTCCCTATCCAACACTTCATTGAATATCGAGGTGACCATGGCCTTCATGTCTTCTGTACCTTGCGATTCCAGGATCCCCCTGATCCTCAGATTGTTTCTTCTATTGCGGTTTTCAAGGTCGTCGAGGTGCAGGTGACAGGCGGTTATCATTGCTTCTTGGGAGTCGCACCTCGCCTCCAGGGCCTGTAAGCGACCGGCATAAGAAGGCCCCTCCGCCTCCAAGGCCTGTACTCTGGTTTCTATTACGGCTACTTCTTGTCGCACTGCAGTGATTTCGCGCTTGTGCCTCGCTTCGTATTTCGCTATCAGGTTTTCAATCTCCCCTTTGGAGGGAATACCTCTCAGAAGAGAGATAGTCTCTAAGTGAATCTGCCTCTCTTGAAGCTTTTCCTCAGCCGGAATTTCCACCTGGGTTTCCATACCCCAGTCGTCAGGCGCTTCAGGGGCAAGAACAAGGCCATGGGGTGATACGACTGGCATCATCGGTGAAGGGCTTCCGCCATGGTTGGTTGATTCTCTTTCAGGGGAGGGCTGGAGTGGGGAGGCAGGCGACCCAACCAACGCCCCCACACCCTCTTTCAATCGATGGTCATCCTTCTTCCCCGACCTCTGCTTCGCCGGCCTCTGTGGAAGTGCTGAAGATTGGGCTTCTGGGACATGCTCCGTGGGACACAGGGGGGTACACGTCAGCTCCTGCCCCTCTTTAGGTGCGAAAGCAAATCTGCTGAGATTCACTGGGAAACCTTGGCGGGATCTGGTGGGCCGCCCATCCAGGCTGTGATGGTCCACCCCCACCTTCCCAGACTGTAGCACTGCTCCCAGGGGGACCGGACTTCGGACACCCGGGGGCAAGGCGTTCAGCACATCCAGCGCTTGTGGACCCGAGCGTAAGGGAGACACAGGGGACATTTGAATAGCGTGGCTGCAGTATGGCCCCGGGCTCTCCCCTCCCAGGGCTCGCTTCTCACTCTCACTAGCAGGGCAATTCATGACTGTGTCCGCCTGACTCTGCGCCTTTAAGGCGCTGCCGGCAGCAGAGGGCTCGTTCGGTGCGGGGGGGTAGCGTCCGCCATCTTGCTGCTTCCCTCCTGCCTGTCATCTTCCCCAGCAGCGCTGCAAGGCAGATAATCCGCCCCTGACGTGGAACAGTCACCGCCCAAGGCTCTGGGTGATCCCGCAGCACTCACCGCACAGGCGCAAACCTCCGATCCCCCTTCCCTTCTCATGCCAGGCGATCTGGAGCGGGCCGCTAGGCAGGCGCCGGACGCCCTCTTAGTCCTCTCATTGGCCCCCGTCTCATGCGTCTCACCGTGGTCACCGTGGTCACTAACGGCGGTCCCGCCGCCTCTTCTCCCCGACCTCGCGGCAGCTCCTCTCCTTCACCGCTGGATTCTTCGTAAGACGAGGAGGTAGTTAGATCCATTCCCCTCTCGGCGACATCTTGGACACCTCCGCGACCTCCATTTTCTTCGTCTTTGCGGACTCACAGCGACTCGTCGGTGTCCCTCCACCATTCCTTAGTCCTCTCTGTTGCTTTGGCTTCTTGGGCATCCTCTCCACTAATTGCCAGCCGCCAGGTAAGTGACGGGAGAGGGACGGGAGAGCAGGAGATCCCTCACATGCGTCCTCCACCAGTCATGCCGGGACACGCCCCCCCATTTCATTATATTTTGATAGTTTTGATAATTCCACTTTCAATGGCCTTTTTTAAAGGTTTCCATTATGTGTGCCAATATGATGTTCTCAAGGTGCTAAGCTTATCTGTTTGCAACTCCATGTTATTTAAAAAAACTGTTTCCCTAGCAGCAGCAATGTGTTTACCTTAGCAATGTACAACAAAGTAGTGTTCTGATGTACATTTCAGAAACTCCCTGACCCTGGCCTTCTAACCATCTGAATGGCTGAGGCAGAGACAACAAGTTCAACCCCATCTGCATTCATTCAACCTCTTCATAGTTGGATCACAGTCTTGTGTTCGAGTAGCTAAGGGGTTATTTTCAGTGACCTGGGGGGTCAATCCTGCTGCTTTGTTTAGACAAACAGCTAATGAGCTCACATGTTACAGTGGAAGGGTTCAGGGAGTTGTAGTCAGAAAAAATACTAAGAGCTTTACTAGGGGCCAGGAAAACCACTCCTACTATACTAAGACAGAGTCAGAGGAATATAGGAAATGTGACGACAGCATGCTCATAAGAAAATCACAGGTATAGGGGCACAACCCTAAAACACAGGTTTATTTTACATTCCAGAAGAGGAAAACAATAAAGCAGAAAAGCATTCATTCACTCAGGCACAAAGGCTGGCCACATACATGTATACAATATGCAGCAGTCCATGCTGGGCTCCACAGCCAACAGCTACAGCCTATAATAAAGTTGGACTGGTCCCCCAACCCAGACTGCACAGTAAGGGTCTAATCTCAATATCTTTGGGTTGAGAGCCCACTACAGGCTATAATAAGCTATACAATCCCTATCTCTCTGTAATTGCTGCCAGGAAACCCCATTCAGGCATTCTTTAACTCTTCTAAAGGCAGATATGTAAAATTTACATAGCTGCCTCTCCTACCGTTAAACACCAGCTACGTAAATTTTACGTACCTGGATTTCCACCCTGCTAGTGGCCAAAAAAAAAGACACTCACTTGACCCCTGGATCAATCCGTCCAGGTCTCCTCTCCACCCGGGGGCCTCTGACCCCCCCCCCCCCCCCCCCCGGCTCTTCCAGCTTCAAGAGAGGGCCCGGAATAGGGCCCCTCCGCTTCAGCCGCCATCGGCTGACATTTGTTTACCTATGCGTGATCCCTCCAGCTGCCCTCTTCTTCACCATGGGCCTCTGATCCCCCCGTGCTCTTCCTCGCTGAGGAGAGGGCCAGAAAGAGGCTCCCACCTATGCAGCTAGCCTTGCCTCTTGTGGACGGGGTGGATGATCCCGGCACTGTCAGGGATGTTGGAGAGGTAGGAGGCTGTGATCCCCTGCCTCCCTAGCCCCCCTCCAGTGATCATCCGGCAGCTGTCATCGAATCCCCATGGGACAGGATAGCTGCAGAACACAGGATTGGAGGTGAGTGTTAAAAAATAAATTCAAGTATTTTTTTTCTGTGTGTGTGTGTTTAAACTTAACACTTTGTGAACTGGTAAGGGATCCATGAGACCCCTATAGCAGTTCATCAGGCCTAGGGGGCTAGCAGATGATTTGCTATAAATCCCCTGCCCCCCATTACCTGCCTCCCCAAAGCCTGGGGGGGGGGGCACAAGAGCCTGGGCCATTTAAGCTATGCAGGCTTGCCTGCAGGGCGGGTGAGCACCGAGGATTTTAGATTTAATCCTTTATAGTGTGTATAGTAGTTGTATTTTATTTGTAAATGTTATGAAGTGCTCTTTTCAGTTTGGAGGTTACCGATACATATGTAGTACCATTTAAATCGGGAGAAATGGGGCTTTAATATAAGCCCCATTAAAATACATGTTTTATTTAAAATAAATGAGACAATATTTCAAAAAATAATCTTTTATTTTAGTTTTTTTTTTTTTTACTCAAAAATATTTAAAAACCAGTGGAAAAGTTACAAACAAGACATTTCATGTTAAAGCCACAAAAAATAAATAATTTTCCTGGGTTCTTGCAAAAATCAAAGTTAAGCATAATGCAAAAAGGTGAAAAATGACCTGTCAACAGAGTGTGACAGAATCGGGCCCCGTGACTATGTCATTCGGCAAACGGCCCTGATTGTTTTCAATGGGGAGGGCAAGTAGCCAAGTAGCTGTGTGCACACTCCAGTCCCAGCCAGTCAGATAGCCTGGGATGGGAGCCAGTACTCCACTTGGATAGCGCCCACTTGCGTTCCCATTGAAGCAGATCAGAGCCTTTGGTGAAAGACATACAGTAGTCTCAGCAGATGGTTCTGATTGGATGAGAGCCCATCCATGTGCCCTTGGACCAGAAAGAGTTGAGTTATTTTTGACAATCTGGGGTTTTCCCCGAGGGTAGAAACAAAACCCGCGATAATCAAAAGCACTGGTTTGTTCCACTTTAAATTTTCCACAGATTGAAAATTAACAGAATTAACCCTGACGTGTGTGTTAGGTGGCCCAGACTCTACTTAGGCTGTCAGTTGGTCTCTTTATGCCCTAAACACAGTCTGTGGGGCCAGACACAGACCCTGTAAATAGGCTGCTGGTTTGTGAGACCAAGCAAAGACCCTTCAATTTGTCCTGTGGATTGAGGGGCCCAACCCAGGTTCCTTATACATTGTACTCATGGAGAGGAGGTATGAAGAGTGTAGTGGTCCTCCAACCCTTTTTCCATTGCATGTAATGAGGGGTGCCAATAGGATGAACCTAAACTGACCCTCTGCAGTAACCAGGGCCTAAATTTGTCTCTAACATGGACGGCAAGTCCAGCACACATGCAAGATACCATAAATTTAAAGATAAAACTTTCTTTGGACCTGGATTTTTGTGCACAGGTGGTCATTATATACTTCCTCAATATTTAACCTATCCATCCATTGAGACAAACACAAACCAAATCATGGCATTTGGGGAGTAGTTGGGGGATTAGGAGCACTTTAGTCTTGGTATGGCACAGAATGAAATCTGCAACCCCACAGTCACAATTCCAATTCCTTATCACTAGGTCATGAGTACCACTTAGCATGCGCTATTAAAAACCTTTGGGACTCTAACCTCTAAAAAGCTCCCTCAATGTGTGGCTTGCACGAGTGCTAGACTTGCAGCTCGGGACTTTACATTTATGGGGAGTGAAGTCTCCCTCTATGTGTGTTCCTGCCAGCCATGGATATAGAGGTGAACAGACGAAAACGATTTCTCCATATCTTTAAAGTGGGGCCACAAACTGTAGTCGAAAATACCCCAGCTGGCTGGGGTGGACTGGCCATAAGGATTACGAGGAAAAATCCTGGTCGGCCTCTGCCTGCACCCTGGTTGCTGGATCCAAAGAATTTAAAGGGATATATGAAAGGCAATTGCTAGACCATTGTCATATGTTTGGCACTACTCTAAGCTGTTTTCTGTTTTTAAAATGAAGAAGAAATGGCCGAGATATTGAGGTTTACAGTTTTACCTCATGATTTATTTTCTGATGCATGTGGGTGTGTCCCTTAGCTCTTAAATGCCGCATAATAATCAGCATAATGGGCGGGGTCTGTGAGACAGGCATTCTCAGAACCCTGGCTGTTCTCCTCCTCCCCCAGTGTCCACAGTCTGATGATGCAGAGCTTAAGACCACTAGCTTAGCCCTATGATTGGTGGTCTATGGCAAAGGAAAGTAGAGAGTGTAGGGCAGAGAAAGAGTAAAGGCCTGTGTTCTTCACTTTAGTAAATTTATTTACTATATGTCTAGCACAAGCCCAAATGTATGGATAATTTCTAGACGAGAGACTAGTATATAACCAAACATAGCGTCCAAACATAATCTACTGATCAAAATAACAAACTCATAAAACACCCCAAGCAAGCCAGAAACACTGTTTTAGTTTTGGAACTCTTGTACTGCACTGATGGTGGTCCTGGGTCATTGCCTAAGGAGGACCCTCTGGTGGGGCCGTCTGGCACTGTCCATAGATGGGTATAAATCGGTCCCTAAAGGTTCTCTCAGGTGGTACTCAACAAGGCTGCAGACTTACCTGACCTCAATCTGATCAAGTGTGCGCCATAATAAAAAAATCTGCAATTTTTTTGTGCAATCTATTTACTTGGCTTTTTTGTGTATTTTAATTATTGTTTTAGGCGACCGATGTAGGTCATGCACTATCGAGGTGGTACTTGATATAATAAGAAACAGGAAAGTGAAAAAAGGTCGGGGACCCCTGGTCTAGATCATGGGTTCCCAACCAGTAGTACAAGTACCACGGGTGGCACGCAAGCTTTCACCTGCTGGCACTGAAGCCCAATGAGGATAAAATGGTGGGGGGGATAATCATTGTCCCTGTCCCCAGAGTCTGTTTGTTTGGCTCATCAGCATTCTGCCTGATTGCTATGTCATTTTTATTTGGATCTTGGCTGGATGAGGCAGAGCTGAGGGGACAGGGATGGATGGGGCAGAGCTGGGAGCGATAGGAATGGATGGGGCAGAGCTGAGGGGACAGGGATGGATGGGGCAGAGCTGAGGGGACAGGGATGGATGGGGCAGAGCTGGGAGCGATAGGAATGGATGGGGCAGAGCTGAGGGGACAGGGATGGATGGGGCAGAGCTGAGGGGACAGGGATGGATGGGACAGAGCTGAGGGGACAGGGATGGATGAGACAGAGCTGAGGGGACAGGGATGGATGGGACAGAGCTGAGGGGACAGGGATGGATTGGGCAGAGCTGAGAGGACAGGGATGGATGGGGAAGATCTGGGGGGTTAGGGATGGATGGGGAAGAGCTGGTAGCGATAGGAATGGATGGGGCAGAGGTGGAGGGACAGGAATGGATGGGGCAAAGAAACAGAGAAACAACGTTTGTGTGTACCATGCAATGCCACTTCCCGCCCCTGCAGTACTTCATATTGTAATACTAGGTGCCAGGCAGTAAAGTAATGACACTGTCAGGGAGAGTAAGCACTCCATCGCCAAACAAGTAAAGGGGGCAGCGCTGAGCATGGCAACACAGAAGCAAATGAGCGCAGGACTGTGAGAGCCGGGGTCCAGAAATCTGGTGCCGAGGTCCACATTCAGACCCCTGTCCTCCAGTTGAGTACTGCTGTTCTAGACCGTGACAAGGGCTGTAGAGGAATACAATACCTTGTATGTTGAAGCGTGCTGGTAATTTAATGGTGGTAAGCCATGTTATAGGGTCCATCTGTGCTTTAGATTTGCCAGTGCATTGGAGGTAGTGTTGCTGCTGACTGTGTGCAGCATAGAGGTCGGTACGAAACTTTTTTTTAAAGCCCAAGGCACTGGTTTAACTGTAAACCAGACAATATACACCAGCCAGATAATGCTGTTGGATATTACACCGACAGCATAAATGAATATAAAAATTGCGAGTCTTTCCTTTGCGAGTGGGCAAATTGCTAATGGTGCGCTATGACTTTTACCCATTTTCAATTTTCTCCTCGTGCTATCGTCGTCCCTGGCCTCAAGAGAAGTCTGTTTGTTTGGCTCATCAGCATTCTGTCTGATTGCTATGTCATTTTTATTTGGATCTTGGCTCCTGAAGATTTTCGGATACACAGCAATTTCAGATTTCCAGTATTGTCTGTGTATCAGTTATTGTAAGAAGTCAAACACCTACACAGCTTCCTCGACATAAATAATTTATATGTAACCCGCATGAAACCCTGGGAGAACAGCGGAGAATTGCAAAAAAGCAATGATTTTTCTTTTCCGTGTGCTTTCTTGAGTTATATCTATTTTTTATGCAACTTCTTGCGTTTCGAGGGACCGATGGTGGCTGATGGTACAGAGGAGCTTCAGTTTTATTGGAAGGGAAGGATAATCAATGGTTGCAGAGGCAACCTGAAGTTCTTCATGACTCCTCATAGATGTTTCTGTGAAAGAAGCCAGTGACTTTGTGTTTGTTTATATGACTCGGTTTACACTTGCAAAGAGCATGGGTCAAATTTAAAAATATGCCTTGTGTACAAAAATCGTGGCTACATTCCAGATATCAATAATAAAAAGATTAAATACAACAAACAGTTTAGCCACAACAAAAATATTAATAATTAATACCGGACTGATATTTACAAATAGGCCAGTGTTGGATTGGCCCACCAGAGGATCCCTCCTGGTGGGCCCCAGGCTGCCATCAGGGCAGTTCTGTGAGTTTGGTATATATTCTTTAAAGCGGACCTTCACCCTGAATAAGAGCCTATCTTATATGTTTCCCACACAATGTACATACAGATTGCTCGCATTAGAAATCATCCTACTTGCATCTACTGCATGTTATGAGCCTTTAAACATCCAAGATGGCAGCTCATGGAGCATCAGGCATCAAGCTGGCCTTCATCAGGTCTCTCGAGGACAAATCTTGGGAAAGTATACTATCGTCCAACCCATTTCAAATTTCTATAATAGTTTTGTAATATCATAATTTTCTATTGTAATAGCACAATCTTGTTTCCTTAAATGATTAAAGATACTTGAAATAAGATGATAAAAGTAGGACGTAAGCACAAAATAATGAGATGGATGACATTTAAGCTAATCATAATATTCATTTTATCTGTAAACTAAGAAACAACAATAACATTAAACACAAGCACAGTACATTCAAATTATAATAATTATGTACTTTATTAAAAAAAAGGCCAACATGCCCAAGCTGAAATATTTAGAATGCCTATAAATAAATTCTGGATTAATTAAAAGTCAATAATTTGCTGGAATTTGTTGCAAGTTTATTTTAAGGCACAATAGACGTAAATTACATACAAGAAGAGTTCTCCATGCTGGTATATTTTTATGATCAGAATCAGGTTTATCGTCACCAAGTATATACATATATTTATACAAATTGAAGCATTTTAAAAGTGATCTTTCATCTACATCAGCACAATGGAGAGATCACTCACATATCGCCGTCAGCTGTGCATCAACTTTAGGTCAGCTTTGAAGCTGCTTGCAGATAGAGCAGAATTATAACGTTTTAATCCTGCACCATATGCCTATCCTGGAGATTGCTTTGTCATTTGCCAGCGATATTGTAAATTGCAGTGCATTTATTGTGAACTAGAGGGTAGTAAGAGCGAGAGATAACATTCAAGCTCTGGTGATTGCTTTTATTTTAATGCTTTTAACTCTTCTATTGGCAGCCGCGTAAAATTTACGTGGCTGCCTCTCCAACCGTTAAACACCAGCCATGCAAACTTTACGTGCCTGCCCCCTGCTAGTGCATAAAAAATAAAACAAAAGCACTTACCTGACCCCTCATTCGATCCGTCCGGGTCTCCTCTTCAGCCTGGGGGGCTCCGATCCCCCGTCGGGGCTGCCCCGGCTGCAGGAGAATGCCCAGAATAGGTAGCCCCCCCATTTCAGCCGCCGCCGGCTTTTTTTTTGAGCCCGGGCCCACGGGCTATGCGGGCTTGTAGCCTGCAGGGCCAGGGGCCACAAAAGCTGGCCCCTGTGCCCTGTTTCTACAAGCCCTGCATAGCTGGTCCCGGGCTGGTTACTTTGGGTAAGGGGGACCCCATGTCAATTTTTTTGGCATTTTTAAGGGATTTTTAACCCTTAAAAATCCCCCCAAAAAATGCCCCCCCCCCCCCCCCCCCGGGAAGGGGGACCCTATGTCATTTTTTTTCTTGATTTAACCCTTTGTAGTGTGGATGGTAGTTGTATTTTATTTGTAAATGTTATAGATTACTTGTTTCAGTTAGGGGGGTCTCCTGGGCAGGAACAGGGGGCTACCGATAAATATGTGGTAGAAATGGGGCTTTCACATGCAATACGGTTTTCCTTAATAAAATAAATTTTTTATTTAAAATAAAGGAGTCAATTTTCTAAAAAAATTGTTATTTATTTATTTATTTTGTACTTAATAATATTGTAAAAAACAAAATAAAATTTACAAACAAGACATTTCTTGTTAAAGCCTAAACTCTGCTGCAGAAAATATATATATATAATGTTCCTGAAAAGTCCATCAAAAATGGCGCAAAACATGGCGCAAAATGGGGAAAAATGACCTGTCAACAGAGGGTGACAAAATCTCAAGTAGGCTGGCAATTAAAATGGTTAAAGGTAGCTATGCATGTTGGGTATTGTTCTGCTCGGGGGGTCTTGCGCATTCAGATTTAGCTTGTTTTTTCTTATTTGCATATTGATATTTTAGGAAAAGGTGTTTTTTATTCTGCTTTTTTATACATTTTTTGTGAAACCCTGTGCAACCTAAGAATTCTTTAAGGGATTACTTCCAGAAAGATGAGCCCACTACAACAAGCTGGGTATGCTTAGAAAGCTTAACATGTGTACTTTCAGAGAATATATGGTTTATGGGGGGTATTCCAAATGTAAAGGGTTGTTTTTGTAGAAAAACCGCAAGGTGTGCACTTTGTCTGCAGAGCTGAAATTTTGAAGTAAAATTACCGTTACGCACATGCTTTACTTTAGTGTGTTTGGCAACTCTTTCCTTGACAGGACCTATGCATACTGGGTATTGTTCTGTTCGGGAGATGTTGCTTTTTCAGATTTTTTTTTTTTTCTTGTTTCGATATAGTTTTTTTTTTAGGAAAATGTGGTTTTGAAACCCTGTGCAAGCAAAGAATACATTGAGGGATTACTTCCAGAAAACTGTACCCATGTTAACAAGCCTGGTACGCTTAGAAAGCTTGAGGTGTTTACTTCCAGAGAATATAGAATATAGTTTGTCGGGGGTATTTCAAATGTAAAGGGTTGTTTTTCTTGAAAAACTGCAAGGTACGCATATTGCATAGCATAGTTGTATTTTATCTGAAAATCTCCTAAAGCGTTGTTTCAGTTTGGGGTGGTCTCCTGGGCAGCAAAGGGTGTCTACCTATACATATGTGGTACCGCTGTAACCGGGAGAAATTGGGGTTTCACACTCAATAAGATTTAATTGACAATTTATTACAAAAAAACACTACAAACTGTAAAAAAATGTATTTCTTTTTTTGCACATATTTCATCCAAAAATATTTAGAATACACCTAAAAAATGACAAACAAGACATTTCATGTTAAAGCCCAGACTCTGCTGAAAAAAAAAACAATATATCACTTTCCTGGGAAATCCCTGGAAATCCCTTAAAAATTCACAGTTGAGCATGGGGAGCACAAAATACTGCAAAATGGTCTGGCAACAAAGGGTGACAAAATCTCAAGGTAGGCTGGCGGTTAAAGGGTTAAGTAATTACTTTATGACAGTATTTCCATTCGTGGCGGGTCAAGACGATCTGATTCCTTGTGTCTGAATTCAGCCACCTTTTTTCTTTGAGACTAAATGGAGGATGTCCCATCTGACCAAGAAACAGCATCCACAGCATTTTTCAATAAAATAAAAAAGTGGGCTTAAGATAACAAGATTCCTCCAGGGTGATAGCTTCTACTGAAGGAAGCCTGTGAAACCTGTACATTCCTTAAAATAGGGTCACTACTGGAAACACTGTTGCAGCTTCATAGCTGCATCAAATGCATTTTTCAAAAAATAAAAAAAGGTGGTATCAAGGTGACGACTTTTTTCTGGGTGGTAGATGCCACTGAAGGAAGCCCATGAAACCTGTACATTCTGTAAAAAGGGCCACCTATGAAAACATTGTTAAGGTTGCATGGCTGCATCTACAGAATTTGTTAAAAAATAAAAAAAAAAGGTGAGATCATGGTGACAGGATTCCTCAGCGGTGATAGCTTCCACTGAAGGAAACCCATGTACATTCCTTAGAACAGAGTGCTTCTGGATATACTGTTGCAACAGAATGGCTTCATCTAAAGCATTTTCCAAAAAAATAAAAAAAGCATCATGATGTGTTCCAGGGTGATAGCTGACTTAAATGAAGGCCTGTGAATCATGAGGACCCATAGCTTAGAAAGGGTCACTACTATTGTGGCTGCATTTAAAGTAATAAAAAGAATACTGTATTTTAAGATAAGGTTTGGCTAATTTGACTTTGCCAGATGGCTTACTGTACATCGATTCAAGCACCATCTGGCAATGGGAATGAGTAGAGAAGGAGAACACAGAAATAACACAAATATAATATCGATGATATGGTGGATGATGTCTGTGGCCCATTTGTAGGAAATTGATGAGGCCTACTGTACTTCCCTGGTGGTTGCCTTGAGTGGGGGGTTCTATGGTTTAAACCATTACTCTACAACCCTTTCCTACAAGGCCCACCAACAGCTTGTGTTTTGTGGATCTCCACATAGCTGCATCTGTAGCTCTGCTTCTGCACTATTTACTTCACTTGTGCATATGTGTGGAGATATGCAAAACCTGGCCTGTTGGTGGACCTTGTAGGAGATGGTTGGGGTCCCCTGGTTTAAACCTCATTCACTACCCTCCTCCTCAAGGGCTACATAAGGACAGTTTTTGCAGATCTCCACACAGATGCACAAGTGGAGTAATGCTCAGACAGAGCTATAGAGTCATCATAGAAATCCAAACATGACCTTAAGGAGAGGGTTGGATGCTATCTTTCACGTTGCCCCAATATCATCTTCCCAAACTTTAAGGACAGATTCATCAAGGTCAGTGTCAGATTGGAATACCTTGGACCCACCTTGAAATAATACTTGGGGTCCACCCTTCAACTATGTAGAAATATGGGAAACCACTGTTCTAATCATATGTTAAACGCAATTAGATGGCTTAGTAGAGTTGCTTAGCATAAAGAGTTTTTTTTTTATTAACCAAAAACAAGTTCACACTTCAAGAGGTTTGAAAACACTGTTAGCCTTGGACCTCCTATAATGCCCTGAAGGTGACCTTGACTCTGATGATCTAGGGAGGACCCGCTGTGCTATCGGTGGGCGAGTCTGACATTGATCGAGGATACAGGAACAAAAATAAACATGAAACTGGATACAACTGGGATGCTCAATCCATAAAATTGACTGTAGATATTAGGGGGTATGTAGGTTGAGAAGTTAAAGCAGAAACAAACATGAGAAACCATTTATAAAAAAAATTGTGCGTGCTTTACCAGATCTTCAGCTTAAATTTACGTCTATAATATGGCCTGTTCACCTATTTGTTTTTCATTTCAGTGTTAAACAAATATCTCTGGGACATCATTAATGGGCAGACGCGATGAGTAGATTACTTATTGTATTTCTCTATAATAGGCTCCAGAGAAGAGGTGCTGTTCTTTTCAGCATTAAAAGAGATGCGCTATTTGTCATCAGCTAAGTACGTGGTATTTAGAGCTAAGAATAATAATAGCATAGGAACTGATTTTTTTTGTCACATAATTTCCTGATTAGCTTTTCTTCCCTATGAAAAATACTCCTCTGTTCCATTCAGTTGCAGATAGTGGAAGGAAGCAAAGGAGCGCTTTCTTAAAACAGAAAGTATTTACTTGACACATATTAACCAAGAATAACAGGATTACCTATCAATCTTAGTAGGTGGAGCCATCTCTTTGTTCTGATATTCAAGGTGCTCAGAAAACTAAGCATGCAATGCTTGAATATAGCTTTTACTATTCACACAGCCATCAACCCCCTATTTGAGAATACATGTTGTGGGCTTTTGGCCCTCATCAGCACAAGGGTAGAGCTGCTAGCTAGGTGGGGTCTATACTCAATACTAAAGTAACAGAAGAGCAAGCCATAGGCTTATTGTAGTGGCTAAAAGGAAAGTTGTACTTGCCACTCATTCCCACTGCATCTCGCGGCCAAATAACAATATGCCTGCACGACAGCAGCAGGTGCCGCCTAGATATCCCTTTGTGGGTGTGTGCCCACTTTATGCTCTTTTGCGGCTGTGTGTTGCCAGTAACAGACAATGCAGCTGCCAGGGGCAGATTTGAATTTTAGTGCAGGGCTATCAGTCTGGGCAAATCAGCTTTAACATTATCGTGAGCCCAAATTGTCGGAAAGTTGCCGGCCATTCACACTCTCTCTTTGCCAATAAAGTCCAGTCAGTGCGTTTACATATTGCCTGTCATAGCTATTACTGGGAGCGTTAGTTCTGTGTTTTGCTATTCTGACCATACCGCGATTCAAATTTACAGTGTACGACCTTGGATACCCTCAACCTTGTTTCTGCCAGCTCCTCCTGTACTGCTACAGTGTCTTCCCACATATCAACTTTTGTCTTTCTACTGACCCTGAATATTCTTCCCAGTACCTTGGACTGACCACCCGTATATGAGTTTTGGATACATCACAACTACCCGTGAGCCACCCACGAGAGCTCACCCACTGGTAGTCCCAGCACTCAGAGGATATTGTTTGCTCTATAAATCCTTGGGGACAACTGTACCCAGGCATGCATGTCTAGCGACTTGCAAATTAGGGGCTTGTCCACTTAAGGGTGAAGCAGCAGTGAAGATTGGGAAATATACTGGGGAGCCTTACATTATAATTGGCCCTTAAAATGGCGACATTTGAGCAATAAAATTGCCCATTACCTCCTCCACCCATGGCTGCATCTCTGGCAGAATCTAAAATCCCACTCCCAGAAAAGTTTAATAGGGGCCATGCCAAGTTTTCTGTTTTTAAGAATTCCTCTAAATTGTACTTCAGCCTACCTCTCTGTAGCAGGGAGCCCCACAGACATGGGCTTTTGGAATTTTCCAAGTTGACCCAGCTCTATAATCAGTTGCTACCTTTTTAAAAGCATTGGAGGTGCTATATGCCCATTTGGATCGTGCATCGACAGTTGATGCATTATTGGGGTTTCTTAGGGAAGATGTACTGCTGAAAAGATTAGTGCTGAATTTCACCGCTGGGCTGTATGTTCCTGATTGGAATGATTCAGCCCTCTGTAGCCAGTTCCATATTGGGTTGGCAGAACCCATCAATGATGTGCTAGTTAATTTCTTACCTCCTGAGACTTTAGATTTATATATTCAATTGGATTGTCAGGAGCAGTGGTTGGAGAAAGTGGGTAACTCTGTGACACCTCGATAAGATACTCCTGTTTGGAGTTTGCCGGCCTTTTTGTCACACTCTGATGAGCCTATGCCACTTGGGTCAATCCCTCTCCCAATCCAAGAAATCAAGACATTGAATCCAACGTCTTGACTGTCTGCATTGCAATAATCTAGGTAATTTGCCAAAGTTGTCTGCCAAAAAAACTGCCTATGCATGCTTGGGGAAACTCACCAGGGCAGTCAGGTACCTTTAGCTCAATTTAAAAATTACCTGCCCTTACACTGCCTTTATCTATAGTAGGGTGATGGGCAATTTATTGGATAAAACTCCTTTTGCCCCGTTGGGTATTGTATTGGCAACTTAGGGGAGCAATCTCCTAATTTTAGTTGTCAATACAAACCTATTCATGCCCAGTTGCCCACCATGAGTTTCCTTTATGACCCCTCTGATTAAGTTAGTATACCCTTTGGGTATTGCATTGGCAACTTTGGAGAGCCTTCTCCTGAGTTTAGCTGTCAAAAATGAACCTATTCATGCTCACCATGAGTCTCCTTTATGACCCCTCTGATTAAGTTAGTCTTAGGTATGATGACGTTTTTTTTCAGAGATATCCACTGATTTGCTAACCCTTCATTTATAATTTGACTAATCTCGAGGAGCTTTGAAAAAATTTGAAGATAGACTTTGACCTCTCCAGGGAACAGGATCCTCCTTTGATGAGAAGAGGTTATCTCCCTGTAAAGATAAATAGATAGAGGTCTCTATAAGATCAATAGAAACCTCTTACTGTTAACTGAAGACCTTTTCAATCAAGTTATTGGCACTCAAGTACTTTCTAAGCTAGACCTCGGGGGGGGCCAATAATCCTATTAATTTCTGCCAAGGGGACGAATAGAAAATGGCGTTTAACATAAAAGATGGTCATTATAAGTATTCGGTCACGCCCTTCGAGCTATGTAATGCCTTTGCTGTCTGTCAGGATTTTGTGAATTCCTGGGTCACTTTGTCATTGTTTACTTGGAATATATATTTTCATTATCTGAACATTGACACCATTGACTTTATGCCAAGCTCTCCAAATGCATGTTTTAGGTTTCCTCTGTTCCTTTTTTAGGGTTTTGCTATTTTTTATCAAGGGGTTAACTAGGATCAAAATAAGGTGTCAGCGGTTTTTGAATAGGAGCAACCCAAGACCCTAAGGGCCTTACAAAGATTTTTGGGTTTTGCCAATTTATATGGGCATTTTGTTAAGGGGTTCTCTTATTGTTGTCCTGTTAAATTACTCAAAAGCTCCCTCTGTGGTAAAAACCTTTCAATCTTTAAAGTAGGCCTTCACCTCAACCAAGCAGAACTATGATGTGGGGAACCACAAGTGATTGGCAGTGAAATTGGCATTTGAGTAGTGGAGGTTGGAAGGTTCGTTAAATCCCATCACTGTATATACTGTTCATAAAAATCTTGAATACATTGAATCGTCCAAAAAGATTGAATTCGCAACAGGCAAGATGGGTGCTCTTTTTCTACAGGTTTACCTTCGTCATTACCTTTAAGCCGGGAGCCTAGAATTAGCTTTGATGATTGTAAGGCAGGATCAAATGTAACTTTTAAACAATATGGAGGAATATCGGAAACACGTGTGTTGCTTAATACATTTGTGATCCTAACATTATAAAGGCAATAAGCAGGACCAGAACCCAAATGAGCAGCATTCCTGGTATTGTTATCTTTTGGAGATTTTCCAAATTAATGTTAGGATAATCACAGGAAGCTAAAGGAAAGGGACCTCTGTCATGCCGGTGGTCAATGAAGAACAGCATGCTGCAATCAACAGAGAAGATGCCAGGAACTTTAAGTTCACTTGAAAATTCTTACCTTGCCCAGCTTTATCTAGTGACAAGTTCACAAGACACTAGGTGACTTTTTGCTCCTGTTACGGCGGACATCTGTTTTTGGTTTTATATTTACTGATGAGTTTAGAACCCCGCCAGCTGGACAGTCCCCAGTATATGGCATTCGGTACTCTGGGAATCTCCTGATATGCCCCCCTACAGTGACATCATTAGTCACATTGGGGGATTCCACAGAGGCTCCTTCTCTGTGGTATGAAAGTCTCCTTTCTTCAGCGGCCCTGCATTTACCTTGCAGGATGCCAAGGAAGGGGGACCGCTCAATACAGATGCTGGAATAGCAGCTCCTAGCCAGCAGCAGACCAATGATCGCCGGACGAGGAGGGAGCCTCCAACCCAGCAGACCTGCAGAGAGGATGTCACCCAATGTGGGAGAATGAAGATGCAGCAATTATAAGTTGTTTTTTTCATTTACTTTTTTTGATTGTTTTACCTATTTGTGAACTTGTAAGAGGTCTAAGGGACCCATATACAAGTTCTCAGCAAATTGATGTCCGGCATGCCCCCTTGACAGTATCCCAGATTGGGTTTTGGTTTGAATCTAGTTTCGGCCCGGATCCAAAGACAATCACTAATTATATTGACTTGTCAATTTTTTTACTTCATTTAACAATTCAGCACTATTACATTGTATTATATTACAATTGCTTTAAATAGTACCATTCTGTGTGATTTGCTGTGTTTATGCAGAATTAACAGTTAGTTCATAACATAGTATATATTGCCTGTATACCTACGATATCTACGTCATACGTGGGTATATTTATGGAATTAGTATCCCCAACCTTTTTGTTACGATATAGGTTTAATATATTTATTTATAATATTTATATATTAATATATTGCTGAAAAAAGCAATTGCGAAAAAGTCCACAATTGCGGCTGGTAGACGGCCAATGGAAACCAGAGAAAACCAAATAATCTGAAGTGTTTGAGGCTTATCATGAATTACTTCACTGGGAGTAAAGCTCTCTTTCTGCAGAAAAAGAAGAGAGAAAAAAGTATTAAAACAATAATGCAGCCTTTGCTTCTCATCTCATAAATGTTAACAGGGTTGTAAAATATAAACACAATGTTGTGAGCCTGTTCTTTGGTTTAGCAATATTAAAATCCTTTCAAGTGGGATTTCTTAATCTAAAAGAAAACAAGACAAAGTAGCTATTCAAGTTCTGACTTTGCAGACAATATAGTAACATCCCTGGGGTTGTCTTGTGGGATCAGGGACAATGCTTCAGATTTTTGCAGACAATATAGGGACATCCCTGGGGTTGTCTTGGGGTCAGGGATCATACCTCTAATTTTTCAATGGTCAAAAAGAACATACAATAGCATTAATTCATATTTATCAGTCTCAGTTGAGGAAATCTCAGAATCCAAATCAGCAAAATTTGGGCTCTAACTTTATGGTTGATTCAGAGCCGGTGAAGAGTTTCCATTTAAAACTCTCGCCTCCACTCACATACGGGAAATGTTTGGGTGTCGGGCAATTCAAAGAAAGACATGCAGATTTTATGACGAGATAGCAATATTTTACTTTGGCTTCTGCATTTGACTGGACCGAGTTAAAAAAATCTTTAGGACTGTTCACAACACCCTTTGTTGGAAAAGTACTAGGATACATGAGCCTGGCAAAGCCAATTGGTTGCTGGCAGAGGGGGGGGGGGTACACAGGACACAGCCCAAGATCAGAAAAAGGTCATTTCCAGCGCTTTTTAACCAAATGAAATGCCTCAATGAGGGGTTTTAGGTCGGTTTTAACCCCATCAAGTAATGGACTGGGGCCAAAAATCAGCCCGGGAATTTATAGGCCTTGATCAGCGCACCACCAGCCCATGAGCTGCATAGTTCTGCCCCCCATGAGCTTTTCAGTGAATCAATAACTGTTAAACTGGCCCCGCTGTGTCAAACCGCCCAGGTCGCCCGAACAAACTCGCTTCTCCCCAGTCCTACGGCACGTGTGGCCTCTCGTCCACTTGGATCTGCTCCGGCCCTTTATCTAAGCCATAGGCTTTGGGGAAGGTGGGCTGCAGGCTGGAGACTACACCCAGCCCAAGTGGCCCTAAAGCAGTGCTGCCACTGGGAACTCTCCCCATGCTCCCTATGTCCAGTCCACCCCGATCCAAACAGCAATACTACTGTATCTTTTAACAGCAATACTTTGTGCCCATTACTGCCTTGGAGCTGCAATCCCTCTATTATACAGTATACTAAACTACAAAAATAAATAAATCATCAATTCTATTAATGAATAACTACTTCTCCGTTTTCTAAATAAAAGCATAATTTTTGCATTTAATATCAATGCTCCTGAATAATAGGGCCCTTTTTATGTATAAGAACATATTGCTTTTTATGGGCTGCTGTATATTTGCCAGCACATCCATACGTTCCATATACACTCATACATTATGTATTCTCCATTGCATATATTTTTTGCAGATGAAAGCAGGGGATGGCTTCAGTAATCCAGAAGCCATGCTGCTGTTTCATTACAACAATTATGCCGGCTGCTATAGCTGATGCTCATTAGTTAAGATTTCCATTGCTGGGCTGAAGTAACAAGACTCAGGAGAGTTTGGTGGAGTCATTGCAAATGTGGAATTAATAGGCATTTGTTTCGCTACCCAGCCAGGAGGCAGCCAGCTATGTATCTATAGTATTGTCATCATTTATTTTCTTGATTAAAATTTTTCTGAATGAAAATGAATGGCTTCAATCTTTGGGGCTCCAGGTATCAATGACATACATGCCCAAATGTGGGCCATATGACCTGCCAATAGCATACCTCTCAAGTGTTCCGGATCTGAAGGGACTGTCCCTCTTTGGAGTCCATCTCATTTGTTCCTGACATTCATTTAGTGTTCCCCCAATATATAATGTCAGGGATCATAAGATTCTATGGTTGTTGGGCGGACGGACTAGTTTTGCCAAATACTGGCGCCAAATACTTAACTAGTCTGCCCGCCCAACATCCATAGAATCTTATGAACCCCGACATTACATATTGGGGGAACACAAAATGAATGTTAGCGATGTCCAGTAATAAGTACACAGTTTTGGTGCTTTCTCAACTTATTGTATGTATTTTAAATAATTATTTTGATGTACCAATTAAATTTAATGTTTTATATTTTTAACATATGGTTGGAAGAAACTTTTATAAGCGAGGTGGGTTCCTTAGACTTGAAAAAACTTTTGGGGCCTATCTAAGCCCTAAGTACCATTGTTTACCTAATTAGAGAGCCTTTGACTTGAACAGCAGATGAAACTTGCTCATAATTACACAGTGTTTTTTTTTTCTGAGTTTTTCTGAGTACGGCTCTTTATGAGCAACACTTATTTTGTTGTTTCTTTGAGGTGTAACATGCAGATCTGCATCAATAAATGATTCATTTCCTTATTTAAAGTGGACCAAAACCCATGTCGATTGGCCTGGAAATCTATCATTGCCATGCCGATCAATTCCCTCCCCCCGGGAATCCCTGCTGTGTGAAACCCCCCCAGGTCGCCCCATACACTTACCTTGTTTCTTGGTCCAATGGCGTATGCACGAGCCGTATCCCTGCTATCCCTCTAGCAGGGCGCTTGCCGACGCCAGGCATTTGTTAATGGCCGGTGCGGGCACGCTCCCTGTTAGAGGGAAGCGGGGTATGTGGCCGCCAGTTCGCTGATTGGACAGGCGGCACATGCACCGTAGGACCGGGAAGAGGTTTTGGCACCGGCGATAATCTGGGAGGTTTCACACAACAGGGCACTTTTAAGGGCACTTTAAAGTGTTTGTATTGTTTTAACTGTTTTAACCTACCCCCTATCTATCCCTCAATGTGGAGGCGTGGTCTAATTAACAAATTGTCCCTTTTTCCTATGAACACATTTAGCGCTGATGTATGGACCAGTTTCCTCTCCTCTTTCATAACCTTCTGTGGAACACACTATTGTCTATGTCTGGCGGGGGGGGGGGGGGGGGATTACACTGCTTTTCTGTTTATTTTAGTTTATTGTAAAATAAACATGGAGCCAAATAATCAATCCTGTTGCAGATCTGTGGGGCCTGTGTATCTCCACCTTCAGGAGCACTGCTGAAGAACTGGGTGCATTACGGGCTCCCCGAGTACCGGAAGACCCACACCTTAGGTGGACATCAGCTTGCCTCTTTGGTGGCGCAGGTGGGTTGTTTGTCTTTTGTCCTTCTGTTCCAAGTCAGCTTCCTTTGTCCCCAGCAGTGACCTCTGATCATGGCCTCCAGGGAGGAAGCCGCTTCCCTGTCTCTAGTCCTGATTCCTAAATAAGGAATTTCCTAACCCACCTTGGATGCCCAGCGATATTATTCGAATGAGCCTGACAGAAACATTCTGGCAGACATACATGCTGCAGAGGAATATGCCGCCATAGCTTTACAACAAAAGATGACCATGCAGCAACAAAACTCTTCACAGCAAAACAAATGGGCAGATCCAGATATTGCCCATTCGGTTCTGCTTGGCCCAGATAGTGGCAAAATCTAGGTTAAATTAAGTTTTTACATTTTTTTTTATTTTTCATTGTCTGGCTTCATGGAGTCATTGACTTTGCCATTGCATTGACAATGCCTTTGTCTTCACGCGTTTCAGTGAGGGACATTCAGTGTCCCCTGTTCCATGCAATCAGGAGCTGGGAGGAAAACATAGCTGAATATAAGGAAATATCAAACAGTGATTGATTAGAAACACAGCCCCTGACACAATTATGGGATAACATGATAGCACACTTAGTTGACCCTTTGCCAAGAACATTCCTTCAGAGATTCAGGAATGTTACATCTGTACAACTAAAACACGTGGGACACTCGTTTGATAACAGTCAGGTTTGCATCTTGGATACAAGGAAGATCGGTTCAACAGATGTGTAGAAGAGGCCATTTATGAAGAAGTCAAAAGTGTATAGAGGCTGAAGCTGCAGCATCTGACACATACAAAGTTGTCTTAACACCTCTTCTGAAGCAGCTTGAAGCAGATCCGCACCCACATTTCCTTGCTTATGGATGCGGGTCTTGCCACATAGACAGGCTTGGGAGGGGCTTACAGATTTCCCCCTCGCGCATCCCCTCCCCATCAGCAATCCTTACCTTATCCTCATACCTTGGCCGAAAATGCAGCTCTGTGATTGACCGATGGCAGTTATGTAGATAGGCCCTTTGGGTGGCCAGGACAGAGAAAGTGATCCTGATCCACTTGACTTCTGATTGCCAATCCCTGTGCTGCATTTCCGTCCGAGAATGGAAGATAAGGTAAAGAGTACGGGTGTGGAGGGGTGGAGATGTGTGAGAGGGCATCCAAAAATCTGAATGCCTCCCCAAGCTTGTCTCAATGCAGCTGGACCCACACCTGTTATCATGGTTCCAATCAACAACACCTTACAGAAGCAGCAGTCTATAAAATCAATCTTAATGCAATGGTACAGTGCATTCAATGTTTTTTTATTGGCTTCAGATATGAGATAACTTCCAATGACATGTTTGAAAGTGTATATATTTGTGCCAAAATGATCCCCTTAAACCGGACGAACACCCGTTTTTTTCTTTGATGGGTGTTGGTCCCTCAGACAGAGAATAAGAACAAGCTCGTGGGGGGGGGGCATCCAGAATGCTGGTACCCCCCAGGACCTACCCCCCAGGACGCCCAATATCCTTAACTTCACTTCAGGAAAGGAGTGCTGCGATTGGTCTCCAGTGCGCACGTGGACGAGGCGTTCTGGTGGCCGGCACGGAGGAAGCAACCATGGCCCACATGACCGTCCAGTGGCCAATTGCGGGACTCCTTTCCGGGCACGGGGCTTCAGCATTCTGGATGCCTCCAAAAGCTTGTTCTTATTCGCTGTCTACGGGATCAACACGCATTAAAGAAAAAAACGGGTGCTGTTCCGAATTAAGGAGCTGAGCTGATATAGTGTTTTTTTCGTTTTTCTTATGTTAGTAACTGTGTGTCTTATGAAAGAAGTTTTCACTACCTGCAACTGGTTGTTATTGGCAACTGTAAACTAAGAGGCTGATTCTCTACTAACGTCAGGTATCGGCAGATGAGCATCTGTATAGCGGCTCTTAGAGCGACCGCTAGTAGATGCTGTAAGCGGGTATGCCTCAGTTGCTGTAGTAACCTGGCTGGCATTGATAAATGTGATGTATGTTGGGCGCTCTAACAACAGTACAGCGCTGCAGCGAGCGAAAGGTAGCCCCAGCTCAGTGTGACCGACTCTCGGCGCTCCACACCATACTTATCAAAAAAGGACACACACACAGCGTCGGCGATCTAAATCTGGGCGCTATAGCATAGAGCGCCAGACGCTGGGAGATTAAAGTCTGTTTCTGAAGACATATCCACCTGTAACAAAGCGAAAACACATGGAATGACGTTGTTTAACCACTGTGACATTAACACTTTAGTGCCAGACCTGTAATGACAATTCTGCATAAAAATATAAATAATATGAAATGTATAGGAGAGCAACAGTGAGCGAAAGGTAATACCTGTCGCTCTGGAAGCTAAAGCGCCGACGCTATGCGCTAATCCACCTGTAAGAATACATCGGACTCTACATGGCGATGTTAGAGTCGCTCACCAGATTCACTTTAATAAATGTGGTTTTGCGTACAGCGCCCGGCATTCACCAAGCGCTGCCTGCCGCTCCGCAGCACCACCTGGCACTATCCCTTCTTAAATAACCCCCTAAGTCTTTACACTAAGATCTACGAGAAGAAAGATGTGAGCCCTGTACACACAGAACACTGCTGCCGGGCATGTGTAAGGTTTAGTGAGATCCCTTGACTCAGTAGAGACCATAGCAGCAGTTTTCTGTGTGCACAGGACTCATTTCTCTCTTCCTATAGATCAGTGTACAGACTTGGTGTACAGCTGCCAATAGTAACTGCTAGTAAAAACTGCTTCCATAAAAATACACATTTGCAAACTTAAGAAAGAGTAAAAAAAATATACTCGATAAGCTCAGCACCTTGAGGACATTTTTGAAAATATACACTTTCATAAATACCATCGAAAGTGTGAAACCCCCAGGGTAAACTATACAGGAGGCTCCCATGATGCTGTCTTCTCTGGGGGCCGCCTCCCCAGTTTCCCTGGGGCTATTGCATGCTCCCGTACCCAGCGTTTAGCTAACATTGCCCAGCGGGCTGCTAATGTCAGCCAATTGGCTATTTCAAAAATGCTGTGGGGTGTGGCCTCGGGTTTGGAAAAAAAACATTTTTTTTTTTACATCAGGCCACCGCTGAGCCAGCTGCATTGTTTGAGGTACTCGGACAGGGAGGGTGGGTGCGTTGGCTGCCTATGTCCCCCTCCACTCCTACAATCCCGGTTGCAAACCTTCTGATGTGTGTACTGTAGAGGCTCTTACCCATTATGCAATGCTTGGGTAGATACTGTATACACAGTGGTTAATGCTACAGTTGAGGCTGGCTCAGGAGACAGGTAGTTAGAGGTGATCAATTCTCCCCTGTAAAAGCTTATTGGTACATTTAAAAACCTGTTGCTGCAAGCAGGGCTCTCTCTGGTTTCCAGGAGGCTGCTTTAAGTTCCCACGATACTGCAGGCTTCCTACCGGCTCCAGGAGACTGCAGGCCCCTGCCCTGGGCTCTAGTTGAGTGCATCAGCACCAGGTAGTTTTTGGTTTAATATTCTGTACCCTGAATTTTGACTATCCTGGGTTTTGGTCCTTGCCCCCGGGCACCCTGATCGAGGATGTCCTGCTGTGTTAAGCCCCTCAGTTTGCCCAATCACTCACCCTTTCCCAGTCCTACGGTGCATGCGCAGCCCATCCAATCGGCACGCTCGTCTAAGGTGCACGGATCCAAGTGCGCTGGTGGCCACATCCCCGCTACCCTCTAACAGGAAGCATGCCCGTGCTGGCCTGTGTGTGGACGCATTCATGGACTCTCTGCACCGCTGGTGCTTCTGGATCCCAGTCTTCGTGTTTTTTGTTTTTTCTGATCATTTGTTCCATGGTGGGTTTGCCTTTGTTTAATAAACTTCTTTTAGTGCATTATCCTGGTGTTGTGTCTTGCCAAATATTATGTTTCCCTTGCTGAGAGTTCCATTAGGAGAACCCTCTGGCTTAACAGCAGCAGAGTAAACAAATTGGAGGAAATGCAAAAAATGGAAAAAAGAAAAGGAGGGGGTGGCCAGTGCCCCTTTCAGGGCATGCAGCCATACGTCCATTGTTTTTATTGGACGCCAACCATATGGGGCACACCCACCAACCAGCTCACAACAATCAGGAAGTGCCGGTAAACATGAGTGTGTGTGAGAGAGTGAAGGCAGTGGCGGCAGGAACCATTCATGCAACAATGGATAAGTGTGTGTGTGTGTGTGTGTCGGGGGTGGCGTGTGTAGGGGTGAATCGGTTACTCTTTTCGTCTGCTGTCTTAATATTGCCCAGCGTTGGGGGAAGGGAGTGGGGGATGCCTCTCTCTGCCTGTAATGGAAGGATGCCCCTCTCTAACTGTAATGGGAGATGCCGCAACATGCCTCTGTGGTATGCCCCTCACTGCCTGTAATGGCGGATGTTGTGCACTGCCTCCAATGTAGGATGCCCCTCACTGGCTTTAATGAGGAATGCTGCTCACTGGCACTGTCTGTAATGGGGTGATTTGGAGGGTGGATTTTTGGTTAATATTTTCGTCCTTATTTTTGGCCTCTGGGTGCTTGTTATGGAACAAAATAAGGTATATATATATATATATATATATATATATATATATATATATATATAAAATGTGACATTAGTATACTGTACTGGGACAGTCTGCTCAAAAAGGTCCCGGGTCGCTTTTTAGTCCCATTCCACCCCTGCAATAAAACCTGTACCAAGACTGGATGAGCGGTAAACATCTTTTTGGATTCTGAATATAAAAGTTGGCAGACTTTTTTATTATTAATAATTACTGGTATTGTAGATGTTATTTATTATATTTATAAAGCGCCATCATATTCCATGGCGCAGTACGAAGTAGACCTTTGATGGGAGTTAGATTTTTTCAGAATGATTACATGAAGACAAATCACTTAGCAGATGGCTGAAATTCGTTCTTAAAAGACAGCGGATTGTTCCCAGTTAGCAGTTTCTCCTTGGATTGTCCTTTAAAATTGTTAATCTCCTAATTGCTCCCCTACGGTGTACACTAATAATTCTTCGCTATGTAAATAAAAGTATCATTTTTCCAACCTTCTCTTGGTTTCCCCGATGAAATATTGATGTATTATTTGCCGTTGTTTAGGCGCAGTCATTTAAATTCTTTATGATCCAGTAAGTCAGCTTTTACATATCATTTGAAAGGAAGGGGAATTGATCAGCCTTCAGTGGCAAAATGAAAACTTCTCCAAAATTCTATTTTGCCATCTTTAGCAGCTGATAGATGGGTAAATCTCAAATGCGCTTAGCAACATATATCAGGTCCAACTAAATAACTGGGTAAGAAATTGTTATTGAAACCAGAATTCAATTTGTGTTACTGTTTAGGGATTTTTTTTTTATTTAAAGGCCAAAGTCAGACTGGAGAGGAAGAACCACGAGCATATCATTGGTGATAAAGGCAAATAGCTTAAAGAACCCATTTAGGACAACATAAGAAATTCTATTCCCCCGCCCCTCCCCAGCTGCAGCACTCTCAGATATTCAACACTTGTTAATGTCCTACTGTGCAACATTTATGTGGATGCTGAGGTCCTCTGAATGTTGTTAATCAAGCAACATGAGAAATAAACCAAATAAACCATAATAAAATATGTAGGTTTTAATAAATGATTAAAACAGAACACCAGCCTTTTAAAAACATAAAAACTCCCCAAAACTCACTTGCTACATCTGCATGCATAATACTGAATCATGCTTTAAAGGGATCCAACACCCATTTTCAAAAAACGGAGATTAAGCATGGCGGGGCATCCCAATTGCCTATGCCACCCACACACCCCCACCCCTGATTTATGTGAATGCTTTTACCCATCATGCAATGTTTTTTTGCCCCTTCGACCATGAAGGCATTTGTGAACGGCCAGTATGGGCCCTGTTAGAGGGTAGTGGGGAATGCGGCCGCCAGTGCACTCGGATCCGCTCGTATTAGATGAGCTCCTGAACATAGGGGCTTGAGCAGATCTAAGCACGCTGATTGGACGAGCAGCTGTGAATGCATCCTAGGACTGGGAAGAGGTAAGTTTGTTTGGGCGACCTGGGGGGTTTCACACAGCAAGGCACCCTCGATCGGGCCAAATCACAGAACTTTAAAAACAGTCACCCCTGCTGGTAACTGCTAAGGCACCCCTGCCAGTAACTGCTAAGGCAGTGGCAGTGGAGGAAGCTGGAGAACATCGAGACTGGCAATGGCAGCAGGACAGGCAGCAAGTACTCCAGTACAATAATGAACAAAAAAAAAATAAATTGTATAGCAATGCATACTTGATTCATGTATGCCTTATAAAAGCATTTTAATGTGGACCTTAATTAGTCCTTTGCATGTAAACCTTTATTTTGCAATACATCAATATATTTGCGTTAATTAAAGAAACTTATGTCCTTTGTTATTTATTTTTAAATTGATGTACTAGAATAATATTTTGAAATTGAATTTATTGGTGTAGTTGTTTACCTTTGCTTTGTTTAATTATTTAAGCACATCTTTGGTCAGATGCATCACACTTACTGAGGAGAGGAGAGCGGGATAAAGTGCAGGATGTGGGTTACTGCTGTATTTTGCACAGACACAGCAGAGCTGGGGGCACGGAAAGGTCAGAAATCAAAGAATGCAGAGCAACACAGTCACAAGGCCCTTTCTGTTTGCAGGCTGCCCGAGAATACCTGAGCCGCCATCTTGGCTGTTTCTAGGCTCATAACATGCAGAAGTTGCTGGGTGTTTAGTAATTTTTGAGAGCAAATCTGTATGTAGAGGGTGTGGGTAACCACACCCAAAATTTTAAGTTGTACCATTTGAAGCCAAAATATTTAAATTAAATCCTCAAGTAAAAAATGCAAGTTAACTAAAAATTAAACAAAGTAAGATTTACTTATGCAAATGCATTCATTAACCCTTTAAACGCCAGCCACGTAAATTTTACGTGGCTGCCTCTCCAACAGTTAAACGCCAGCCACGTAAAATTTACGTGCCTGACTTTCCCCATAAATAAAAAAAAAAGTAAAAATAAAAGACACTTACCTGACCCCTCGTTCGATCCGGTCGGGTCTCCTCTTCAGCCAGAGGGGCTCCGATCGCCCATCGGGGCTCCTCCGGCTGCAGGGGAGGGCCCGGAACAGGGTGACCCCCCCATTTCAGCAGCCGCCCGATTTCCTGTCATAAAAAAAAAAAAAAAAAAAAATGACAGTTACCTACCTTTGTCCCCGCCGGCTCTCGCAGGCTCTCCTCTTCACGGGGGGGGGGGGGCGCTGATCCCCCCTCCCCGCTCTTCCGTCTTCTGGAGGGGGCATAACAGCCCTCCTCCCTTTCTGTCTTCCGATGGCGGCCGCCATCTTGGTGACGTCACGGGGCGGGGCCAGATGACGTCACCGCCGGGTGTCATCGGGGCACCCGGCAGTTCAACTCTCAGATGCCGGTGACGGCTGGGCGGGGAAGGAGGGAGGTAGGCGATCCTCCGATCGCCTGCCTCCCCCCTTCTCTGCCCAGCCGTCACTGACAGCAGATCGCCGCGGGACACAGAAGATGAAGATCGGAGGTGAGTAAAGTAAAAGTTTTTTTTTTTTGTTTAATAAACTTATTTTCAACAACGTGTCTTGTCTTTTTTTTTTACCTTTTAACCCTTTGTGAACTGGTAAGGGGTCCATGTGACCCCTTATACCAGTTCACAGGGCTCGGGGGTCTGGCAAGTCACCTGCGCTAGCGGGTGACTTGCCATTAACTCCTGGCCCCCCAAATTACCTGCCTCCCCAAAGCCCGGGGGGGGCAGAAGAGCCGTGGCCTTAGGCTATGACGGCTTGTAGCCGCAGGGCCAGGGGCCACTAAAGCTGGCCCCTGCGCCCTGTTCTACAAGCCCCCATAGCTGGTCACAGGCTGGTTACGCTGGGTAGGGGGGACCTCACGCCATTTTTTTTTGGGATTTTTAAGTGTTTTAACCCTTAAAAATCCCCCCCAAAAATGGGGTCCCCCTCCCTTCGAGGGGGGACCCTATGTCATTTTTTTTTTAATTAACCCTTTGTTACCTGTAGCCCAGTAGGTATAAAAGGCTTCCAGCAGCAGGAGAGCAGAAGCCTCAGTGATCAGCGTGGGACACAGGGATGGATGGGAGGTAAGTATTAAAAAAAAATATTAAAAAACATTTATTTTTTTTTAATAAAGATATTTTTTAAAAAGTGTGTCTGTGTGTTTTTTTTACTTTTAACCCTTTGTGAACTGGTAAGGGGTCCATGTGACCCCTATACCAGTTCACAGGGCTCGGGGGTCTGGCAAGTCACCTGCGCTAGCGGGTGACTTGCCATTAACCCCTGGCCCCCCAAATTACCTGCCTCCCCAAAGCCCAGGGGGGGGCAGAAGAGCCGTGGCCCTAGGCTATGACGGCTTGTAGCCGCAGGGCCAGGGGCCACTAAAGCTGGCCCCTGCGCCCTGTTCTACAAGCGGGTCACAGGCTGGTTATGCTGGGTAGGGGGGACCTCACGCCATTTTTTGGGGGGATTTTTAAGGGTTTTAACCCTTAAAAATCCCAAAAATAAAATGGGGTCCCCCTCCCTTTGAGGGGGGACCCTATGTCATTTTTTTTTTTAATTAACCCTTTGTGACCTGTAACCCAGCAGGAGAGCAGAAGCCTAAGTGATCAGCGTGGGACACAGGGATGGATGGGAGGTAAGTATTAAAAAAAATAATTAAAAAAATATATTTTTTTAATAAAGTTTTTTTTAAAGTGTGTCTCTGTGTGTGTGTTTTTTTTTTTTTTTTTTTACTTTTAACCCTTTGTGAACTGGTAAGGGGTCCATGTGACCCCTATACCAGTTCACAGGGCTCAGGGGTCTGGCAAGTCACCTGTGGCTAGTGGGTGACTTGCCATTAACCCAGAGACCCCCCATTACCTGCCTCCCAAAAAAACCTTAAAATTCCCCCAAGAAATGGTGCCCCCCCCCCTGTGAACCCTTTATTATGTGGATAGTAGTTGTATTTTATTTGTAAATGTTATAAAGTGCTCTTTTCAGTTTATGGGATCACCTGGACAGGAACGGGGGGCTACCGATACATATGTGGTATCATTGTAATTGGGAGAAATGGGGCTTTCACATGCAATATGGCTTTCTTTAATAAAATAAATGTTTTTGTTTAAAATAAAGGAGACAATTTAAAAAATATAGAAAAAATACAAACAAGACATTTCATGTTAAAGCCTAAACTCTGCCACAAAAAGAAAATATGCCATTTTCTTGGAAATTCCTGCAAAAATCACAGTTAAACATCACGCAAAATGGTGAAAAATATCCTGTCAGGAGAGGGTGACAAAATCTCAAGTAGACTGGCAGTCAAAAGGTTACAGGTACTTATGCATGTTGGGTATTGTTCTGCTCGGGGGACCTTGCGCTTTCAGATTTAGCTTGTTTTTTCTTATTTGCATATTGATATTTTAGGAAAATGTGTTTTTTATTCTGCTTTTTTATACATTTTTTTTGTGAAATCCTGTGCAACCTATGAATTCTTCGAGATATTACTTCCAGAAAGATGAGCCCACTACAACAAGCTGGGTACGCTTAGAAAGCTTAACATGTGTACTTTCAGGGAATATATGGTTTATGGGGGATATTCCAAATGTAAAGGGTTGGTTTGGTAGAAAAAGCACAAGGTGCGCACTTTTGGGTTGATTCAAAGAAACATGTAACAGCTTGGATTTTGCTCACGATCATCCTATTTTTTACGTCCGCTCGTGCGTTCGTATGAACTTGCGAGTGATTCAATAAGCAAATACGTTTCTATCCTAAAAGATACGTCCGTTCGTATGATATCTCCCGAACTTGCCTCAGTCAGTTGGCAATCGTAAAAATCACGTTCATGTGCTCACCTGTTGCGGCGGCAGCCTGTTTTGTCGGCGGCTTCCATCGTCCAGCTCTTCCAATTACTTGCGTTTGCCTCTGGTTTTCATTGGTTTTGGGCCTCTTAGATTCGTGCGTTCGTATGTTTATAAGATCTTGCGCATGCGCACCCTCAACCAGAAACTTACATAAACACCGTAGCGGCTGCATCCAACTTCATTTCTCGGTCCCTTAAACTTACCTAAACCCCGTAGCGCCTGCATCCAACTTCATTTCTCGGTCCCTTAAACTTACCTAAACCCCGTAGCGCCTGCATCCAACTTCATTTCTCGGTCCCTCAAACTTACCTAAACCCCTTAGCGCCTGCATCCAACTTCATTTCTCGGTCCCTCAAACTTACCTAAACCCCTTAGCGCCTGCATCCAACTTCATTTCTCGGTCCCTTAAACTTACCTAAACCCCGTAGCGCCTGCATCCAACTTCATTTCTCGGTCCCTTAAACTTACCTAAACCCCGTAGCGCCTGCATCCAACTTCATTTCTCGGTCCCTCAAACTTACCTAAACCCCTTAGCGCCTGCATCCAACTTCATTTCTCGGTCCCTCAAACTTACCTAAACCCCTTAGCGCCTGCATCCAACTTCATTTCTCGGTCCCTTAAACTTACCTAAACCCCGTAGCGCCTGCATCCAACTTCATTTCTCGGTCCCTTAAACTTACCTAAACCCCTTAGCGCCTGCATCCAACTTCATTTCTCGGTCCCTCAAACTTACCTAAACCCCTTAGCGCCTGCATCCAACTTCATTTCTCGGTCCCTCAAACTTACCTAAACCCCTTAGCGCCTGCATCCAACTTCATTTCTCGGTCCCTTAAACTTACCTAAACCCCGTAGCGCCTGCATCCAACTTCATTTCTCGGTCCCTTAAACTTACCTAAACCCCGTAGCGCCTGCATCCAACTTCATTTCTCGGTCCCTTAAACTTACCTAAACCCCGTAGCGCCTGCATCCAACTTCATTTCTCGGTCCCTTAAACTTACCTAAACCCCGTAGCGCCTGCATCCAACTTCATTTCTCGGTCCCTTAAACTTACCTAAACCCCTTAGCGCCTGCATCCAACTTCATTTCTCGGTCCCTCAAACTTACCTAAACCCCTTAGCGCCTGCATCCAACTTCATTTCTCGGTCCCTCAAACTTACCTAAACCCCGTAGCGCCTGCATCCAACTTCATTTCTCGGTCCATAAAACGTCACCAAACCACATAATGTACATCTGTCTTTATTTTTTTTAGTGTGTATGTAATTTGGTGTGTAGTTGTTTTTTGTTGCGCATATTAGAAAAGACACATTTCTGAAGGCTTAAAATATTTTTTTATTTTAAGAGTAATTTGGTAAAATGTCCTATATTTTTTTAAAATTTTAAAAATTTGGAGTTACTTTTTAAAATAAATTTTTTGACTTAAATAGTTATATGTGAAAAATTTTTTTTTTTTTTTTTTTGTCTTTTTTATAAGTAAAATTATTTGTATAACATTTAAAACATATAAAATTTGGCTAAAAAACAGTAAAATGTATCAAACAATTTTAACAAAGTAGCCAGGACCAAGGGCACTATTCATCCTCCTCTTCGTCATCTGTTGGCCCCAACGTCGCCTGTATGGCCAGCAGCTCGGCCACCAACTCCTGGATCCTTTTTTTTTTCTCTGCCTTGGTTTTTGGCATAATCCCTGTAAGCAATAGAGAAAAAAACCTAAATAGGAGTACCAGACCGGTTGGTATGCTGTAAATAGATTTGTGGTTAATCCAATACATGTAAATGCATGACATATGTCATTCTTCCAAGGGCTAAAGTTAATGCATTTCCAACAGGTAAGTATTTAAACTCCTTAAACCGGACCTTCAACATTATTGAATGACAACCAATACCTATTTCTAAATGATTATGCACCAGATCAAAGTACAGTTTTGACGTTTATGGCTTGCAGCGCCGCCATCTGAACTCTGAAGCCTAACAATTAATGAGGAGTGGAGAGTTGGATAAAGTACAGGGGAGTACGTTACAGTGGTGCGTTGACAATCCAGAGCATAGCTGGGTTGAGGGAAAGGTCATCAATCCCACAATGCATGCCAGGACCTTACTTTTTACAATCTGTATCCCATGCTGCCTGTAAATATTGCGCCTTCCATATTCCGCAATATGGGCTGTTTTCACGCTCCTAACATGCATTAGATGGCTGAAGTCTGTTTTTCAAAGTTTCCAATCTGTAGGTACAGTGTGTTGCCTAATTATTAGCTATGTTCTTAATACGAGTTAGGGTCCGCTTTAAGCTAAAGAAGTGGCCACATGAAAGTGTTAACTACACATTGGCTAAGCCTTTAGTTATGTGTGTGTTATTAGCTTACAAAACATTAATCTGAATCATGGCATGGAGACTTACGGAGTTGGTGGCCGACAGATGGCTGGTTGGGGCCAACAGGCTGCCCTTGGTCCTGGCTCTGCTGTGAAGAAGTCCCTGGAGAAACATGTGACATTTGGTTAGTATTTGTAGAGAGTCACTATCCCCAACATATCTGGCTCCCAGTCTGGCTGACATCACTCACCTTCGCCAGGATCGACTTCAAGCATCTCTGCTGCCTCCTCCTCCACTATCTCACCCGCTCCTGAAGCTTCTACAAATACATAATAAAGGATAACTTAGTTTTTGGCCTGACATGTATATCTTTGTGCCTATACATGAAGAGTGACATACCAGAGCCTTCCCCATGCGTGGCCAGGTATGACTCCACGCCCACGCGCCTTGGCCCCTCCTCTGTGGTAAGGTCCAGGGGCTGGTCTGAGGAGGCCACAGAGGAGGGGTAGGTCCGTCGCCCGGGAGATCCACCACCTTCACTCACAGATGCAGAGTCATGCAGCACTGGTCGGCCTGTACGTCTCCGGGTGCGGCGAATTCTGAAATCCATTTCCAACACTACCAAAGAAAAGTCATTATAAATAAAGGCATAACTTAGACATTTGGAACATATAACATGCAATTGCTTGGTACTTACTTGGGAAATGGATCCCAAAAAACCTCCGCACCCGGGGCATGTGCAGACGCTTCAGGTCCGACCAATGCTGCATGATCTGGGTGTGAGTGAAGGTGGTGCTGGTGACACGGTGGATCTCGGCGATGATCTCCCGGGCGATGTCCCTTTTCTCGCACACATTGGGCGCGAAGTCATACCGGCGCTGAAGCATGATCTGAAAAACATAATGGACACAGAGCTTGTACTTTTACACACAGACCCATATGTGTTGCATCACAAGTTGAGTATTTAATGTCATTAACACACACATTTCGAATGGCCGCCATTTTTGGGGAGTGCCTTAAAGAGGACGTTGACTGTGATTGACAGTCTGGTCTTATGTTATATGTATCACACACCATGTACATACAGATAATAGCCAACATCAACAATCAGGCCACCTGCATCTATGGCATGTTAGGATGTTTTAAAGATCCAAGATGTAGCCTAATGCTTAGGCTTTTGGCCCACGTGTGTGGCTTCCCGTTGTGTTTTTATGGCTTAGGAAAACAGTGTTCCGCAAACATCCGCATCAAGGTCCGAGACAGGCCAGGTTTGACAGCTCGCCCCGCTACTCCACAGGTTAATTAACTGTTGCTAAGCCGGAGCAATTGGCCGAATTAGGACATCAGCATAGACAGGTGAAAACGTGGCCAGGCTCGGCCCTTGAGGATGAAGTGTGAGGAGCCAGTGATTAAACATTAAGAGACCCCAAACTAGTTCCCAACGCATCATTTACATTTAGGCCATCATTGACTATTCTATTAAAATGCACAGGCAGCCACTTACCAGCATGAGGATCTCTTCCTGTTGACGGGTGAAGATAGTGGGCGCCATCTTTAGTCTTCTTCCAGGCAGCAGATAAGTGAAACCCCAGCGGTTTCCTGGTTCCGCACGAACGTACGTCCGTACGAGCGCGTAGTCGTGCGCATAGGCGTCAGACGCTGGGCGCATGATTTAAAGGTCCCTGCACCCAAAGCTCATTCTCTTTGAGCTTTTGGACAAAATGGCACCAAAAAAGGCAGCAGCTAAACGCGGCCAGCAAAGCCAGACCTCTGAGGGCCCAACAACCAGGTCCCAGCAACGACCGAAGAAGCTAAGGTCCCAGAAGGCCCAGAAGGCAAGTACCACCTCGGCCCCACCAAGGGACACTGGACCCTCCCTTTCCCAAAAAAGGGCCCCAAAGGCACGTGCCCCTGCGGCCAAAAAACAGGCCACAGCAGCCACCACCACCTCTGCCCCCAGAAGAGGCCGCCCAAGGGAGCCCACACCACCCATGCTTTCAAGCCGGGCACTTAGCCAACCCAGGCCCCACAGCAGTGCCCGAAGCACATCCAGCCCACACAGAACGGCCCGAAGCCCCTCCAGCCCGCACAGAAGGGCCCGAAGCCCCTCCAGCCCGCGCAGAAGGGCCCGAAGCCCATCCAGGCCGCGCAGAGGGGCCCGAAGTCCATCCAGGCCGCGCAGAGGGGCCCGAAGCCCATCCAGCCCGCGCAGAAGGGCCCAAAGCCCATCCAGCACGCGCAGAAAGGGCCAAAGACCATCCAGGCCCCACAGCAGTGCCCGAAGCACATCCAGCCCGCACAGAAGGGCCCGAAGCCCCTCCAGCCCACGCAGAAGGGCCCGAAGCCCATCCAGGCCGCGCAGAGGGGCCCGAAGTCCATCCAGGCCGCGCAGAGGGGCCCGAAGCCCATCCAGCCCGCGCAGAAGGGCCCAAAGCCCATCCAGCACGCGCAGAAAGGGCCAAAGACCATCCAGGCCCCACAGCAGTGCCCGAAGCACATCCAGCCCGCACAGAAGGGCCCGAAGCCCCTCCAGCCCACGCAGAAGGGCCCGAAGTCCATCCAGCCCGCGCAGAAGGGCCCGAAGCCCATCCAGGCCGCGCAGAGGGGCCCGAAGTCCATCCAGGCCGCGCAGAGGGGCCCGAAGCCCATCCAGGGCCAGAAGAACCCCATCCAGGGCCAGAAGCCCCCGACCTGGCACCAGCCGGGAACAGAGCCCCCGACCTGGCACCAGCCGGGAACCTAGCCCCCCAAGAGGGCCCCGAATTGCAACCATGACCACATCTACACCTGGAAGTTCGGTGGCCAGCCACGCCAGAACACCCAGTCCCTTGGCCAGTCCAGTCCAGTCATTGGGAAGCCACCAATCCGGCCATTCCCCTACCCAGCCGCAGGCCATAATGTCACCACATGTGTCTGCACACATGGAGGAGCAGCCAAGCCAACCATCTGGCCGCACATTGCGCCGCGGCCAGTTGAGTGGGAGATTCTCCCATGACCAAAATATGGCATTGGCTAGTGGCCTTACATTATACTATGACGAGCTATATGGGAGCAAATCCAAACACACCACCAAGCAGCGCAAGATGGAATTGTTTGAAACCATCCTCCGACAAGTAAATGCAGCGGGGGAAGAGAGGAAAGATGTGTCCCAAATTCAGAAGAAAATCTCTGATCTGAAGTATGCTGTACGGCAAAAAGAAATTAAAAGGCATAATTACAGGTAAATAAATGTTTTCGCTAAATATAATGTTTGGGATGTGCTGTATGCCCCTTTTCTGAATACCAAACGATTTTCTCTTTTCAGCATGAAAACTGGAGGTGGCTTTCCATCTAAATTGGAGTTTACCCCTGCTGAGGAGATTGTGCTTGGACTTCTCCATCCGGTCGCGGTCGGTGGACATGCTGGTCTAAGGGACACAGACTCCCCGACCCGTACCCACGGTGAGTACTATTAAATCTGCATGTTTGCCTGTTTGCTAAATAATCTACAGTTCACTAGTAACAAGATAACGGGATGCCCCTATGGTTTGCCTTGCTTGGCCTCGCACTACTGTGGCTGTTTGTGTCCTCTTTTTGTCCCTGTGAATCACACATTTAGGCCCACAGCCATTATGGCAAAGATCAAATGTCCAATTGTATTGTTAAAGTCATGAAGTTTCGCAAGATAAGTGAGATATTTAGAATCAATCACAAAACACACATCATTATGTATGGGTTGCCTTTTGGTTGTGTGAGTTGTGTTTGAGTTAACAATTTAATTAGCCACCCACAAACATATGTGACCAAGAGCAGCGAGACTCAACTGGCGGCCCGGGGTCCCAATGCGGGCCTTGCCACCACATTCAAGGACCCCTGCCCAGACAGCCCTGCACTCAGTTACTTCTGTGTTGACGTGCTCAGAGCTGCCCCCTTGATCGGCCATGTAGTGGTTGGTCTCCTGCCCAATGTCATGGCTCCCTGAAACATAGCATTGCAATATGAAGTACTGCACAGGAAGTGGCATTGCAAGGTACACAGTAACTTATTTACATTTTCACTGGCCACAATCGTGTCCCGCTGCCCCTGCTCTGGCCCATGTGCCACAGTCCCCCCATGCCCCCCCCCCACATAAGCCCCATACATTTGTAACAGATTGGCTCCATCCATCCCATCACCATCAATACGTTAACTCCCCCCTTTAGACATCCAATCCCTGGCCCCTCAGCTCTGGCCCATCCAGCCCAGCAAGGGCAAGCAGCCTTTATTAGTTGGCACTTTGAAAGCTCCAGCCCCTCCACCAGTGTCTTTATTTTTAACTAGACACCCCCTGCGTCAGCACCATGGCCAGACATTCACCTCTCACCACATACCTTTAAATGGGCGTTTCAAACAATTGTTTGAGTACCCCGGACCTAGCGAATGGTAGGCTAAATCCAAAAATGTGCCATGAAAGTTGGATGCTGACTGGGTACACTTCATGACTTAGAACTGAGGTCACTTAGCAGTTTGTCCGAGCCATTGCACCTATGTAAACTTGCGTGGGTTTGAACAAAGGTCACCATTGCTCTAGAGTTGAATAATATTACAAATAGAGCTATATTTGATTACCTATCAAAAAAAAGGTTATGTGTGTGTGTTTACGTGGTATTTTTTTCTCTTCTTCAGCCCAGCATGATCCCTCAGCAAGGGTAAACTCACCCCCCAGTTTGGTTATGCCTACCAGGTCCGTACAGCATCGGAGCCCAGATCAGAGATTTTCGGTAAGTTAATTTAGTAGCATAAATACTAACAAGTGCTTAAGAATGTGTTAAACTGTTGAAATCCTAAATTGGAACGCAAACTTAGCCTTTTTTTTTTTGATATGTCCCTACAGACCCGCACACTCATGGAAGAGATCCAGGACATGGAGGAAGATGATGATGTCTCCGTACAGGGCACGTCGGATGAACTCCCCCTGGGTCCCAATTTGGAACTGCTCGATAATGTTTCTCTGGCCAATCCTCAGCAGCAGAGTGAATCTCCATCCATTGTGCTTGCACATGGGGAGACTGACACTACAGTCCCCAGTGTTCACTCTGCTGCTGAGGATTTGCAAAGCAGGCCGGTTGCTGTTGAGGGTACGACACCACGCGGCAGGGCACGCCCAAGAGCCAGGGTAATTGTGCGGCGGACGCCATTACGCCGCCCCACAATTTCCCAGGGGAGGCAGAGTGCCCTGCTTCAATTATGGACCCAACAAAGGGACTCTTATGACGCCCAGCTCGTTACAGAGCGTGAGCAAAGGCATGCCGACATGGTGAACATCCATACCAGTCTACAGGGCATCCTCGCGGAGTTGCGTACCCTCAACAGCAACGTGGCCAATGCAAGTAATGGCATCCAGTCAGCCATGCCTGAGATGACCAATATGCAGAGAAACATTGTGGAGCAGTTTCAAATTCACAATGCTGCCATGGCCCAGGCTAGGTCCCATTCCCATGGACCTCCACCTGGACCTCCACCTGGGTATTATGGGCAGCCACCCTATTAAGCCATGGGTGTGTGGGACATCTTTTCTCTTAACCACCACTGTATTTACTTGTCCTTTGAGGTTTCAAACAATCCATTTTGTGTTGCTCTGGCAGGTTGTGTTTTGTATTTGCTCCCATATAGCTCCTTAGAGTAATGCTTAAGGCCACTAGCCAATGCCATAGGTCTATGTGGAGTTTATCTGGCCACTTATGGCTTTACCTATGTATTTGGTTGGTGCTCCTCCTGTTTGCAGACATGTTTGTGTGACATTATGGCCATGCCCAAATATCCCTGGGCACAGGCAATATTAATGACTGGACTAGGCTGGCCTTTGGACTGGGTGTCCTTGTTTGGTTGTGCCACTCACTTCCAGGTGTAGATGTGCTCGATGTTTTTTTTAATGTTATCCATTTGTTACCACAGATGTATGTGGACTGATTTCTGTTAACCACTATAATTTTTCATTTGCTAAGTAAAACAAAAATTTAACTTCCAATACTTGTGGCGTTTTTAGTGGGAATACTTTTGTAACAGCTTGGCCTAAACCAGATAATTTTGGTTGGAAGAGGTGTAACAATGCACAGCGAAAGCTAAGGAAACTACATGAAATACATTAGGCAACAATTAAGGTCGAAATGTTTTACTTAGAGGTAATGCCACATTAGGGCAAAACAACATATGTTTCCAAAAGGATAACACAGACATCCAGAATGGTGAGACAGGGAAAAAAGTTAACTAAAATGCTGGCTGATCAGGTTGGCTCGAACAGATTGGCCAGACTCACTGGGGGGCCCCTCAAAATTCTCGGCTTCATCCTCGACGGCTGAAGAGGGCAGGCTGTCCACATAACGTGGGACACGTTCCATGATGGCAAAATTGTGCAAAACAGCACATGCCATTATAATGTCGATCACTTTCTTGGGATCATATTGCAGGGCCCCCCCAGTATGGTCAAGGCAACGAAAACGTGTCTTCAGCAGACCAAAGGCCCTCTCCACAACAGCCCGGGTCTTGCGATGCGCACGGTTATACGCTTCCTGAGAGGCATCCTGGGGCCGCAGCACAGGCGTCATGAGCCAGGGTAGAAGTGGGTACCCGGAATCACCTTAAACAGAGAATTAAATGTAATCAAAATTAAAAAGGCAACACAACCAACACCAAAAAATTCACAGATATCATAATGATGTAAGGTAAAGTGTTCCCCAAAAAAAACAGGGCACATTAGGGCCCCCAAAAATTGCACTAAGGTATAACCTAAATAAAAATGGGACTTCTATATACCAATTAATTAACAAACATCTGCACGGCCAAGGGTATTTGTATTTTACATATATTTGTAGTTTTCAGACATGTTACAATTAGGATGCTGCTGAGGGCCTATCCACATTTCTCTGGAAACTACAATGTATGCAGTTTAAGTCCACTTTGACATTTAACGACCAATAGTCCAAAAGGAGCCAAATGTCAAAGATCCCTAGCCACATTTCACTGGAAACTACAATGTATGCAGTTTAAGTCCACTTTGACATTTAACGACCAATAGTACAAAAGGAGCCAAATGTCAAAGATCCTTGGGTATAAACTCCAAACCAATATATTTAGGCACAAGGAACTTACAGACATCCTAACTAAAGGGAAAACATTCTGAAGGCCAAAGCGAGACAAGGATTTTTTGGGTAAGTTCCTAATATATGAGCCAAGAAAAAGGCAGTTGGACGCTTCTGTCAAGTTTTCCAAAACAAACATATCAACAAATACAAGATTAATGCCACATTTAATAACACACAAATAGGACACACTTACCAAGCAGCCATGCCCCCGAAAATTCACCTGCCTCAAATCTCCGAAACAACCCAGATCGCCGGAGGATATAGGAGTCGTGGGACGATCCGGGGTAGCCGGCAAGGACACTCATAAACCGCATATCCGGACCAACCACGGCCTGGACATTAAGTGAGTGTCCCATTTTACGATTCCTTAAGGCAAAAACATACAAAAAGGGTAATTGATATTTGACCCAAAATAATAAATTAACCACAAAACATGTCTGCACTCTATTGGGAAATACTAATGAAAAGCCGAGATAAAGCAGCTACACAAATGAGGGATAAACAAATATGCTGCCGCAAAGGAAAACAGGTGACATGACACGTTGGGCAACATAATAACCAATCTCAATACCTATATATATACTCGTCGGCTGCCCTAGGTACGAGTGCCACATGTGTGCAGTCAATTGCACCAATAACGTTGGGCATGTCGGCCACATTATAAAACCCAAGCTTAATGGCGTTTCTGGCTGCCATATCATCAGGAAAATAAATATATTTTTGAGTTATGGCAGCCATGCCTTCCAAAAATTTAGATAGTGCGCGGCTCAGCGTAGGCTGTGACATCCCCACGGAGAGGGCACCCAGCCTCTGGAACGAGCCGTTCGCCAAAAATTGCAGGCAGCCAAGCATCTTGGTCATACCTGAAATTGCATGCCCCTTCCTTGTGGTGCGGGCTAACCATGGCCGCAGCTCACTATATAATTTATGGAGGGAAGCGCGATTAAGCCTGGTCAGCTCGAACAGCTCAACATCATTCATGCTATCGATGTTCATGCGACGACGCAGGGGCAATCTGCTCTCAGACATCTCGATCAACTCAATGCCAAAAAGCATAAGCCCTTGATGTGCCACAAACTCGCTCCGCTCCATCCTACTCCCGAGGCCAAATAGCTGCCGGCAAACATTTCGTAAAGCAGCTCTTTAATGGGCTTCAAAACAATTAGCAATCACCTCTCTGAATTGGGCGCAAGCCCATGTGAAGGACGTAAAAAATAGGATCGGACGCAAATAATACGATTTGGACGGGAAAAACACACAAACTAACGCAAATAATACGATTTGGACGGGAAAAACACACGAACTAACGCAAATTATACGATTCTCGTACGAAATGCGTATGTTCATATACGTCTATGCGCGAACGATCGTACGAATACGAAATGGCCAAAAAAACCAGAAAAAATGACAAACACCCACCCAAACTTACGATTCTCGATACGAAATCACTTAACTTTTGCTCTTTGAATCGAGGGGTTTGTCTGCAGAGCTGAATTTCTGAAGTAAAATTACCGTTATGCGCATGCTTTACTTTGGTGTGTTTGGCAACTCTTTCCTTGACAGAACCTATGCATGTTGGGTATCATTCTGTTTGGGGGATGTTGCTTTTTCGGATTTTCAGTTTTTTTCTGGTTTGCATATAGGTTTTTTTAGGAAAATGTGGTTTTGATTCTGCTTTTTTATTCATTTTTAGGGAAACCCTGTGCAACCAAAGAATACATTGAGGGATTACTTCCAGAAAACTGCACCCATGTCAACAAGCCTGGTACGCCTAGAAAGCTTGAGGTGTGTACTTCTAGGGAATATATAGTTTGTTGGGGGTATTTCAAATGTAAAGGGTTGTTTTTCTTGAAAAACTGCAAGGTGCGCATATTGCAAAGCATAGTTGTATTTTATCTGAAAATCTCCTAAAGCGTTGTTTCAGTTTGGGGGAGTCTCCTGGGCAGGAAAGGGTGTCTACCAATACATATGTGGTACCGCTGTAACCGGGAGAAATTGGGGTTTCACACGCAATAAGATTTTATTGACAAACTTACATTTTTTATTACAAAAAAAACACTACAAATTGTAAAAAATAGGTTTTTTTTTTATTTTTTCGCACAATTTCCACCCAAAAATATTGAGAATACACTTAGAAAATGACAAACAAGACATTTCATGTTAAAGCCCAGGCTCCGCTGAAAAAAACAATATATCACTTTCCTGGGAAATCCCTGGAAATCCCTTCAAAAATCACAGTTGAACATGGGGAGCACAAAATAGTGCAAAATGGTCTGGCAACAAAGGGTGACAAAATCTCAAGGTAGGCTGGCGGTTAAAGGGTTAATGGTTGGTTACTACAAAATGAATGAAATAAAGAAAAATAAAAGACCAAATATTTAGAATGCACTTTAATGAGGTAAGTTTTTAGTGCGCAGCCGCAAGATCAGAAGGATTTACGTCCAGACAAAAAAGGAAAAAGGGCAAAACCAATGTTGCAACCTGAGAAATGAAACGGAAAATTCAGGATGGAAACTGACATAGGTCTGATTCCCGAACTGCCATACGAACGGACGTACATTTTAGGATAGAAACGTATTTGCTTATAGAATCACTCGCAAGTTCATACGAACGCACGAGCGTACGGGAAAAATAGGATGATCGGCACCAAAATCAAAGCTGTTACATGTTTCTTTGAATCAACCCTATTGACTGCTACATGGGGCTAGGAGAGGCGCCATGTTTTTTTTTGCATCACAAATATTACTTGCTAGTGGTGCTCACGAAAAAAACTGCCACTGCGTACCGCTACGTGGTGTTAGCATTTCTTAAATAAACCCCAACGTGTGGCCCTCATTTTATTGATCCCATCCACATGCAGCAGCCATCATAGTTATGAACTGTTAGCTCGCTTTTTTTAAATTCACTATTTCACATCTGTTTTCTGCCTCCATGCTATATTTATCTGATAAAATGACTGCTTCATCCTCTATGAGTTTATTTAGAAATGACGTTCAAGGGCATAATAATACTTTGGTAATATAGTTGAACAAAACAGTGTACTGTACCTAAAAGGAATAGCCCTAAAGCAGATGGATGACTTCAATTATAGCGAGTCTATGGTAAGTAAATAGAAGCAGGGAACACTTAGGAGAGCCATCTGACTCTACAAATAGTGCAGACAACCTTCACAGCCTTGGCTAAAGATTTGGCAAAACTACAATATTTACCTAACGCTGCAAACTTTCAGACGGGCTATTACTCAGGATGAAGTTTCACTTCAGTTAACAAGGTGCTACCGTGTGAGTTTAGGTACATTTATTTTTATGAAAATTTGTGTTTCACCTGTCAAGGCTGACCGACCAGCAGAAACAGATTCCATAAAGTGCTTAAGGGTTGGTTTTAGGAAAATACTAAAATATGATCAAAAATTCATATTTATAGTTTTTTTGAGAGGTAAATTGAAGTTGAATTTATGGTTTTGCCAGGCTGTTTGATGTAGAATACTTAGTACTAGAGAAAAAGCATGAGGGCTGAGATTTTATTTTATATTTGGGAAACCAGGTACTAGATTTATCAAGTCTTTGCTTGCCTTTATTTTACTTTATTGTCTATTATGCCTAATATGGTCAATGGATTTTTTAAACAAAATCCGAAAAATATATACCAATTCCATAATCTGCTTTAAAACATTATTATATCAAGCAGATTAACAGGGTTGGAGAGGACTGCCCAATATCAAAATAAAAATATGTTTTATTACAAATATTGTATTTTCACACCATAAGACGCACCCGGCCAACTCCCAAGAAAAAAAAGTATACTTACATGGACGCTATCCCTGACCTGGCTTCCAGTACCGCTACCACAGCAGCGTTGACCAAAAGGCAGTGGTGGAGCCGGAAGCCAGACCAGGGACGCTGTCTGTCCCCACTTTGGCTTGCAGTGCCACCACTGCCTCTTGAGTGCATTGACACAAGCGCTTGGCTGTCAGCCCAAGAGGTGGTGGTGGCACAGGAAGCCAGGATGCTCTGGCTTCCTACAAAATCCCTAACACCCTCACCTGCTGAACGCCAGCCCCCCATTTTCCCACTGCAGGTCTCTGTTTTTTTAAACCAAAAGCTGCCGCACACAGAGGTAAGCCACCAAGGGAAAATCTCTTGACTATAATGGTGTGGGGACCTAATGTCCAATGTCTGCTGGGTGTCAAGATCTTACCCTTCTACTAGACATGCCATTTTATTGACCCTTCCTAACTCAAAGGCAAAAGGAAGGGTTGGCTAGGTAAGGGAAAATATGTAAATATTGCCTTAATATGTGACCATGTGTCATGCCCAGGGCATGATTATAGAACATACGTATTATGAGTGTATATATGTGTGTGTCTGTTAATTAAGACTCTGTTTGTGATACTTCCTTGTTTGAAGTCAGATCTCTTTGAAGTGCCAGGCTGTTGTCCTTTTTGCTCTGGCCATAAACCGGCAATCAGATAAGGGGACCTGGGAAATAGAATCCCCACCCCACCCTTAGGAATTCCATGGAGATGGAAGGTGTCCTGTTAAGCCATTTTTCCCTCCAAATTCTGGCTAACAAAAGAAGACAGGACACATGCTTGGGGCATTACAAGCTAAGGACCTGGGACCATAACATCGTCCCAAGCAACAAGCAACCACGGGAAACTCCAACAAAAAGGACTGCGTAAGGACTTTATTTTTGAACTGTTATTTGCTGTATACTCTTTCTGTATTTTTGTATGTCATTTTATTGTTGTAAATTACATCCAGCACTGTGATACCTTTTATCAGATTAAATGTTTAATTAATCAGCTCTAGTCTTTGACCTCTAAATAGATGAGCTCACCTTCCTGAGGGAAGCTCTGGTGATACACGTTTATTAGGGTTAATTGATGACTTGCTGAGACTAGTAGTCCCTGTCTGGGGGTCTAGTGGCGTGTTAACCCTTGTACCATCACACTCTGTCTGGCGTATTGGCTGGGCTGATAGAGCGTGATTGTGACACCATGTATTAACAAATACAAAGCTGATTATCTGAAGATTGTCCATTATAAGAAAAGAAAATTATCTGTGTTCCTTCAGTTCCTTATATTTACCTGTACAATAAAAAGAAGTATCCAGATCAGCAGCAAAAAGAGATTCACGGAAATGTACATAAACAGGCCAACATATCTCATGGTTCAGATAACAAAATGAGATGATCTATAATATTGATTATGCTATTTAGATCCAGAATAATTAAATGCAACCAATTACCCATAGATTCTGAAGACAGAGGCAATTAGTAATTACAGTGAATTTAGCAATCAGCTAACAACTGTCTTGGATCTCTATGTTTATAACAAATCAAAGGCATGAAAACTCTTATGAGATATTTCCTAGCATATGGGTACATATTTCATCACAAGGGAATGTTTATTATTCAGGATCTCTTCTTACTCAATTGATTTAGGAAACCTGTAAGTTTGATGAAAGAACAGAGGGATGTAACTTCTGTCTACTTAAGAAGGAAAGCAAGGCTACACAAATAAACTGAGCAGAAATCCAAACAATCCAAACAATCCAATCTGAGCATGTTCCGGGGCCCTTGGCATCTTCAGTCTCACCCTGAGCCATGGGATGAGCCATGTGTCCCTTGTGCAGACCTGCTACGATGGAGAAGCTAGCAAGGACTAGAGGATGATTTGTGACAGCAGAGAACACGTCTACTAGAGGAGAAGTGTCAAACTGGGGTGTCCAGGACCCACCAGCATAACTGATTCTGGGGCCCCACCCAAATATTACCAGCATATATTCTGGGCCCATGCACAGACATCCTGATAACTTGTATTGCTTCTGTGTGGGCTCTTTTAAAGCCACAGAAGAGTTATCAGCAATAAGGCTATGCTGATGTGTACAGGAGCTCACCAGGGTATTCTTTGGTAACCTTGTTATCCAGTCAGATTCTGCAGAGGAGTACCCATCGGCAACAGTGGAGCTGTACGTTGACATGACGTGAAATTTGAAGTGAAACACCTCAAAGGGATCCACTGGGTCTCCCTAGCTCAAGCATAAACCTAAATCCCTAGCTTAAACATAACTGGAGCTGCCCCTGCCACTGCCCCAGCCTCCCCCTATTTTGAAGTGTTGAAATGTAGACCTGAATCACTTTTGGATAAAAAAAATTTTCCAGACTGTGAGTCAGGAAATGATAGAGCTGAACAAAAAGGACTCCTACAGGAAAGGAGGTAAAAGTGATACTAATTACTGTATCTTCGGGGGAAGATCAGGAGCAATGTTAGAAAATATTATTTTACAGAAAGAGTAGTAGATGCTTGGAACAAACTTCCAGCAGAGGTAGTTGAAAAATCAACAGTCACTGAATTTAAACATGCCTGGGATAAGCACACATCTATCCTAAGATAAAGAGTACATACAGTATACACATAAGGGCAGACTAGATGGACCGTATGGTCTCCTTCTGCCGTCAATCTTCTATGTTTCTATGTTTCTATCTAAATACTGTATTACTAAATTTGGCAATCAAGGTGTGTAGCGTACATTCTAGTATTAGTATGGTCAGAGGCGTGCTGTCCTCCAATCCATAACGATTTGGGCCTTTTGTTTGGCTGCACATTCCATTTTTTTAAATTAAATTGATTGTCCAGGCACACTCAAAAGTATTCCCACTGTGTAGGGCTACACATTTTAAAAACGAACCTATGTTGTTATAATGTAAGCAATTTGGCTCTTTGGGGGCATGTGTCCCAGGGGGCTGCTTTTTGGTTTTGTAATTTGAAATTAAAAATTTAACTCAATTTATTAATATTCGTCATGTCCTCTGTGATGGGTGTGGCAGGGCTGAGTCTGACAAGCACACTGTGTGCACTGCATTAGATTGATTTGAGCTGTGGCTGACAGTGTGGAGAGCTACTAACAGAGGGGGTTTCAATCTGACACAATCCTTAGAATTGGATTGGTGGTCACGTACAGGAGGAAGGCACTATGAAGCAAAGTTGGGAAGTGAATTTGTGGAGCAAAGTTTGACTGGTCAATCCCCTTAAAGGTAAAAAAAAAAGTTTTAAAGCCCCCACTGTATGGTAGTATGGGCTGTTTTTGTTTTCAAAGTCTATTGAATCACGTGGTCATGATACATTCACACCTATTTTCAGCCACCTATTTTTTAATACCTGAATCTTTGCACTTATTGGACAGTATAAGTGCACAAAGTTCATAAAAATAAAAAACTGGTGCATATTAAATTTGTTTAGTAAATCAGAGTTTGAAACCAGATGCTTCTGTGTGCTTTCGTTGGGATTTGGTAAGTTGATTTGGACATCTGGATGTCATGTAGATGACCTTTACTCTTTTCATACAATATCACTAGGAAGATTACACATGAACCAAGTAATTCAAGATTTGATTAATATGGATTAGTAATCAACCACCACTAATGAAAATGACAGGGTAGGTGGAATTATAGGACAAATAAAGAGTGTTCATTTTGTGACGCAAGACACAGCGTCAATATTAACTGCCAAAACCCACAAACTTTCCAACTTGAGATATCAAGTTAAGTTATGTATGAAAAGCAAGATTTGAGTAATTTAGAGCTGAGCATAAACAATTTTTGCAACTGGGTTGGAATAATTTCTAGGATTACATTGGGGTTTATGCCACAAAAACTTTCAAGGCAAGTTTCAGAGATTAAGGGCAAACAAAAGAATATGGGACAAAACATTTGTGTTAGGCCTGACATTGAGCCAAATTTCGTCATGCTTTTCAAAAACTCTTTGATATCTACATGATCCTGATAACCTTGCCTTCTCTGGATTTTCTTGAGATTATAGTAGTGATTAGCCAGAGGTGGGACAAACCAGTTTGGAAGCCCTCTGGCTGGATAGGCCCTAGTATCCGCTATTCATTAATCCCAAATGCTGGATACAATAGCTCCAGCCACCAAAATGTGTGAACAAAACAGTAAAAACAATTTTAAAAAAAGTTATAAAATAAAAAAATAAAAAAACTCACTATCACTGCACCTATTTTCATCTGTCCCTCGCTGGTCAATGTCCCCTTTGATACCCCTGGAAATCCCCCTCCATGTTCCTCCTCAACAGTGACATCATTAGTCACATTGGAGGATTCCATAGAGGCTCTTCCTCTGTGCTCTAAAAGCTTCCCTATCCCAGCGGCCCAGAATTAGCTTGGAAGGAGGAGGAGGGAACCTGTGCCCCCACACACTACAGATGTTGTTGGGGCAGCTGCAATAGCAGCTTTCCGGCATAAAGAAGATCACTCCCTTCCAGACCAAATGGGAGCCCCTGCCCCCAGCAGACCTGCAGAGAGGACAGATAATGGAGGTAAATAGAACGGTGTTTTTTTTCTTCAAACTCTATTTTTTGGGGTATGTGTCTACCAGCTTTGCACATTTAGAGGCTGAAATTTGTGCCTAATTCTTTAGCTCTAGCTTGGATGGAGATCATTTGAGCACAGTAATTTTGTAAGTCATAACAGAGTCTCAATGGGATTTAGTTTTAAAAATGCTGTGGCTTAGTCTGAATGCTTAGGGTCCTTGTTTTGCTGGGAGTTGAACCTACAGAGCATGGACTATTTTTATTTAACTTCACACTTCACCATAACTTTATCCTTAAAGAGGAACAAAGCATGGGAATTTGACTCTCCCGTGCTTTGTTACCTGCCCCCTAAGTGATTGGATTTTATTTAGGGGCATCAGAGTACGGGGGGTGGGGGGGCTAAATTCATATGAAAACCACACTTTGATTTTTTGGAAAACTTGGAAAAGCATGTTTTATTTTGGTATAACACAATAATTTGGAGTGGGCGTGCAAAGAACACACCAATCTCCCAAAGGAAGCACCACTACAATCAACAGTATATATTAATGATTTTATTAGTACAAAAAAACAAAGAATTAAAATACATACACCACAAGACAAATTTAAAAAACAACCAGTATGGCCAAATGTATCTATATCAATGTATATGGCCCCTAAGGGCCGCTTAAATAACTGCCCTATGGGTGAATAATATTGATTATCCTAGAATAGTCATAACCCATCCTTTTTTGTGCCGGCACAAAAAATCCTAACCACATGTAAATATATGTGCAAATTCATGAAACCAATACTACAAAAATATTAATAATATATATGGCAAAAATATGTGCAAAAACAGTGAATATACAATAAAAAAATATCAATATATAAAGTGCAAATACATGAAAAACACATAAACCTAAAACACTACCTAATATTGCACAGGGAAACCCATACCAATAAGACTTTAAAGTGCAGACAATAACAATATATGATATAAATGCAAGTGCCAGCAGAGAGAAAATAAATGGTTAAATCTCACGTCATAAGATAACACCCAGGGCAACAGTCAGGCCAACCTCAGTGAAAAATGTCTGCGCACGCAGCCCCCATGCTGCTTCAAGGACAAGGGTTGTCCTTGAAGCAGCATGGGGGCTGCGTGCGCAGACATTTTTCACTGAGGTTGGCCTGACTGTTGCCCTGGGTGTTATCTTATGACGTGAGATTTAACCATTTATTTTCTCTCTGCTGGCACTTGCATTTATATCATATATTGTTATTGTCTGCACTTTAAAGTCTTATTGGTATGGGTTTCCCTGTGCAATATTAGGTAGTGTTTTAGGTTTATGTGTTTTTCATGTATTTGCACTTTATATATTGATATTTTTTTATTGTATATTCACTGTTTTTGCACATATTTTTGCCATATATATTATTAATATTTTTGTAGTATTGGTTTCATGAATTTGCACATATATTTACATGTGGTTAGGATTTTTTGTGCCGGCACAAAAAAGGATGGGTTATGACTATTCTAGGATAATCAATATTATTCACCCATAGGGCAGTTATTTAAGCGGCCCTTAGGGGCCATATACATTGATATAGATACATTTGGCCATACTGGTTGTTTTTAAATTTGTCTTGTGGTGTATGTATTTTAATTCTTTGTTTTTTTGTACTAATAAAATCATTAATATATACTGTTGATTGTAGTGGTGCTTCCTTTGGGAGATTGGTGTGTTCTTTGCACGCCCACTCCAAATTATTGTGGATTGCATTTTTTATGGGTGAGCACACAGTTGTATACATTTTGTAGGAAGATTTGGGCGGTGCACCCTTTGTTAGTAAATTATTTTGGTATAACACATAACATTTTAAGACGTTTTTAACTGTTGCAGCTAAAAATGTAAAAAAAGTTTGTGGTATTAATAGTTTTTAAAGTTACTGAAAGTATATTGCTAAGTCAATGTGTTATTTGTTTAAATTGATAATTAGATTGTTTAAGGTAGTGTTTGGCTAATTGTAAATCGTTTATTAAAAATGCTATATGGTAGTGGTTTATATTTTATCTGGCTCACAACACAAGAGGTTACAGAATTAGTTTTCAAGTAACCTATATTAGTTTTAAAATGCATAAGTAGTTTAATTGGTGTATTATTAGAGACTCTATACACACAGTCATACATTTTAGAATAGATGCTGATGCTAAGCATTACTGAGGTCTAATGAATCTATTTCTTTTCAAATTGATTGACTTTTAGGCCTGACTTGAGAAATGACTCTCAGACCAAATACCTTGGTATTGTACATTTGGCAAATGTCATATGGTATCAGCCAATCCGTAATTGTGTGAAAATGTCAGCTATTATGCACGGCGCATAAATCAATTGAGATGCTGAATGCAGTATTGATGTCATTTAAAAGGGGCTGTCAAAATGTGACATTTATTTTAAGAGGAGAAGCTTTTAAGACATTTCTGAATAAAACATGGATGCAAAGTGCAGATGGCCAAGTTTATCAAAGTGACTGAGGGCCCAGGACTGACCAACGCCAGTAGAAAATCCCAAATGAACTTAAAGGAAGACCTCCATTGTGACCTCAACATTCAAAATTTGTAATTTTGCAGACATTCCCTACTGCCCACCTCCCAGCTCAGCCAGCGTTAACGCTGTCTTGTCTTCCAGTTCCTGAGTTCCAGCTCAGCTTACCGGAATTTGCAATTCATCAATACCAGACACTCTGGCTTTCTTTTTACTGTATTTGCCCTGTAACCACTATCAGGGTAAGCTGCAGGTGGTATTGCTGGAAGTAGTCTGTGTCTACATCACCCGATCCACAACTAGGTACATGACAGGAATCAGGGGAAGCAGGCTATGTGGTCAGCTGTGTGAGCCAGCTTCTGGTGCTACTGAGAAAGTGCTCTGCGCCAGTCCCCGGCTGGAAAAACGGGGAAGCCAGGCCGTGACTGATACTTACCTCCTACCTCCACGATCCTCAGTGCAGTGAATGTCCTACAATGCTCTGCATGGCATATATCCCATTGCTCTAGTAGCAGGCTGTTGGAAGCAGGGAATTACAGCGTGACGGGGAGGCCGATTCATTAATAGCGCCAGGTAGCGACAGATGAGCGCCAGTAGCGTGATTTTCACAGCGCCAGCTAGTATTCGCTGTGCTTGGCCGGGGTTTGCTTGTTGACAGCGACTCAGTCGGTGTGCGGTAATGTTGAATACGGGGTTAGGGGTCGATGTTTCACAGGTTCTGCGTTGTATGGGTGCGCCTGACAGCGAATGGCCAGAGCGAACGGCTTGCTGCAGATTCATTAACAAATCACGCTCAAAAATTTCTCGCGCTGTGAATTCCTTGTTTAAACCCCAGAGCGCTGGCGGCAATGTGTGTAAAGTAGTTTTTAACCCCCAAACAACCATTTTTTTTAATGTAAAAATTATACAAGTTTTTCTAAACATTTTGTAATATGAATACATTAATATCAGACCTGTAATATCAATTCTGCACATATTATTTATTTATTTTTTTTCCTTAAAAAAAATATCTAACATTGCCGTAGTGGTCACAGAATTTTTGACAGTGAAAAAAAAAAAAAAATCAATTAATTATGAATATTTAAAGATTGCTCCATTGAAATGCATTGGAGAGAGCCAGGGAGCGCCAGGTCATACCTGGCGCTGTGATGGGATTAGTAGCGGCGCTGTTCGTTGCAGTCGGCTACATGATAAATCCCGCGCTAGCTGACGCTCTCGCCGGCGCTAGCCTCATTTAGCATAATAAATGCGTCATTGTGACCGCCGCCGGGCATACTTGAGTCGGTAGCCGCCGTTAGCTGGCGGTACCTGGCGCTCGTCAGACACTACCTGGCGCTAGCCCTTGATAAATAAGGCCCTAAGTCCTCCATGCCTGCTCCCCTCCTGCTGTGCAGTAAACACAGCAACAGGGGAGTAAGGAGAAGGTGGCCGTGCTTGTCAGTGCCCGTCCGCCCACTACTGGACCCAAAAGATGGGGGAACTGATGGTGAGTAACAACATCGACCAGTGCTGGAATGGGGGGATTTTTTTAACAGCGAATTAATAAAAATTCTATTTGTATGAACCCACATTCCTTGGAGATATTCAGTGAATCGTCCAAGTTGAAGATTCGCTCATACCTTCTTATAACTTATTCACTATGGGTTTTGTGTAGTTTAGTTTAGTATGAAAGCTCTTGTCTGTAATGTATGAGATCCAAGTCTCTTTTCAACTGTCTAGTAATGTTAATCTTTGGACAACATACCTTTACTTGTTTCCCAGAGCTAGTGTTGAGATTGGAATTCATGCGGTACCCTGGAATTCATGGACCCTGAATTCCATCAGTACATTTTAGTTTGCCCAAAGCAGAATTGTTCACAAAATTCAGGCCAATTTTAGCCATCTTCAAGAAAAATCCTTGAACACCTGTAATTTGTCTATAGGTAATGACAGAGCCAGAGCCAATTGCTGTACAGTATGTGTACATGGAAAACATATTGAAGTAACCATTTTTAACTATAATAAACATTTAAAGGAACGCTAGAGGTTCTCTTTTAATAGAATATTTACTTTTTTAATAGAATTATTTACTTTTACAGTGAAAGTTGAATCCCTCTTAAATGCCTTATAAAACACCTGCATGTAAAATATAAAGCTAGAGACCCCCTTAATCCTTTTTTTACAGTGAAAGAATAACCCCTCTTTTACTAATTTAAAGTGGACCAACACCCAGGATTTTGACTATCCTGGGTTTTGGTCCACTTCGGTGGGGCACCCCGATGGGGGGTGTCCCGCTCTCTGAAACCCCCCAGAAACCCCAAAAAACTCACCGCTCCCACGTGACCGCGCCGTCCAATCCCCGCCGCCGTCCAAGCGGGTGACAGCGGCGTCCAAGACAGCGCGCCCGCCACCGCCTCCCGCGCATCACTCTCGGTGGGTGCGCGCACGTCTAGAGGGGCGTGCGGGAGGTGGTGGCGGCAGCGGAAGCGGAGGCGGATCAGGTAAGGAGTTTGGGGTTTTTTTGGGGGGTTTCACCCCGCGGGACATCCTGATCTCGGATGTCCCGCGGTGAGTGAGGTGATCACCCCTGGGTGTTGGTCCACTTTAAAGCAGTTGTCTGCAATGTTAGATGCCTAGCAAGATTTTTTTTTCATTTTTTGATTATAGTATAAGATCCCTTAATAGAAGAAAAGGAATAATCCCAAAATAACTTTTTAGCTTCAAAAGGAGTAAACATCAGTACACTTCACCTTATTTGAAAGGCTTTTTCTTTGCTGTAATACAATTGTAAAACCTAAGGATACAAATATATTTGTGTTACATTTATTTTTACCCGGCCTGCCTCACCTGGATCCCATGCTGTTACTGGTGCTCCTGTGGCAATGGCACCTACAGTGCAGAGCACATACCCCCCGACTTGAAGTACTGGGGGAACAGAAAAGCTGTTTTAATTTGTTGTAATGACCCACTCTCCCTCCATGTTGGGGGAGAGAGACAGGGCAGGGGGTCATTGCTACACTGCTTCCCCTTTAAAGTGGATCATCAAAAATGACTATAAAAAATGCATAAGGTGTATTGAGACTCTCAACAAGATTGCAATATAATCAACTACATACAACATCAAACTCATTGCCGTGCAGCCAGTCTATTCAGAGGCATTAAACCTAAATTTTATACAAGTCCCAAAAAAAAAACTATAGCGCAAAACAAACTGTGTATAATGTCTATAGAAATTATAGCCATGTCTATAGCCATATATGTGCACAAATAAAAAAATATCTGAAACTTCTGCAAGAATCTGCAGGGTATTTCGTTGCAAGCTCACGTCATGAACCCCACTGTCTGCCAGTTTTACGCGAATGAGGATGTAAGTAAGTCACATGGTCTCCCCTGTTGGTATGGCCCTCTAGAGGAGAGCTTTAGCTTTATATGCAGGGCCTGATTATGAAAGGGGCGCAAGGGGCTCGCGTCCTGGGGCCTCCACCACTTGCTCTGCAAAGGGGGCCTCCACCAACCTTTGGGTTATGGTTTAGTCCGGGAAGCTATCAGTGGCAGTGGGGGCTCCCCGCACCTGGACAGCCAAAGCCACCACAAGGCAGGACGGAGAGTCTAGAGCAGCAAAGCCACCATCAGTAACGCTACAGTATGGGTGCCAAGCTGTCGCCGCTCACTTAAGCCTTCTGCTTAAGTTTTCTGCTGGAACATCTGGGTGACTATACTACCCCCCATCCAGAATGGCAAAGCAGGAGTTCCCGAGCAGCACGCACCTGCACAAGGGACTCTATCTAACGTTCCATTAAGTAGGTGGGGGCCAGACAACCATCAATTAATTGGCTGGACTATTATTTTTAAGGAAAAAAAATACTGTATTGGGGCCTCCACCAGATTTTGTGCCCAGGGACCTCTACCACACATAATCCGGCCCTGTATATATGTATATATTTCACTATAATAAATAGAATATTCTGTTAAAGGGGACCTCTAGTTTCTTATAAAGATTTTTAAAGGCACTATATTGTTCAGGGAACCTCTGATATTTTCTTAAATGGGCGCATTTTGCTGCTTTAATTGCTTTCAAGTGACCTGAAAACACATACTGATTTTGCCCTATAGACTCGAATGGGATTCAGCTTTGGGCAATGCAGAGCTAATATATTTTAAATTATTCAACAGATTTGGCTCTTCACTACCCACAACCATGGGATCTGGTTCACTTTAATATATGATATATTTGATATTATTATATATGATATTTCTTATAATAATATTCTTGCAACAGTACCAGAATGGTAGCTGGAGAGTGGATATAGAAATCCTTTGAGAAAAACAACAATGCCAAGCTGAAGTCAAAGGACTATCTAGATCAATAAATAGAACAAACAGGGTTTGACTGTCATTGAAGGTCAGGCTCAAGACACAGGTCAGAAGATGTAATGACCACCTGGCAGTGATGTGTTCTCCAAAGTTGTTTTTATTGAAGCCAAACATTACAGCTAGTACAGCTTTGAAGAACAGGAATCAACGGCCAAACAGCAATGCCAAGTTGCAGTCTAAAGAAATGCCTAGATCAATGAGAAGAACAAACACAACCTGCAAGTGTGAGTCAAACTCAAGGCACAGATCATAATTGATGAAGATGTCAATATCTTCTCCAGGGTTCCTTTTATTGAAAAAAAGCATTTGTACACAAAAGTTGGTGCATGTCCTTTTTCTCACAGTTATCATTTGACCCAACATGACTAGATACACTGCATTATGTTATTCTGTTTTTGGAGGCAATGGAAAAAAAATCATGCCTTAGAAAGAGGTTGAATTGGAGAAGTTACAGTATAATATTTTCCAACAACGTAAATATATTTTCCACAAATATCAATGACAAACCTGTCCTTAAATACCGCCACAGTTTTAGCTTTACCAGTGCCTGAAATAGGTTGAGAAAATGCAATGCTTTGAGCTAGGAAATATAATGTGGAAATGCTCTTTATGTAGGTAAGATAAGGTTGACGCACTGTGAAATCTGGTTGAGAGTTCATCCCCATTTTAGTGAAAAACCCTGCTTTTTCAAGCTTCTCTTGTAAATTTAGCTGTGGACCCTACACTCAAATGTAGCTGTTCCTAATACTGTTCTAAGGACAAATCAGACTAATTTAAGAGAATTTAGAGAGATTTACACTAAAGTTCCAAACTGCAATGGTCTCATGGACTTTGCCCTGTCTCTCTCTAAGTTGAGGTCCACGGTGCCTCAGCATTTAATATAGTTAAAAAAAAAACAAGGGAGGCAGCTATGTTTTAAGTGTGCAGACCATATCTTTCTCTAAGTTGGGGTCCATGGTGCCCCAGTGTGTAATACAGTTTAAAAGAAAATCTGCCAAGCGATACTTTAGGCCTTTTGGCTTGTGATTCATATTACTTGGTCGGCTGAAAGGGCATTACAAGGGGTCCCTCTGTTTTGGGAGGCACAAAGACTCTTGGGTTGTGATTGACACTGTGTTAAAGTGAACTTTATTATCATTAACTCTTGATTATGGGCTCCAAAGAAATGTCCAGAAGAGGCTAGTCCCATTGGAAGAATTCAACACCAAGAAGGGAGGAGAACAATTATCCTACTCTATATACAATTTTATTTAATCAAAGAAATGCCAAAAAACATAATAACCTAGACATGTTAAAAACATAAAAAAACATATAAACAAGGAACATACAGGACTTACCAACATAATATATATATAAAGGTATATAGGCGGTGGGGAGAGACCATATATCTATTAGCCATTGAAACACTAACTTAAAAACTGCATATTTACACAAATAATAAGCCACCTATTAATGTGCAGTAGTAAAAGTGTGTAAATGAAAAAAAATAATAATAAAAGGTGAGTAAAGATCTTTTTCTAAAGTGCATATGCACCACCAGGCTCTTATAGCAGATTTGGAGATTGATACACAAGTGTGCTATGGGAGTCTATAGAAATGAAATGTGTCTCATCTTTTAGATGAAAGACAATGTGATTTTGATTTTAAAGTGCAGTTAAAAATAAATGAAAGAGTAAAAAAATAGAATTATAAAAAAGAAGGGAAGGAAAATGATTTACAGGACAAATGGTAAATTCTTTGAAGAAGAAACATGTAATAGTTTTTTTGATTTGATGTTTTAAAAATCAGTTTATACAAATACCGGTAATAAAGAGGCAGAAAGAGCAGAAGTAGAGAAGTAGAGACTGTAAAGGATTTCTATGCTGGCCTTTTGGAAGGGAAAATAAAATTGATGCAAGGCAAGTTAGAGATTATTGTGATGGTATGAAAGTTGAGATAAATAAGACTATGCCGGAGGAATTATGCAAAATTCCCAATGAAGGAGAGATATAGGAAGCTTTAAGTCAAATGAATGACAACAGAACTCCAGGGAGTGATGGATTGCTGTGCGAATTGTATACATTTTCACGGCTGACCTTGAGAGAGAAGTTATGCAAGATCATTGGGATGTTTTTTCAAGAAAAAGTGTTATACGAATCAATAAAGAAAGTGTTATAATTATTTTGCATAAATAGGGGATAGGAAAGATATTAAAAAATTGGAGACCTATAACTTTATTGAATACTGATTATGAACTTGTTGCAAAAATTTGATCTAGAAGATTGAGTAAAATTATGGATGACATTATATGCGAATCTCAGGTGTGTGTGCAATGTCCGAAAGGCGAACAGCAGACAATTTAGTGTTGGTTAGCGATTTGATTGATTTTACTGAAACTAATAATGGCAGTATGATTATAGAATCTATTGATTTGGAGAAGGCTTTTGATTCAGTAGTGCATCATTTGTGTGGTTAATTAAACATTACTGTACATGGCTTACTGGGTGGGTAAGAGGTTCAAAATGGAAAATCAGAGTGGTTTGGATTGTGCTTACAGTTATTAAGTGGTGTCTTTGGGAGGCGAGAGATCTATATGTTAAAAAGAAACAAAGTATTAATAAGAAACAATGTATGACATTGAGAAAGTGGGCTGAATCGATACTTGGCAACTTGGTGGAAACAAAAGGATAGGAACCGGATGAAGGACTTTGGGTGAAGTAACCTAAAGGGGAAGAGGAAGGGAGGGAAAATGGTTAGTTAGGAGGTATTTGTCTAGTAAAGGATGTACTTTTTTGTGTGTGTTTTGGCTTTGTTACTTCTTTTCTTGGAAAAAAAAAGAAAAAAAGAGAAAGAATATACCGCAAGATTTTTGAGGAAAATTATTGGTATAGTTTAGAAAATAAGCTGAAATGATGATAGAAAATTGGACTTAATTTCTTTTTGTTCTAATGAAGGCAACAGACGCAACAGACTTTGGGATGTGCCCCCTGTACGAAATGTTCTATATGTGCACATGTGGAAAAAACTAAGCACTTTACCAATTTGCAGACTGGCAGAAAATTTAAAATCAACTCTTTCATTAATTGTAGGACGCGGTCTGTAACCTATATGCTACAATGCGGGTGCCCGGTGGCCTATGTGGGGGAAACGCAAAACGCATTGAAGACCAGAATCCAGGGCCACCTATCGAACATCCGATTGGCGAGCCGGGACAAGGAATTGGGTAAGACCATCTCACCTGTGGCAGCACACTTTTTGGACAGACATGGAGGTGACTCCAAAACACTGAAGGTTGTGGGTATAGAAAGAGTATCGGTGGGCCCACGGGTGCGGGGACTTGAAACGTCGGCGCCAACAAAGAGAGTTGAGGTGGATTTTTCTACTTAACACCAGGAGCCCGAGGGGCCTAAATGAGGATTGGGCCTTTTCCCCGTTCCTGGGCTAGATTTTTGGCATGCCCTTCCTTCTTTGAGTCTATCGGGATATGGAGATGTATGCGGTGGATCCGGAGCCTATCTAAGAGGACAAGGGAGAATAACTATCTGGCGTCTTGTCATTCCAACTAGAGGGTCTTCTTAGTTGCTTCCACCCTTAATACAGCACTTGGTTGTGGTTATTTCACATGAGTTGGGTTTGGGATCCCTCTATCTATTAGGATCGCCAATCCACTCTCTATATTTGCCCCGCTTGTTATGGTAGGGACAATGTTTTGGATGTGGGTTCACCACATCCCTTCACGTGTTAATCAGTTAAAAAAAATTTTTAGCTTATTTTTTCACTCTGCACCACAGCCAATGTTATTATTGGCTGCACTTTGTCAATTTTATTATTGACCATATTGACCATATTGCTTTGCTTGGGTTTTTTCAATAATCACTATATATTTTTTGACGTTTTTCTTATGTACACAGGTATATATGTGCATATAGGCATATATACATTTTGGCCCTTATTCATCAAGTGATAGCGCCAGGTAGTGTCTCACTAGCGCCAGGTATCGCCAGCTAACGGCGGCTACCGACTACAGAACGCCAGGCTGCGAACACAATCACGCATTTATCACGCTAAATAAGGCTAGCGCCGGCGAAAGCGTCAGCTACCGCGGGATTCATCATGTAGCCGACTGCAACGAACAGTGCCGCTACTAATCCCATCACAGCGCCAGGTATGACCTCTCGCTACCTGGCGCTCTCCAATGCATTTCAATGGAGCAATCTTTAAATATTCATAAATAATTGTTATTAATGTTTTTTTTTTTTTTTTAAATGTCCAAAATTCGGTGACCACTTCTGCAATGTTATATATTTTTTTAAAGGTAAAAAAAAAAAAAAATGTGCAGAATTGATATTACAGGTCTGAAATTAATGTATTCATATTACAAAATGTTTATAAAAACTTGTTTATTTTTTTTCACAAAAAATAAGGTTGTTTGGGGGTTAAAAATCTACTTTTAACCCATCGCCGCCAGCGCACTGGGGTTTAAACAAGCATTTCACAGCGCGAGAAATTTTTGAGCGTGATTTGTTAATTAATATGCTGGGAGCCGTTCGCTATGGCCATTCGCTGTCATGCACTCCCATATAGAGCGGAACCTGTCAAACAGCGACTCCTAACCCCGTATTCAACATTACCGCACACCAACTGAGTCGCTGTCAACAACCGAACAACGGCCAAGCACAGCGAATACTAGCCGGCGCTGTGAAAATAATGCTACTGCCGCTCATCTGTCGCTACCTGGCGCTATTAATAAATCGGCCTCCCCGTATATATGTACATGCTTTTGTATATGTGTACATATTTGTATAATATGTTTATATATATATTTAATTTATTTTTAGTGTGGCACGGAATTGTATGCACGGTGTAGAAGCATGAAGAACATCAGACACCAGAGGAATGTCCCCCCGGATACAGAGCCCTAGGATCTTCCCACACTTCGTTGATGCTATTATGCCATTTTGTTTACTAACTACCTCATGGCAATCATAGTTGTGCACAGGTCTATAATTATAGTTGACACCATTGATCCATTTGATACATAGTCTAATTTGGTGGTGGCCTGTGTTTATCCCTCTTATTTCATTTATCTGGCCGTGATGTATACAGGGCCATACACCCATGACAAGCACAGGGGATGGTACCCGCCATATCCCAGGGGGCACCGCCATGAAATTTCTGTTTAACTGGTGCCAAGAAGATTTCATCGCATAGAAGTGCTAAGCACTTAGTCTATTATGGCCCATTATCCGTCTGGCCTTATTAGTATGCCATGGTTATGATTGATTGCCCCGTTATCAGCCTTTGGTATTATAATATTCTTTATGAATGAGAGTCATCCTTATGTATATATGGGTTGGTCTAGATTACACAAGTCATTAGCCATTGGTTTGCTTTATCATGCATACAGTGTATAGGATTCTTACTAACTCTCTCTTAATTTAGATGTATAATTATAGTATGAGTTGTTCTACATGTTTTTTATGTTTTTTACCACAGCCTGCATATAACTAGGGAAATAGTATATCCCATTTATTAATAGTAGTGGCTGCGCCCCGGATATATGTGGCGCCCTGTGCGCCCGCCCGCCGGCACTCACGCTCGGCTTGTATGTACTCGCAGAAGCGTAATAAATCTCGTCTCTGCTGAGGAGCCTTACGTGGTGGGCGGGATTGGGGAGCGGCATGGAGGTGTGGCGCCGGTATATGGGCTTCTATAGGCCCCTTTTCCTTTTGTTTTGTGGGGGTGTACGGGGGGGGGGGTTTGTCGCATGAGGGGGAGTGATTTTCAGTTGACTGTGTCCAATGAGTGTAGTGCATTCACCCTTCCCTCCCCCCTTCCCTCCCCTCCGATGTAGTCTCCGCCCAACCTCGATGAAGATGCTGGCCTGACAGGCGCAGCAGCGTCGTTTCCGGCGGGGGGATGTCACGATCTGGACGCGACGCACGAGCGCTGACACGCAGATGCGCGTCACAGACATCGGCCTATGGCACCATTTACCGGCCAACCCACACAGGTACTTATAGCAGGCTTGAGGTTTATGTAGTTTACTTCACCCAGCGAAGCGGCACGGGCGGCCGCGAACGTAGGTGGCCCCTCTGCTAGGCCCCACTCAACTATTTCACGTGATTTTACCCTTATCATTGTTGTTTGTTGCCATTGTTTGCCTCAGTTTGTATTTGTGTTACACTTTATTGGTGGGGTTTGATTGTTAGCCCTGGTTTGTGTATTCACAGGTGTCTATGACCATTCCTGCAGGTTCATTATTCACTTTATATGTACATAGTCACTTTTTACCCTATACTGTATAAGGGTCACTAGATATTTACTGCTGCTATTTTCATATGATGTATATTATTGTGTTATTTATGCATTGTCACTTTATTTGTATATATTTATTAGTGTAACACATAGGGGTTATTTGTGCCGGCACAATAGATTGTTTAGTATTAGGGGTTTGTATACGTGTTTACATTAGGAGTTATCCCAGGAATTTTTTATGCTGTGTTATACAGCACTGGATGAAATTTGGGGTGCTATGCAGTGTTTTTAAGGTGTTAGTTATGTATTGTATGTCATGTAATGTATGTTTTATGTTGACCCTATTAAATAAATGATATTGCTTTAAATTGATGATTGTTTGGTGCTCCTGTCTTTAGACCCATGGGACATTTTCCATGAGCCTAATTGTGTTTTGGTATTCTCATTATTGCAGTGTAGCACAGTCTAATTATTATATGTGGTGCACCACTTTGGTTAATCTTCTAATGAAGGCAAGTCGATTTTTTTGCCTGATTTTCCCAGGCCCACCACTGCTAGTAGTAACAGCAACAGCAACAGCAATGTACGCGCTAGTAGTAGCAGCAACAATAGTGTACATGGTAGTAATAGCAGCAGCAGTAAAGTACATGTTAGTAGTAGCAGCATCAGCAAGCCAGAGTTGTCCATTTCCTCCAGTGGGCGTGTTATTTTGGACAATGCATCCATTGTGGACTGGTTGACTCGCTCCTGCTCATCTCAGGAGGAGGAAGACTCTGACACAATGACTTTGAGCCAGGTTTCAGTTGACTCTTTCTCCACTACAGCTACATGTCACAGTAAAAGAAGCCATTCTCTTCCATCATCTGTCTCTTTATTGCTCTATCCTAGTGGGGTGCTGCTTATCTCAGCATGCTTGCTATGGATAGTGATCAGAAGAATTTATTTCTTGACAGTCAGCCCTTGGAATGTGTTGTGAGCCCTTGGAGTGTGTTGTGAGGTGGTGGAGGTGGAAGCGGTGTCCCAGACACATAGCTGTGGTAGTGGGGTCGGTGGTAGACATGGAAATACTGGCAGTTATAAAGGTTGTTGTGGCGTGGGGGAGGCAAGTAGACCATGATGAAGCATCAGAACAGGGAGTGGTGGGGGATCAGGAGGAGGAGTATGATGATTGATATGATGACGTTTTGACAGGACCTGGGAACCAGGCAACAAGGAAGGGACATCATCAGAGCAGGAGGGTACTTCTGGCACTGGCAGTGACAAAGAGCCGAGCCACAGTAGGGCCAGATCATCTGCAAAACGGCACAGGGCTTGGTCTGCTGGTATGGTCTGCTCAGAAGCAGATGATGGCTACACTGCTACTTTTGCAGACTCTAGAAAAAAACCTGCCAGAGGAAGGGCAAAATCGGGTGGTGATGGTGGACATTCTAGATCTTTTTATTTACGACAGCTGATTTGAAAAAGGGTGCCAATCCCACTGCTACCACCATAAAAATGGGATCAATTTTTGAGGGCTTGCTTGCTACTGCTAGGCCTACACCACCGCAGGTTTATCCCATGTGATGTCCGAAATGGATACATATTTCAGCTCTGGTAAAAAGCCATTACTTCTTTTCACTTTGCCGGAATGCAAACCCTGTTGATTCTACCCATTTTTATGTGCTTTAAACTATCAAAGACAACTGTGGGCTATTGAAAAGCTAATTAGGTCGCAGGTGATTTGTATGCTGCTTTTATATAGCTGCTCTCAATTCAAATGCTAATTAGGGCCTTATTTATCAAGGGATAGCGCCAGGTAGTGTCTCACTAGCACCAGGTAGCGCCAGCTATCGGCGGCTACCGACTCCAGAACGCCAGACTGCGTACACAATCACGCATTTATCACGCTAAATGAGGCTAGCGCCGGCGAGAGCGTCAGCTAGCGCGGGATTCATCATGTTGCAGACTTCAGCGAACAGCGCCGCTGCTAATCCCATCACAGCGCCAGGTATGACCTCTCGCTACCTGGCGCTCTCCAATGCATTTCAATGGAGCAATCTTTAAATATTCATAATTAATTGATATTAATGTTTTTTTTTTTTAAATGTCAAAAATTCGGTGACCACTTCTACAATGTTATTTTTTTTTTTTTTTAAGGTAAAAAAAAAAAATAAAAAAAATTGTGCAGAATTGATATTACAGGTCTGATATTAATGTATTCATATTACAAAATGTTTATAAAAACTTGTTTATTATTTTTTTCCAAAAATAAGGTTGTTTGGGGGTTAAAAAACTACTTTTAACACATCGCCGCCAGCGCTCTGGGGTTTAAACATGCATTTTTCAGCGCAAGAATTTTTTGAGCGTAATTTGTTAATGAATATGCTGGGAGCCGTTCGCTATGGCCATTCGTTGTCATGCGCTCCCATACAGCGCGGAACCTGGCAAACAGCGACTTCTAACCCCGTATTCAACATTACCGCACACCGACTGAGTCGCTGTCAACAGCCGAACAACGGCCAAGCACAGCGAATACTAGCCGGCGCTGTGAAAATCACGCTACTGTCGCTCATCTGTCGCTACCTGGCGCTATTAATAAATCGGCCTCTTAGTCTACTAAAACATGTTTTATACAGCCTTGGGTGACTTCAGAGTGTTTCAGGGCCGTCAGCTATTGTTTTCCATGTGTTTTAGACAAAAGTTCACCCCAAACTATTTTGGACCGAACCAAACTTTTTTGGAAAAGTTTGGCGAACCACTGAACCGAACTTCTGAAATGTTTGCTCATCTCTAGTCACAACCAATCTGAGGTTTCCTATGGGTTAAATGATTATACATATTCTTGGTGAGGCAGCTAAAATAATTTGTATTGGATATATAAAGACAGGCTCCTTAAATCTTTTCTGTACCACCACATCACATATAGTTATTTGTGGCAGGCTTCCGCTCACCTCTTTACAGGCTCTGATAAAAGTAATTTTTTATAATGCTTGCTCTTATCTACCTTTTCCAGTGGCTCAAACGCAGAGATGGATTTAAAAACAACATACTTATTACTCATTGTCCCTCATATTACAAAAACAAATTAGATGTGCAATTAGCTGTTCTGTGTTGTTAGTAAAATAAAATAAATAAGGTAATTTAGTATTAGCAAAGTACCTAATTAAAAGTAATTTCGTGAGCTCAGATGTAAATAATGCTAATACACTGTAATGATAATAAGTTTCACATAGACAATGTAAAATAAGTTGGAAAAACATTCAGTATGAATGGCACATCGCACGTAGGTTCCTTTATGCAAAAGTCCTTTAGAATGCTGCACTCATAAAGCAGTAGGTTAATAACTGTAAGTTCATAATAGAGTTAACTTGGGTAAGCATGCTTTCTTTCTTAATATATGTACAGTAACAACGTCTGAGCCCCACTGGTACGGTTTCCATGGGCACGCAATTACGGCTAGACAACAATTATTTTCAGATAGGTGAATGTGTAGCACACATGTGCCTGAGGGGTTTAGCTCCTCAGGCATGTGGGGAGTGGGTTCTTTGTTAACAGGCTTGGGGGACCTCCCGGTGTGGGCTTGCATCCAATAACTCCAAATGAGACCGACTTTATAAAAAGGGAACTTACTTTATTAGCAGGACTTTAGGTACACTTGATGGTTCACAGCAGGTCATACAGTCATTATCCACATCAGTTCCATCAGCAGTTTCCATAGCACAGCATTACATCCAGGTAGACTTCAACAGGTGGTGGGCACTCATTCTGGTCCCATAGCAGAATAGTGAGGCCTTAAACTGGACCTTCACCGTGATTTATTGAAAAGCCCAAACCCTTAAAAAAACAAATCTCCAGCATCTAAAATTAATACATTTTAAGTTTTTAGTCACTTACTTATTATTCTTTGCCCCACTGGGCTGCAACTCTGTTCAAAACTTTAGAATACGTGCGCCGCCATCTTTTCTCAGAAGCATCACATTTACTGAGGAGAGGAAAGTGGGATAAAGTACAGGGGGGTGGGTTATAGCTGTGCTTTGCTCAGACAGAACAGAGCTGGGGTCAGTATAAGGTCAGCAATCCCAGAAGCTGAGCGGCACAGTCAGAAGGCACTTCCTGTTTGCAGGCTGCCTGATGTCCCAAGAGCCGCCATCTTGGAGGTTTAAAGGCTCATAACATGCAGTAGATGCAGGTAGGATGATTTTTAAGGCGAGCAATCTTTATGTACAGGGTGTGGGAAACATATAAGATAGGCTCTTATTCAGGTCCGCTTTAAGCTTCCTCCATCAGCATTTCAGGTGGAATGGTTCACCTTTCCTGTGGTAACTTGTTAGGCATGAATGTGGCTCTCCTGCTCTCTCTTACACCAGTGACAGCTGACTGCTACCAGTTGACTCTGCTGGTACCTTCCTCACTCCCGGTTACTACAATAAAATCCTACACTACACTTTCTGAGGTGACTCTCATCATGACCTCCTTATATAGATTCCCTCTGGCTGGCTTCTAGAACCTTCTCTGGCCATACTCACCTCAGCCAATGGCAGCTCAGCTGTACTCCTATGATGTTAGGTTATAGCCCTCCATTAGCCATCCAACAGTGCCATCTTGTAGAGATGAAGAACAACTGCAGGACAGACATGAACTACCACACTGAAGAACCCCAAATATAATTGTTGGCTACTTTACGCTGGCCACAGATGGCTGTTGAGCAAATGCTTAGACAGCTTCCCCCCATCTATTTATGTGTGTTATATATAAAAAATATCTCTACGGAGATATAAATTAGAAGGACTAACCGCTGCAGCCTGGGGTCTTGGATAGAGCTTGCTCAGGCTTGCAGAAGGTTGCCAAATTGGTGAGATCATCTACAGATGGTGCCGTATCCTACCATTCAATGGTTCCCACTGATTTTATTCGCCCGTCATCTCCTCATCAGTGTACCTCGTGCCGCGGTTCAAAAGAAAGGCACAATTATTTGTAAAAGATTAAGGCTTTTATTACGACTCTGGAAGGGATGGTAAGGGGAATTTAAAAAAAAGCCAAAAGTCCCAAAATTCTATAGTGAGTGTCCTCTCCCGTTGTGTTGCTTTGTTGGAGATCGCATATTAGGTGTTTCCTACTCTCCTTTGGATATTTGGCTTGTAATAAGGTATGGGCGAACCCCCCCAAAGTTTGGGTTCGGAGAGTTCGACCAAACGTTGAACACTTCTAGTCCAGTATTAGAAGTGTCCTCACTAAGCTGGTGACCATCTTTTTGTAGCCCCAGCTGGGGTCAGGTTCAAATGCTGCTGTAGTTTGGTCTGGGCATACATATTATTGCTCTCTGCTGCTGAATACCACCCTGGGCCTGTGTGCCATGACCCCACACACTAGGGACACCCAGAAGTGTACCCCGTGCCTGCAGCTGTTCCTGCTAATAGAGTCAGGCAAGTTACTTTTATAACATTTTATTTAATACTAGGACTGTTTGGGGAGGGATAAAGTGGGCCCACATACCTCCATGGAAGCTTGCTCAAGCAAGCTTGCATATTCCTTTTGATCATAAAGACCTCCTTCCATGGCAACCAAGCCTAGCTTGGACTTACTTCCCTGGTCCAGGCTATTTAATAGGAGGCACCATCAGCCCTACCAAGGTGTGTATAGGTGACAAAGTGACCATGGGGATAAGGAATGGCAAGAATGTGGAATCCACCAGAAAAGTGGTCTTTGAAGAAGATATTCTGGGACTCTTGCAGGTGCACTTTGGGAGATGATACAATACTTTAGTCAAGCTGGAAAACACCTTTTACTCCCAAGCACATATTTTGGCTGACCTTTATTGTGCTCACTAGACTTGGATAATTTTTAATAACTGGGCAGAATATGTTTTGCAGTGATTCCTAATTAGTAATGAGTGAACCTGATGTGATTAGTTTAAGCTTCAATATGAACAATTTGTTTTTAAGATTCATCATGACTAAAATCAGTTTCTTCTGAATCAAATTATCCCTTTGTTGGGGCTTTTGCATTTTTAAATGGCTTTAGTTGTCAAACATCCATCCATCAAACATCAATCTGTCAAACATTTAACCAAAGAAACAACCATTAAAGGAGCACTATCGTGAAAAAATGGCCCAATGATAAAAACCATATAGATATGCTGGATGGCGAGAGGAGAGGTCACTTATACACCCGGCATCAAGAAATATGCAGCCAGCCTTGTTTTTCTTTCTTTTAATGGAAAGAACAGGACATCTGGGGTGACAGGCTCTGTCACCCATAATAGACTAAGCCTGTCACCCCTGGGTTTTAGTCCTGCCATGAGAGAATAAACCACAAGCTTGGCAAGAGTTTTATTCAGTTTGGGTGTATAAGTGACCCCTCCTCTCATTAGCCAACGTGTTTATATGGATTTTTTATATCGCACAATTTCTCGATAGTGCTCCTTTAGGTTTCAGATGTGGTCTAAAATTCTAGGATATTTGAAATGAATTAGATTCTTGCCAAATTAGATCATTCGTTTAAACATCTGTGATGCCCAGCGGGACAACCCCCAATCTCCACTGCCTATAGCCAAGCCCCCATTTGCCGGGATGCTAGGTACTCCTCGCCAGACACGGTTGCCCCCAGGTCTTAATAGGCGCAAAGGAACACAGGGATAAGACAGGTGCATAGTCAGGAACAGCCAAAGGGTCAAGCCGAGAGGTCAGAGGGAGCGAGTGAGTGATTGGTGAAACTTTCCAGGGGCTTGGCAGCAAGGCTGACCAGCCCCTGATTCCTAACAGGTGTGGAGGACGCTGCACCGCCTGCCACTCGCAGTGCAGCGCCTCCTCGTGGAGAAATTGACAGACTGAGGGGCGCTCCCCTTCATCCAGGAGCGGCGGCCGCGCTCAGCAGCAGGAAGCCGGCGAGCGCCGCGACGCCCAGAAGACGCATGCCGCGGGCCCCAAGACACAGGTAAGTCTCTTACAACATCATTGAAATAGTAAGGGGGTAATTTTCAAGGGCTTAAGGGGTGACGATTGGATGCATCCATAGTCTTTATGGGTGGTCACATGGTCCAGACTGCTATCTGTCACCAAAAGAGACTGGACCATGTAATTGCTGCTGGGACAATCTTGAACACTTGAACCCCTTACTAGTTCACAAATAGTTAATAAAGGAAAATATATATACAGTTTAAAATAACAAACCTAACTGTTGCCACGTCTTCCTTCATCTGTCCCCCACCAGACAGAGTCAGGGAATCTCCCTCCATGTCCCTCCCCCCAGTGACATCATAAATCACATTCCTGTGGTATAAAAATTCCCAATGCCCCACTGGTCCTGCATTACCTTGGAGGGACACCTAGGAAGGAGGAGTGGGACCTGTGGCAGATATTGACGGGCTACAATAGTGTCTTCCCATCCTGGGGGACCTACAGAGAGGCTCCACGGTCCAGCGGGAGACCGATGAAGTAAGACGCAGAGATAGTGAGTTTTTCTTCCTTTTCTTTTTTTGTTTGCAAACTGGTAAGGGGTCCTAGGGACCCCTGTACCAGTTCACAGGGTAGTGATGGCTGGAATGTTAACTGCCAGCATTGGTGGGTGGCATGCAGAATAACACTGATCTTGCCGGTAACCCAGATGGGACGAACCGGAATGAATCTTCAAGAACCGGGGACAAATCTAGCTTTGCCCCTGATCTGAAGGCCATCACTACCACTTCCTGGCACTGTAGATTATATAGATAAAGATGCCTTGAAACAACATTGTTTCCCTGTACCTGTGTTTATTTATTTTATGTTTCTTTTGCACATGTATATGACTATTGGTATGTGTTATATTTAAAAAAATAAAGATTTTTCAGTGCAGAGCTGGTTTATGCTACTCACTCCCAGATCGAATGTCCAGTCACCTAGTTTAATTGTCATTATTTCCTTGTAGAACCTGCTACACCTCATTCTTACTTGCTATGCCATTCAGAGAATAATTGACGGCTAATATCCCCCCCCGAGTATCCTTTACTGGAGGGACCGGCGAGCCACCATCACCCATCATGTCAGGTTTGTTTCTATTCCGATCAAGAACGTGAGCAAGCTAGGTATGCCAGTTGTAATAATGTCATTCTAGTGGCTTCATGATAGAGAACACATTAAATATGACATTTACACACAGCCTAGAAATATGAGTTGTTGAAATAAAACAGTGTTGGCTAAAGGAATTACAGAGGTAAGAAGCAAGCATATCTGAATGGTTTATATTCCTTGATTTAAATGACACATTTCCTTTTATTTGTGTGGACAATAAAAAATACTGGTTGGTTGGTTCAGGATCTCCTTTTAAATATTTGCTCCAAATCCATGTGGCTAAAAAGACAGCACCAAGTGGACCAAAAACAGGGGATTTTCACTATCCTGGGTTTTGGTCTGTCCCCCATCTGGATAGCACGGGTGCCTGTAAAATTATTACTGTCTATAAAATAATGCTCACCTTTTTTATTTTCGTTAAAATCTATTAATTCCCACAACAATGGCGACCCTGTAGACAATGTGACCGTTACATCGGGAGCCCATTGTTCCAGCAATCCAGAAGTGCCGCTCAGCTCCCAAGCGAGAGGAGTGCTCCTGGTCCATTGGCGCATGCAAGGCTGCTTATCAAATCAGCTTCTCTGGCTGCACATCTAAATGTCCGGCTGGAGATGCTAAATGGAAGGTGAGCGTTATTTTACAGGCAGCAATCTGGATAGTGAGGGCTTAAACTGGATAAACAGCCAGGCACAGTTGGAAATGAAAGGTAGCAGCCATTTTGGAGCTTCCTCTCCCAACTGGCATAACTGAAATGCACTGTAACAGGAAGCCCAGCAGCACTTCCTGTTTGCAGGTGGCCTGCAAATGCATGAACCACCATCTTGTTTTTAAAATGTATCCCAGTAGGTGTTAGAAAAAGGTAAATTATTTTTTATGTGCAGTAATCCCAATTGCCCCGGTGAGGGATGCATATGAGGACTGTTTGTTGTGTTGGTCTGACGTAATTCTTTTTTGACTGTTGGTCCGCTTTAAGTATGCAGATGGCCAAGAGAAAGAAATCCATTTCTGGCACCTTAAAAAGTAATCCAGAAATTGGGAGGGATGGTAGGGGAATCTTCCAATGAAGACTGTGGGCTGGAAATGAACAACACTAGTATATAAAATTGATTTTTTATTTGTCAAATAATGAAAAGTCCATCTGGAGACCAACTCACTCCTAGAGTAGATATATTTTGAAAGAGCCATCAACTTAATCAAGATCTTCCCTGAACTGATGTCTGCCCTAATTGGTCCTATTAATGGATTTTATGTCACCTCCATGTAGTGCTATAGCTAGTAATGCTGGGTTGAATAAAAAACAAAGCGCAGTGAAGAAGATTTCTATTCAAGGTGAAGTAAGTTGAGGAAGATTTCTCTTCAACTCAAGAGTCATGAGTCAAGTCAAGGTCCTCATCTTATGATATTACTGCAGAGTGCCATTGGTTATGTATGATGAAAGGGAACCCATGTAAGCATGCAAACCCCATATATTTTCCTCTTTTTCATTAGTTTCCATGTGTACTCTGAAGCACATTCGGCAACACTTCATTTACCTCTTGTATCAAGTTTATATCATCTCCAGTGAAAAGTGGCAAAAATAAATGCCCCCCATATAAATGCGATGCAGAATAAGGCATGTGTCTGGAACCTATTTCCAGAAGCTTTATAGCTGTAACTATTCACAAACTGTGTCTACTGATGATATTTTGCATCTACTGAACTATCGGAGTGGAGGCATTAAACACTGATTTATAGTTGATTCAACCTTCTTAGAGAAAGATGGAAAGGTGGCCGGTTGTCAGTGAATGCCTCCCCTATCATTTCTAACTTATTATGCTCTCTAAATATTCAAGAAAGGCTGCATGGTTATTAAACCCACACAACATAAAACCTGACATTTTTATAGAGTTTGCTTAAAGCTGGTTCGTACTTTGGCTTTGGAAAATAAATGCAGGTAATATTGCAATATGTTTGTGTATACGTTATACGTGTATGCACATATGTGCATCTGAGGCTGCTAAAACAGTATAATGGTGGTATGGTGGTCGTGGTTATGATGGTGGTGGTTGGAATTTTACTGTATGTGGTAGCACCATGGATAGTTGTCAGAGTTTCTTGGTTTATCCATTTTGGGGTAATTTAAATGGTGTTGAATAGTTCCAGGACCACACGTATGGTCTACTTGTCTATCACAAAACCTCCTTACCTGCTGAAGGCTGGAAGAAAGCAAACGCAGAAAGAAAGAGTCTGTCCACATTCCAAATTGGACCAGTTCAGACCAAGCTCGAGTGAAAATATATTAAGTTATTGAACATCCAGTATTCCAAGAGGTTTGACTTGGTTTATAACTTGGTTTCCATGTCTGCTGCCTACTGTATCACCTCCAGCACTACAGTGTCTTGAGTGTCCCTGTTGCCTAGCAACACTAGACACCTGGCGCTGAATATCAGCTAGAAGTGGTAAATTCAAAAGCCTCCTCTAGAAATCACGGGTTGTACTGTCAGGCTGTTGGGCTGTTTCCACAAAGTCCCTGCCTCAGCTTGCCTGCTGCTTCATAGGATACACTGTTGCTGACCACTGGCTGGTCAGCATTCAGGTGCCAAGCCTTGTTTCTGACCCTTGTCACATTTGATCACACCACGACCTTAGCATGCCAAGCTGGCATCTTGGACTGTTTATCTCCACCAACTCTCTCACCTTCATTTACCAGTTACCCTATGCTGACCTCACGAAAGGCCAAAGGTCTGAAATCTTGTTGTCTTTCCACTGTGCAACCACCATGAACACGGGACCCGTACACTTGGGAGCTGACTTCTATTGGTATGTGCTTCTCTTTACATATATGTTCTATGTGTTTCTCTAGCTTTTAACGTGTACTTTACCATGGCTGTATTCCTGTAGTAACCAATATTTAATTTAATATTTCATATATTTAATTGTAATAGTTTTTTGGCCACAGTATTCCCCACAATAATAATATTATATTTGGTATTATATGTTATATGGCAAAAAAGCTCTAGTAAATGCCTTCCTATAACTATTGGATGCTATGATGAAGCATCCTCTATGCTGCGGACCTGTCCACTCCAGGTAGGTAAAAGGGTGGGGGAGTAGTGTTTTTCTTTTTTAAATAAGGATGTTTTTATTATTTGTGTGTGCTTCTTTGTCAGTAAATTTATTGAAGAGAGAGTAATATCATAGACACTATTACACTTACCATATGGTGTGTCTGATTTTTCATTGTACCTCTAACCAAACCCAAAGTACCTGCCCATCCAGGGAGGAACTCCCCTTCTGGGTTTAGGTAAACTGACAAGTTTGGTGCCGTAAGCTCTGTTACTAGCCAAGGGGGTACCCAAGTCTGAGGAAACCCAATCCCCCAGGTTACAAGTCCTTTTAACAAAAATAAAAAGCTGGGTCTAAGCTGGGTTTTGTGCCACTCTAAAAAGCAGGGTACCAAAAATCAGGATAGTATTTATCATACCTTAAAGCGTGGTTGCCCTGCAGTGTGAAACCAGATTGCCCAAGCAAACGCACCTCTTCCCGGTCCTCCAGTACATGCGCGGGCTCTCATCTGATCAGAGCTGTTTGCCGTGCATATGTCATTTGGCAAATGGCCTTCTGCAATATGGGGAGGGCAAGCGGCCACATCCCCAGCACAGCATACACTCTCCTGTCCAGCCTGTTTGAATGGCTAGGGGCAGGAGCACACAGAGCTGTTTGCCGGTTGACAGCCTTGCATGCACCATAGGATGGGGGAGAGGTGAGTTTTACTGGGAGATCTGGGGGTTTCCCCACAGTGAGATACCCCAAATTAGGATGCCCCAGGACATGGATCAAAATCCTGGGTTTTATTCCACTTTAAAGGGCCAGTCCAGCCATACTGCCCATTTTTAAACTACATCCTGCCCTGCCACCCTTACCTATGCCCTTATTCATCAAGCGATAGCGCCAGGTAGTGTCTGACGAGCGCCAGGTAGCGGCAGCTAACGGCGACTACCGACTCAAGTACGCCCGCGGCGGTCACAATGACGCATTTATCAAGCAAAATGAGGCTAGCGCCGGCGAGAGCGACGGCTAGCGCGGCATTCATCATGAAGCCGCCTGGACCGAACAGCGCCGCTGCAAATTCCCTCACAGCGCCAGGTATGAGCTGTCGCTCCCTGGCGATGTCCAATGCATTTCAATGGAGCAAGCTATAATTAATCATAATTAATTGGTATTATTTTTTTAAATTTTTTTTTTAATGTCAAAAAATCGGAGAACACTTCTGCAATGTTAGGATTTATTTTTAAGTCAAAAAAAAAAAAATATGTGCAGAATTGATCTAACAGGTCTGAGATTAATGTATTCATATAACAAAATGATTCTAAAAACATGTATAATGTTACATTAAAAAAATATGGTTGTTTAGGGGTTAAAAACTAGTTAATACAGATCGCCGCCAGCGCTCTGGGGTTTAAACAAGGAATGGACAGCGACAGCACATTCGGAGCGTGATTTTTTGATGAATATGAAGCTAGCCGTTCGCTCTGGCCATTCGTTGTCAGGCGCTCACATACAACGCTGGACCTGTGAAACAGCGACCCCCCAGCCCGTATTCAACATTACCGCACACCGACTGAGTCGCTGTCATCAAGCTAACGCCGGCCAAGCACAGCGAATACTGGCTGGCGCTGAAAAAATCACGCTACAGTCGCTCATCTGTCGCTACCTGGCGCTATTGATGAATCGGCCTCCCCGTGCTAAAGCAGGGCTAAGGGGTTAAATAACAAAAAGACACTTGCTGCGCCTTTTATCCAGCGGTTAGGAAGCAGCTCTCACAGCCCACCATACTTTTTACATGTAGGAACTGAAAATAACATCTGAAGAATATTAACAGCTTGGAGATAGGTGTGGAGCAATGTGAATCCTGTGAGAAGTTATTTGACAAACTGTATGACTTCCTTTTCTAGAACTGTTAATTTGGATGGAAAACTTGTATACAAATGTTTCGCGTTTAACCCTAAATTCAAATAACGTAGAAGCACAAAAAAATACAAAATAAACACCAAAACTCCTTAAAGTGGACCAAAACCCAGGATTTTGACTATCCTGGATTTTGGTTCCTGCCCCAGGGCAGCCCGATCGGGGATGGCTCGCTGTGGGAAACCCCCCAGGTCACCTTTCCCTGGTCCTACAGCACATAGACAGCCTCTTGTCCATTCAGCGTGCTCAGATCCACTCCCACCCCTTCATCTATGAGCTTGTCTAAGGCAAGCTGATCCGAACGCGCTGGTGGCCGCATCCTCTGCTACCCTTTAACAGGGAGCGTGCCCATGCGCCGTTGGACCAGAAAAGAAGATGAGCCACCGGGCGACCTGGGGAGTTTCAAGCAGCAGGGCATCCCGATTCTGGATGCCCCGGGGGGGAATCCAGCACCCTTGGAATCTTATAGATTTCAGGGCTGTTGGAGCTTGGGTTTTGGTCCACTTTACAGTGGAACAGTGGCCAGCCTGGAGTCTAAAAGATTACAGGGCTGGCCGCTTGCTTTCCCCCACAGCAAAGGATTGGATGAAGCAATCATTTTAAATAATAAGCAAAAAGCAAATGGCTCTGCTTGGACAAGCGCCGTTGGACAAGAGTTATTTCCTCCAGCACAGTGGAGCCCATCAGGCTAGCTTAATACCCCTAACATGCCTACTGCATTCATTGCATTGCACACCCCCTTTATTACAATGGATTGAGTAGGCATTTGGGGATGAAAGAAAGGCCACAGGACCCCGCAAAGAGAGGCCTCTGTGCTGGGAGATAGAATTGCTGGATCCCGCGTGACCCTTGGTAAGTATACAGATGCCACGCTGGATGGAGGACCTGCATGGGCACATTGAAACCACTCAAAGGTGGAGGAGAAAATTAGGAGAAAGAAAGGATATAGAAAGAAGACAGAAAGAAATATAGAAAGAGTTATTAAGCGAAAGAAAGAAAGAGTGAAAAAGAAGGAGATAGAGAGAAATAAGAAAGAGAGGATTAGCAGAGAGAGCAAAAGAAAGAAAGAGAGAAAAAGAAGGAGATAGAGAGAAAGAAGACAGAAAGAAATATAGAAAGAGAAATTAAGAGAAATAAAGAAAGAGTGAAAAAGAGATAGAGAGAAAGAAAGAACGAAAGAAAAAAGGGAGAAAGAGAAGACAGAAAGAAAAATTTATTTAGGTGGCATTTCCCTTTAAAAGCTTGGCTGGGGGCGTGGCTGGGGGCGTGGCTTGGTCGTGACTAGGGATGAGCGAATCGATCCGGACGAACCCGGATTCGATCCGAATTTCAGGAAAAATTCGATTCGGATCGAATCCGAATTTCCCCGCGATTCGATCACTCCAAGTTTTCCTTTAACATCCATTCATTTACATTACAGGCATTCTAAGATGGCGGACGGGACATGTCTGGACATGTATCCCGCGCCAGTGCAAGCTGGGGCAGTCACATGCAGCCTATCAGCAGCCAGCAAGCCCGGTGACGTCACACAGCGGTATTTAACGGCGGCCATCTTGCTTTTCCTCATTTCTCTATTGCATTCGTGACAGACAGACAGAACGCTGTGTAGCTGAGGCAGTTAGACAGGCTGGAGACAGGGACAGACAGGGACAGGCTGGAGACAGGCAGGAGACAGACAGGAGACAGACAGAAAGCCAGGGAAAGGTAGGAAAAACGGAGCTGGCTGACAGGGAGATTTTTTTTTTTTCATCCAGCCTTTGTTAGCGTTTTCAGGCTGCTTATAGTAACTAACTGTGCATATATACTGAACTGATCTTAAGTCTGCTGTGAGGCATCCCATTCTGTGACTAAAGCAGCCTCTGTTTAAGACCATATAAGCATTTGCTCTTATCATATTTGAAATTAGGCCTGATAAAGACACTTTTGCTGGCCAAAGCACTACTGGACCCTGCCAGCTCGATTCCTGCCCGGGGCATCCCATTCTGTGACTACAGCAGCCTCTGTTTAAGACCATATAAGCATTTGCTCTTATCATATTTGAAATTAGCCTGATAAAGACACTTTTGCTGGCCAAAGCACTACTGGACCCTGCCAGCTCGATTCCTGCCCGGGGCATCCCATTCTGTGACTAAAGCAGCCTCTGTTTAAGACCATATAAGCATTTGCTCTTATCATATTTGAAATTAGCCTGATAAAGACACTTTTGCTGGCCAAAGCCCTACTGGACCCTGCCAGGTCCATTCCTGCCCAGGGCATCCCATTCTGTGACTAAAGCAGCCTCTGTTTAAGACCATATAAGCATTTGCTCTTATCATATTTGAAATTAGGCCTGATAAAGACACTTTTGCTGGCCAAAGCCCTACTGGACCCTGCCAGCTCGATTCCTGCCCGGGGCATCCCATTCTGTGACTACAGCAGCCTCTGTTTAAGACCATATAAGCATTTGCTCTTATCATATTTGAAATTAGCCTGATAAAGACACTTTTGCTGGCCAAAGCACTACTGGACCCTGCCAGCTCGATTCCTGCCCGGGGCATCCCATTCTGTGACTACAGCAGCCTCTGTTTAAGACCATATAAGCATTTGCTCTTATCATATTTGAAATTAGGCCTGATAAAGACACTTTTGCTGGCCAAAGCACTACTGGACCCTGCCAGCTCGATTCCTGCCCGGGGCATCCCATTCTGTGACTACAGCAGCCTCTGTTTAAGACCATATAAGCATTTGCTCTTATCATATTTGAAATTAGCCTGATAAAGACACTTTTGCTGGCCAAAGCACTACTGGACCCTGCCAGCTCGATTCCTGCCCGGGGCATCCCATTCTGTGACTAAAGCAGCCTCTGTTTAAGACCATATAAGCATTTGCTCTTATCATATTTGAAATTAGCCTGATAAAGACACTTTTGCTGGCCAAAGCCCTACTGGACCCTGCCAGGTCGATTCCTGCCCAGGGCATCCCATTCTGTGACTAAAGCAGCCTCTGTTTAAGACCATATAAGCATTTGCTCTTATCATATTTGAAATTAGGCCTGATAAAGACACTTTTGCTGGCCAAAGCCCTACTGGACCCTGCCAGCTCGATTCCTGCCCGGGGCATCCCATTCTGTGACTACAGCAGCCTCTGTTTAAGACCATATAAGCATTTGCTCTTATCATATTTGAAATTAGCCTGATAAAGACACTTTTGCTGGCCAAAGCACTACTGGACCCTGCCAGCTCGATTCCTGCCCGGGGCATCCCATTCTGTGACTACAGCAGCCTCTGTTTAAGACCATATAAGCATTTGCTCTTATCATATTTGAAATTAGGCCTGATAAAGACACTTTTGCTGGCCAAAGCACTACTGGACCCTGCCAGCTCGATTCCTGCCCGGGGCATCCCATTCTGTGACTACAGCAGCCTCTGTTTAAGACCATATAAGCATTTGCTCTTATCATATTTGAAATTAGCCTGATAAAGACACTTTTGCTGGCCAAAGCACTACTGGACCCTGCCAGCTCGATTCCTGCCCGGGGTATCCCATTCTGTGACTAAAGCAGCCTCTGTTTAAGACCATATAAGCATTTGCTCTTATCATATTTGAAATTAGCCTGATAAAGACACTTTTGCTGGCCAAAGCCCTACTGGACCCTGCCAGGTAGATTCCTGCCCAGGGCATCCCATTCTGTGACTAAAGCAGCCTCTGTTTAAGACCATATAAGCATTTGCTCTTATCATATTTGAAATTAGGCCTGATAAAGACACTTTTGCTGGCCAAAGCCCTACTGGACCCTGCCAGCTCGATTCCTGCCCGGGGCATCCCATTCTGTGACTACAGCAGCCTCTGTTTAAGACCATATAAGCATTTGCTCTTATCATATTTGAAATTAGCCTGATAAAGACACTTTTGCTGGCCAAAGCACTACTGGACCCTGCCAGCTCGATTCCTGCCCGGGGCATCCCATTCTGTGACTAAAGCAGCCTCTGTTTAAGACCATATAAGCATTTGCTCTTATCATATTTGAAATTAGGCCTGATAAAGACACTTTTGCTGGCCAAAGCACTACTGGACCCTGCCAGCTCGATTCCTGCCCGGGGCATCCCATTCTGTGACTACAGCAGCCTCTGTTTAAGACCATATAAGCATTTGCTCTTATCATATTTGAAATTAGCCTGATAAAGACACTTTTGCTGGCCAAAGCACTACTGGACCCTGCCAGCTCGATTCCTGCCCGGGGCATCCCATTCTGTGACTAAAGCAGCCTCTGTTTAAGACCATATAAGCATTTGCTCTTATCATATTTGAAATTAGCCTGATAAAGACACTTTTGCTGGCCAAAGCCCTACTGGACCCTGCCAGGTCGATTCCTGCCCAGGGCATCCCATTCTGTGACTAAAGCAGCCTCTGTTTAAGACCATATAAGCATTTGCTCTTATCATATTTGAAATTAGCCTGATAAAGACACTTTTGCTGGCCAAAGCCCTACTGGACCCTGCCAGCTCGATTCCTGCCCGGGGCATCCCATTCTGTGACTACAGCAGCCTCTGTTTAAGACCATATAAGCATTTGCTCTTATCATATTTGAAATTAGGCCTGATAAAGACACTTTTGCTGGCCAAAGCACTACTGGACCCTGCCAGGTCGATTCCTGCCCAGGGCATCCCATTCTGTGACTAAAGCAGCCTCTGTTTAAGACCATATAAGCATTTGCTCTTATCATATTTGAAATTAGGCCTGATAAAGACACTTTTGCTGGCCAAAGCCCTACTGGACCCTGCCAGGTCGATTCCTGCCCAGGGCATCCCATTCTGTGACTAAAGCAGCCTCTGTTTAAGACCATATAAGCATTTGCTCTTATCATATTTGAAATTAGGCCTGATAAAGACACTTTTGCTGGCCAAGGCACTACTGGACCCTGCCAGCTCGATTCCTGCCCGGGGCATCCCATTCTGTGACTACAGCAGCCTCTGTTTAAGACCATATAAGCATTTGCTCTTATCATATTTGAAATTAGCCTGATAAAGACACTTTTGCTGGCCAAAGCACTACTGGACCCTGCCAGCTCGATTCCTGCCCGGGGTATCCCATTCTGTGACTAAAGCAGCCTCTGTTTAAGACCATATAAGCATTTGCTCTTATCATATTTGAAATTAGCCTGATAAAGACACTTTTGCTGGCCAAAGCCCTACTGGACCCTGCCAGGTAGATTCCTGCCCAGGGCATCCCATTCTGTGACTAAAGCAGCCTCTGTTTAAGACCATATAAGCATTTGCTCTTATCATATTTGAAATTAGGCCTGATAAAGACACTTTTGCTGGCCAAAGCCCTACTGGACCCTGCCAGCTCGATTCCTGCCCGGGGCATCCCATTCTGTGACTACAGCAGCCTCTGTTTAAGACCATATAAGCATTTGCTCTTATCATATTTGAAATTAGCCTGATAAAGACACTTTTGCTGGCCAAAGCACTACTGGACCCTGCCAGCTCGATTCCTGCCCGGGGCATCCCATTCTGTGACTAAAGCAGCCTCTGTTTAAGACCATATAAGCATTTGCTCTTATCATATTTGAAATTAGGCCTGATAAAGACACTTTTGCTGGCCAAAGCACTACTGGACCCTGCCAGCTCGATTCCTGCCCGGGGCATCCCATTCTGTGACTACAGCAGCCTCTGTTTAAGACCATATAAGCATTTGCTCTTATCATATTTGAAATTAGCCTGATAAAGACACTTTTGCTGGCCAAAGCACTACTGGACCCTGCCAGCTCGATTCCTGCCCGGGGCATCCCATTCTGTGACTAAAGCAGCCTCTGTTTAAGACCATATAAGCATTTGCTCTTATCATATTTGAAATTAGCCTGATAAAGACACTTTTGCTGGCCAAAGCCCTACTGGACCCTGCCAGGTCGATTCCTGCCCAGGGCATCCCATTCTGTGACTAAAGCAGCCTCTGTTTAAGACCATATAAGCATTTGCTCTTATCATATTTGAAATTAGCCTGATAAAGACACTTTTGCTGGCCAAAGCCCTACTGGACCCTGCCAGCTCGATTCCTGCCCGGGGCATCCCATTCTGTGACTACAGCAGCCTCTGTTTAAGACCATATAAGCATTTGCTCTTATCATATTTGAAATTAGGCCTGATAAAGACACTTTTGCTGGCCAAAGCACTACTGGACCCTGCCAGGTCGATTCCTGCCCAGGGCATCCCATTCTGTGACTAAAGCAGCCTCTGTTTAAGACCATATAAGCATTTGCTCTTATCATATTTGAAATTAGGCCTGATAAAGACACTTTTGCTGGCCAAAGCCCTACTGGACCCTGCCAGGTCGATTCCTGCCCAGGGCATCCCATTCTGTGACTAAAGCAGCCTCTGTTTAAGACCATATAAGCATTTGCTCTTATCATATTTGAAATTAGGCCTGATAAAGACACTTTTGCTGGCCAAGGCACTACTGGACCCTGCCAGGTCGATTCCTGCCCAGGGCATCCCATTCTGTGACTAAAGCAGCCTCTGTTTAAGACCATATAAGCATTTGCTCTTATCATATTTGAAATTAGGCCTGATAAAGACACTTTTGCTGGCCAAAGCCCTACTGGACCCTGCCAGCTCGATTCCTGCCCGGGGCATCCCATTCTGTGACTACAGCAGCCTCTGTTTAAGACCATATAAGCATTTGCTCTTATCATATTTGAAATTAGGCCTGATAAAGACACTTTTGCTGGCCAAAGCCCTACTGGACCCTGCCAGGTCGATTCCTGCCCAGGGCATCCCATTCTGTGACTAAAGCAGCCTCTGTTTAAGACCATATAAGCATTTGCTCTTATCATATTTGAAATTAGCCTGATAAAGACACTTTTGCTGGCCAAAGCCCTACTGGACCCTGCCAGGTCCATTCCTGCCCAGGACATCCCATTCTGTGACTAAAGCAGCCTCTGTTTAAGACCATATAAGCATTTGCTCTTATCATATTTGAAATTAGGCCTGATAAAGACACTTTTGCTGGCCAAAGCACTACTGGACCCTGCCAGCTCGATTCCTGCCCGGGGCATCCCATTCTGTGACTAAAGCAGCCTCTGTTTAAGACCATATAAGCATTTGCTCTTATCATATTTGAAATTAGGCCTGATAAAGACACTTTTGCTGGCCAAAGCCCTACTGGACCCTGCCAGGTCGATTCCTGCCCAGGGCATCCCATTCTGTGACTAAAGCAGCCTCTGTTTAAGACCATATAAGCATTTGCTCTTATCATATTTGAAATTAGCCTGATAAAGACACTTTTGCTGGCCAAAGCCCTACTGGACCCTGCCAGGTCCATTCCTGCCCAGGGCATCCCATTCTGTGACTAAAGCAGCCTCTGTTTAAGACCATATAAGCATTTGCTCTTATCATATTTGAAATTAGGCCTGATAAAGACACTTTTGCTGGCCAAAGCACTACTGGACCCTGCCAGCTCGATTCCTGCCCGGGGCATCCCATTCTGTGACTAAAGCAGCCTCTGTTTAAGACCATATAAGCATTTGCTCTTATCATATTTGAAATTAGCCTGATAAAGACACTTTTGCTGGCCAAAGCCCTACTGGACCCTGCCAGGTCCATTCCTGCCCAGGGCATCCCATTCTGTGACTAAAGCAGCCTCTGTTTAAGACCATATAAGCATTTGCTCTTATCATATTTGAAATTAGGCCTGATAAAGACACTTTTGCTGGCCAAAGCCCTACTGGACCCTGCCAGCTCGATTCCTGCCCGGGGCATCCCATTCTGTGACTACAGCAGCCTCTGTTTAAGACCATATAAGCATTTGCTCTTATCATATTTGAAAATAGGCCTGATAAAGACACTTTTGCTGGCCAAAGCCCTACTGGACCCTGCCAGCTCGATTCCTGCCCGGGGCATCCCATTCTGTGACTACAGCAGCCTCTGTTTAAGACCATATAAGCATTTGCTCTTATCATATTTGAAATTAGGCCTGATAAAGACACTTTTGCTGGCCAAAGCCCTACTGGACCCTGCCAGGTCGATTCCTGCCCAGGGCATCCCATTCTGTGACTAAAGCAGCCTCTGTTTAAGACCATATAAGCATTTGCTCTTATCATATTTGAAATTAGGCCTGATAAAGACACTTTTGCTGGCCAAAGCACTACTGGACCCTGCCAGGTCGATTCCTGCCCAGGGCATCCCATTCTGTGACTAAAGCAGCCTCTGTTTAAGACCATATAAGCATTTGCTCTTATCATATTTGAAATTAGGCCTGATAAAGACACTTTTGCTGGCCAAAGCCCTACTGGACCCTGCCAGGTCGATTCCTGCCCAGGGCATCCCATTCTGTGACTAAAGCAGCCTCTGTTTAAGACCATATAAGCATTTGCTCTTATCATATTTGAAATTAGGCCTGATAAAGACACTTTTGCTGGCCAAAGCACTACTGGACCCTGCCAGGTCCATTCCTGCCCAGGGCATCCCATTCTGTGACTACAGCAGCCTCTGTTTAAGACCATATAAGCATTTGCTCTTATCATATTTGAAATTAGCCTGATAAAGACACTTTTGCTGGGCATAGCACTACTGGACCCTGCAAGGGCATCCCATTCTGTGACTATAGCAGCCTCTGTTTAAGACCATATAAGCATTTGCTCTTATCATATTTGAAATTAGCCTGATAAAGACACTTTTGCTGGCCAAAGCCCTACTGGACCCTGCCAGGTCGATTCCTGCCCAGGGCATCCCATTCTGTGACTAAAGCAGCCTCTGTTTAAGACCATATAAGCATTTGCTCTTATCATATTTGAAATTAGGCCTGATAAAGACACTTTTGCTGGCCAAAGCCCTACTGGACCCTGCCAGCTCGATTCCTGCCCGGGGCATCCCATTCTGTGACTATAGCAGCCTCTGTTTAAGACCATATAAGCATTTGCTCTTATTATATTTGAAATTAGCCTGATAAAGACACTTTTGCTGGCCAAAGCACTACTGGACCCTGCCAGGTCCATTCCTGCCCAGGGCATCCCATTCTGTGACTAAAGCAGCCTCTGTTTAAGACCATATAAGCATTTGCTCTTATTATATTTGAAATTAGGCCTGATAAAGACACTTTTGCTGGCCAAAGCACTACTGGACCCTGCCAGGTCGATTCCTGCCCAGGGCATCCCATTCTGTGACTAAAGCAGCCTCTGTTTAAGACCATATAAGCATTTGCTCTTATTATATTTATATTATAAGACACTTTTGCTGGGCATAGGCTTACTGCTGCCTGCCAGGTGCACTTCTGTTGAGGCATCCCATTCTGTAACATAGCATACCCCTCTTTATTTACACTAAGCAGCTCTCTTATTTACACTAAGCAGGCCTGTTGGAGGCTGAGTGTTACTGCTCACTTTTGGTGTGCATTATATTCTGTTTTATATAGACCCACTGCTGCCTGGGGGTTCTTAAAATATCACCTACTACCACGCCAGTTAGACTATGTCGGGCAGACAAGTGCCTGGAAGTGAAAAGAGGAGTGGCAGAGGCCAAGATTCCGCAGGCAGAGCTCGCATCAGACTGGGGGCCAGTAGCAGCAGGAGTCACGCTGAGAGACCTAATCTGCCAGTATCTGCTAGCGGTCGGGTCTCCACCAGTAACGCATCTGCCGTGGTAGATTGGCTGACGCGCTCATCAACAACATCATCACAACTTACATCTGAGACCCCCAGTCTAGGGTCGGTAGGTTCCTCTGACACAACCCTGAGTTGGCATGCCCCGAGAGCAGTCCCTGTCCTCCCATTGCCTCTGTCCTACGCCGTTCCCTCCCCCAGCGACGTATCCTATGCTTTGGGTTCAGCTCCACTCTTTAGTGAGGAGGACGATCAGATACAGGAGGACAGTCAGCAGCTACTGCCCAGCCAAGAAATGGAGGTGGCTTCTTTAGCTAGGCAGACAAATAGTGATGTGGACAGTGTCGTGGGTGCTGCGAGCGTTCCAGCTCCTGCGCCAGACACTGTTGACGAATCCACGAACATCAGTGACGTACAGCCACAACCCGGTGATGATGATGATGATGACGATGAAGCCGATCGCACTTGGGAGCCGGGTGATGAAGGGGCTTCATCGTCATCATCAGGAGAAGAGGGGCGCAGGTTGCCCCGGAGTCAGCAGCTGAGGCAGCAAGGTGGTAGCAGTCAGCATGGGGGCACAATTCCAAAGGCTGGAGCCGGCCGGGGCCGGGGCCGGGGTAGAGCACCTGCTGTGCGGCAGTCTACCTTATCGGGAGGTAGTGGAGCAGGGGTTCCTGGAGTTGGCAACAGCAGCAGTGAATCAGTGAGGCCAGGGGGTGGGAAAAGTAGCTACTCGGCAGTGTGGCAGTTTTTCCTGAGGCATCCGCAGGAGGGTAACATGGCCACATGCAAGATATGTAGGCAAAAGGTGAAGCGTGGCCAGGGTCCAAATGTTGGCACCACGGCCCTGCGTCAACATATGATGCGTCACCATAAAACGACCTGGGAGAACCGAGGCTCCCAAGGGGTGGTCCAGTCTGCTTCCTCACCAAGTGAGCTCCCAATTTCTGCCAGCCAAGGCTCCAGCACCTCAGCCGAAGGCAGCTGTGCGTCACACCCATCCTCTGTCGCTCCTGCTCCTCCTCCTCCTCCTCCAAGTCATGCATCCCGCCAGCAATCCATCAGCGAAGCCATGTCCAAGAGACAGCAGTATGCGCCCACTCATCCTACGGCGCAGAAGCTGAATGTGCTCCTGTCCAAGTTGCTGGTGCTGCAGTCGCTCCCTTTTCAGGTGGTGGAATCTGCACCTTTCAGAGAACTGATGGCTTGTGCCGAGCCGAGGTGGAGAGTCCCAAGCCGTCATTTCTTTGCCAAGAAGGCAGTACCAGCGCTGCACACTTTTGTTGAACAGAAGGTGGGCCAGTCCTTGAGCCTGTCGGTGTGTAGCAAAATACATGGCAGCGCCGACATCTGGAGCTGTAACTACGGTCAGGGGCAGTACATGTCGTTTACGGCCCACTGGGTGAATGTGGTCCCTTTGCAGCAGCAACTTGGACAGGTCACGCCGCTTCGGCCTCCGCGCTCTCTGCCCATTGGGCCTGTGACACCGTGCGACTCGGCCTCCTCATCCTCCGCCATCTCCTCACCCTCCACTGTAGGCTCAAGTCTCAGTGCCCCTCCAGTCTACCATGTGTGCAGGGCACGGAGGTGTCACGCAGTGCTTCACATGGTTTGTCTTGGCGAACGGAGTCACACAGGGGAGGAACTGCTTAAATGTATTCATCAGGAAATCCAAACATGGCTTACTCCGAGAAAACTTAAAATGGGAATCATGGTTACCGACAATGGGAAGAACATTTTGTCTGCGCTGCGCCAAGGAAGCCTGACCCATGCCCCCTGCATGGCTCACGTCTTCAATCTGGTTGTCAAGCGGTTTCTGAAGTGTTCCCCCCATCTGCAGGACATCCTAACAACTTCACGGAAACTTTGCATGCACTTCAGCCACTCCTACACCGCCAAACACACCCTTCTTGAGCTACAGCGTCAGAATGGTATCCCCCAACATAGTCTGATTTGCGATGTTTCCACCCGTTGGAATTCCACCCTTCACATGTTGGACCGATTATATGAACAGAGAAAAGCCATCACGGATTTCCTGATGATCCAAGCAGATAGGGGGACTCCCCTGTGTAACTTCAATGTCAACCAGTGGCAGCTCATACGTGACACCTGCCGTTTGCTCAGGCCCTTTGAGGAAGCCACTTTATTTGTCAGTCGGCAGGATTACGGGATGAACGACGTGATTCCACTGCTTCATGTACTACAGCACATGTTGGAAACCATGGCTGGTCAGGGCACTGGAGACATGGCGTTTACATCTTACGGCCACATGAACCCCCTTGGAGCTGAACTGGAGGAGGAGGAGGAGGAAGAGGAGGAGGAGGAGTTGCCCAGCGAAACACAGTTTAGGCTTGGCGAAATGGCTGGTTTATCTAGTCAGCGGACAGGAGAGGAGGAGCAGGAGCAGCCAGAGGAGCTAGAGGTTTTTGAGGAAGGAGAGACAGAGGACCCGGGCACACCGTGGCAGTATGCAGTGGAGATGGAGACAGGTAGTCCATCCGAGTCACTTGCGCAAATGGCACGAAGCATGCTCACGTGCTTGCGTAGTGACCCCAGAATTGTTTCCATCTGTCGGCGGGATGACTTCTGGCTGTCCACCTTATTGGACCCTCGCTTCCGGCACAAAATGGGGGCATTTTTTAAACCCACCGAGAGGGAGGACAAACTCAACTACTACAAAGACATTCTACGTAGGCAGTTGGCCGATGCCTATCTGCGCCATGGTCCATACTCTCGCAGGTCTGACTCGAGGGGACCTCTGCGCTCACCTTCCACTGCCATGGCCGCTGGGGGGGTTGGCAGCAGCAGCAGCAGAAGCTCCATCAGCAGCAGCAGCCTCAGTCTTCAGTCGCTAATGAGTAGCTTTCTACACCCGCATAGTGAGGCTACTCATGAGCAGCAGGAAGACCTGGAGCAGGACCTGAACCAGCAGGTCATGTCATACTTTGACATGACCATGCCAACACACCTTGAGGATCCGCTGGACTTCTGGGCAGCCAAACTTGATTTGTGGCCGCAACTAGCAGAGTTTGCCCTGGAAAAGCTGTCCTGCCCGGCAAGTAGCGTGCCATCTGAGCGGGTGTTTAGTGCGGCGGGGGCCATAGTTACGGCGAGGAGAACTCGTCTGTCAACTAAAAATGTGGAGAGACTCACCTTTGTCAAAATGAATCAGGGATGGATCAGCCAGGATTTCCACCCACCAATGCCTGATGCATGCGACTAGATTCAGCATGGTGCCACGTTTTACACTTTCCAAATGGTGCAAAACATATTTATGTCTTTAGGCCATTTTTTGGGCTCCTGCTGCTGCTACTGTCAACTCCTGCCAACTCCAGGGTGTGATTCATCCAATTTTTGGGCTCCTGAGGCCAACTCCAGTGTATATTTGGGCTCCTGCTGCTGCTGCTGCCAACTTCTGCCAACTCCAGGGTGTGATTCATCCAATTTTTGGGCTCCTGAGGCCAACTCCAGTGTATATTTGGGCTCCTGCTGCTGCTACTGTCAACTCCTGCCAACTCCAGGGTGTGATTCATCCAATTTTTGGGCTCCTGAGGCCAACTCCAGTGTATATTTGGGCTCCTGCTGCTGCTGCTGCCAACTTCTGCCAACTCCAGGGTGTGATTCATCCAATTTTTGGGCTCCTGAAGCCAACTCCAGTGTATATTTGGGCTCCTGCTGCTGCTGCTGCCAACTCCTGCCAACTCCAGGGTGTGATTCATCCAATTTTTGGGCTCCTGAGGCCAACTCCAGTGTATATTTGGGCTCCTGCTGCTGCTGCTGCCAACTTCTGCCAACTCCAGGGTGTGATTCATCCAATTTTTGGGCTCCTGAGGCCAACTCCAGTGTATATTTGGGCTCCTGCTGCTGCTACTGTCAACTTCTGCCAACTCCAGGGTGTGATTCATCCAATTTTTGGGCTCCTGAAGCCAACTCCAGTGTATATTTGGGCTCCTGCTGCTGCTACTGTCAACTCCTGCCAACTCCAGGGTGTGATTCATCCAATTTTTGGGCTCCTGAGGCCAACTCCAGTGTATATTTGGGCTCCTGCTGCTGCTACTGTCAACTCCTGCCAACTCCAGGGTGTGATTCATCCAATTTTTGGGCTCCTGAGGCCAACTCCAGTGTATATTTGGGCTCCTGCTGCTGCTACTGTCAACTCCTGCCAACTCCAGGGTGTGATTCATCCAATTTTTGGGCTCCTGAAGCCAACTCCAGTGTATATTTGGGCTCCTGCTGCTGCTACTGTCAACTTCTGCCAACTCCAGGGTGTGATTCATCCAATTTTTGGGCTCCTGAAGCCAACTCCAGTGTATATTTGGGCTCCTGCTGCTGCTGCTGCCAACTTCTGCCAACTCCAGGGTGTGATTCATCCAATTTTTGGGCTCCTGAGGCCAACTCCAGTGTATATTTGGGCTCCTGCTGCTGCTACTGTCAACTTCTGCCAACTCCAGGGTGTGATTCATCCAATTTTTGGGCTCCTGAAGCCAACTCCAGTGTATATTTGGGCTCCTGCTGCTGCTACTGTCAACTCCTGCCAACTCCAGGGTGTGATTCATCCAATTTTTGGGCTCCTGAGGCCAACTCCAGTGTATATTTGGGCTCCTGCTGCTGCTACTGTCAACTCCTGCCAACTCCAGGGTGTGATTCATCCAATTTTTGGGCTCCTGAAGCCAACTCCAGTGTATATTTGGGCTCCTGCTGCTGCCAACTTCTGCCAACTCCAGGGTGTGATTCATCCAATTTTTGGGCTCCTGAAGCCAACTCCAGTGTATATTTGGGCTCCTGCTGCTGCTGCTGTCAACTCCTGCCAACTCCAGGGTGTGATTCATCCAATTTTTGGGCTCCTGAAGCCAACTCCAGTGTATATTTGGGCTCCTGCTGCTGCTGCTGTCAACTCCTGCCAACTCCAGGGTGTGATTCATCCAATTTTTGGGCTCCTGAAGCCAACTCCAGTGTATATTTGGGCTCCTGCTGCTGCTACTGTCAACTCCTGCCAACTCCAGGGTGTGATTCATCCAATTTTTGGGCTCCTGAGGCCAACTCCAGTGTATATTTGGGCTCCTGCTGCTGCTACTGTCAACTCCTGCCAACTCCAGGGTGTGATTCATCCAATTTTTGGGCTCCTGAGGCCAACTCCAGTGTATATTTGGGCTCCTGCTGCTGCTACTGTCAACTCCTGCCAACTCCAGGGTGTGATTCATCCAATTTTTGGGCTCCTGAAGCCAACTCCAGTGTATATTTGGGCTCCTGCTGCTGCTGCTGCCAACTTCTGCCAACTCCAGGGTGTGATTCATCCAATTTTTGGGCTCCTGAAGCCAACTCCAGTGTATATTTGGGCTCCTGCTGCTGCTACTGTCAACTCCTGCCAACTCCAGGGTGTGATTCATCCAATTTTTGGGCTCCTGAAGCCAACTCCAGTGTATATTTGGGCTCCTGCTGCTGCTGCTGTCAACTCCTGCCAACTCCAGGGTGTGATTCATCCAATTTTTGGGCTCCTGAAGCCAACTCCAGTGTATATTTGGGCTCCTGCTGCTGCTGCTGCCAACTCCTGCCAACTCCAGGGTGTGATTCATCCAATTTTTGGGCTCCTGAAGCCAACTCCAGTGTATATTTGGGCTCCTGCTGCTGCTGCTGCCAACTTCTGCCAACTCCAGGGTGTGATTCATCCAATTTTTGGGCTCCTGAAGCCAACTCCAGTGTATATTTGGGCTCCTGCTGCTGCTGCTGCCAACTCCTGCCAACTCCAGGGTGTGATTCATCCAATTTTTGGGCTCCTGAGGCCAACTCCAGTGTATATTTGGGCTCCTGCTGCTGCTACTGTCAACTCCTGCCAACTCCAGGGTGTGATTCATCCAATTTTTGGGCTCCTGAGGCCAACTCCAGTGTATATTTGGGCTCCTGCTGCTGCTACTGTCAACTCCTGCCAACTCCAGGGTGTGATTCATCCAATTTTTGGGCTCCTGAAGCCAACTCCAGTGTATATTTGGGCTCCTGCTGCTGCTACTGTCAACTCCTGCCAACTCCAGGGTGTGATTCATCCAATTTTTGGGCTCCTGAGGCCAACTCCAGTGTATATTTGGGCTCCTGCTGCTGCTACTGTCAACTCCTGCCAACTCCAGGGTGTGATTCATCCAATTTTTGGGCTCCTGAAGCCAACTCCAGTGTATATTTGGGCTCCTGCTGCTGCCAACTTCTGCCAACTCCAGGGTGTGATTCATCCAATTTTTGGGCTCCTGAAGCCAACTCCAGTGTATATTTGGGCTCCTGCTGCTGCTGCTGTCAACTCCTGCCAACTCCAGGGTGTGATTCATCCAATTTTTGGGCTCCTGAAGCCAACTCCAGTGTATATTTGGGCTCCTGCTGCTGCTGCTGTCAACTCCTGCCAACTCCAGGGTGTGATTCATCCAATTTTTGGGCTCCTGAAGCCAACTCCAGTGTATATTTGGGCTCCTGCTGCTGCTACTGTCAACTCCTGCCAACTCCAGGGTGTGATTCATCCAATTTTTGGGCTCCTGAGGCCAACTCCAGTGTATATTTGGGCTCCTGCTGCTGCTACTGTCAACTCCTGCCAACTCCAGGGTGTGATTCATCCAATTTTTGGGCTCCTGAGGCCAACTCCAGTGTATATTTGGGCTCCTGCTGCTGCTACTGTCAACTCCTGCCAACTCCAGGGTGTGATTCATCCAATTTTTGGGCTCCTGAAGCCAACTCCAGTGTATATTTGGGCTCCTGCTGCTGCTGCTGCCAACTTCTGCCAACTCCAGGGTGTGATTCATCCAATTTTTGGGCTCCTGAAGCCAACTCCAGTGTATATTTGGGCTCCTGCTGCTGCTACTGTCAACTCCTGCCAACTCCAGGGTGTGATTCATCCAATTTTTGGGCTCCTGAAGCCAACTCCAGTGTATATTTGGGCTCCTGCTGCTGCTGCTGTCAACTCCTGCCAACTCCAGGGTGTGATTCATCCAATTTTTGGGCTCCTGAAGCCAACTCCAGTGTATATTTGGGCTCCTGCTGCTGCTGCTGCCAACTCCTGCCAACTCCAGGGTGTGATTCATCCAATTTTTGGGCTCCTGAAGCCAACTCCAGTGTATATTTGGGCTCCTGCTGCTGCTGCTGCCAACTTCTGCCAACTCCAGGGTGTGATTCATCCAATTTTTGGGCTCCTGAAGCCAACTCCAGTGTATATTTGGGCTCCTGCTGCTGCTGCTGCCAACTCCTGCCAACTCCAGGGTGTGATTCATCCAATTTTTGGGCTCCTGAGGCCAACTCCAGTGTATATTTGGGCTCCTGCTGCTGCTACTGTCAACTCCTGCCAACTCCAGGGTGTGATTCATCCAATTTTTGGGCTCCTGAGGCCAACTCCAGTGTATATTTGGGCTCCTGCTGCTGCTACTGTCAACTCCTGCCAACTCCAGGGTGTGATTCATCCAATTTTTGGGCTCCTGAAGCCAACTCCAGTGTATATTTGGGCTCCTGCTGCTGCTGCTGCCAACTTCTGCCAACTCCAGGGTGTGATTCATCCAATTTTTGGGCTCCTGAGGCCAACTCCAGTGTATATTTGGGCTCCTGCTGCTGCTACTGTCAACTCCTGCCAACTCCAGGGTGTGATTCATCCAATTTTTGGGCTCCTGAGGCCAACTCCAGTGTATATTTGGGCTCCTGCTGCTGCTACTGTCAACTCCTGCCAACTCCAGGGTGTGATTCATCCAATTTTTGGGCTCCTGAGGCCAACTCCAGTGTATATTTGGGCTCCTGCTGCTGCTACTGTCAACTCCTGCCAACTCCAGGGTGTGATTCATCCAATTTTTGGGCTCCTGAAGCCAACTCCAGTGTATATTTGGGCTCCTGCTGCTGCTACTGTCAACTCCTGCCAACTCCAGGGTGTGATTCATCCAATTTTTGGGCTCCTGAAGCCAACTCCAGTGTATATTTGGGCTCCTGCTGCTGCTGCTGCCAACTTCTGCCAACTCCAGGGTGTGATTCATCCAATTTTTGGGCTCCTGAAGCCAACTCCAGTGTATATTTGGGCTCCTGCTGCTGCTACTGTCAACTCCTGCCAACTCCAGGGTGTGATTCATTCAATTTTTGGGCTCCTGAAGCCAACTCCAGTGTATATTTGGGCTCCTGCTGCTGCTGCTGCCAACTTCTGCCAACTCCAGGGTGTGATTCATCCAATTTTTGGGCTCCTGAGGCCAACTCCAGTGTATATTTGGGCTCCTGCTGCTGCTACTGTCAACTCCTGCCAACTCCAGGGTGTGATTCATCCAATTTTTGGGCTCCTGAAGCCAACTCCAGTGTATATTTGGGCTCCTGCTGCTGCTGCTGTCAACTCCTGCCAACTCCAGGGTGTGATTCATCCAATTTTTGGGCTCCTGAAGCCAACTCCAGTGTATATTTGGGCTCCTGCTGCTGCTGCTGCCAACTCCTGCCAACTCCAGGGTGTGATTCATCCAATTTTTGGGCTCCTGAAGCCAACTCCAGTGTATATTTGGGCTCCTGCTGCTGCTGCTGCCAACTCCTGCCAACTCCAGGGTGTGATTCATCCAATTTTTGGGCTCCTGAGGCCAACTCCAGTGTATATTTGGGCTCCTTCTGCCCCTCATAGTGATGCCACTTCAACTCTCTGCAATTGTGCCGCTCTGCGATTCTATTAGCGATGCCTCTGATCTGCATGTGATATTTCTTCAAAGTATTATTTAACTAACCCAGCACGCATCCTGTGCGTGTTACAGCAAGGCTGAATGGTTTACAACCCTATTGAGGCTGTAGGAGGCTCAGAAATAGCCGTTTTTAATAGCGATTCGTCGCGAATTTATTCGGGTCGAAACGATTTTTGTCGGAAAATTCGGCGAATCAGTCGAATCGAATTTTTCAAAAGTTCGCTCATCTCTAGTCGTGACTGTGGGCACGGTTTAAGGACCAAAATTTCCCCTCTTTACTGTTTTCAAAAGTTGGGAGGTATGGTTTAACCCAACCTTCAAGTCTTTTAGACTGGGTTTTGGTCCTCTTTGATATCTAGGATTTTGTAATCTGAGAAAGCCGGTCGGATGACAAAACTTGTCTAACAGGCTGATTCATCACTAACGCCAAGTAGTGACAGATGAGCGTCTGTAGCAGGCATTTCAGAGCGCCCGCTAGTAGTCACTGTGCTCGGCCGTGGGTCGCTAGTTCATACCTGTGCTGTGCGCAATGATGAATACATTGTGATGAGTCGCTATTTGACCAGTACAGCGCTGTATGTGAGCGCATGTTAGCGACTGGTCAGTGCGACCGACTCACAACATATTCATTAAAAAAACATCCTCACAAAACTCAGGTGCTGAAAAATGCTTCTCTGAAGCCCAGAGCGCAGAAGGCGGTGTGTTTAAAGTCTGTTTTTCAGCATCTATCCACCAGTAACAAAGCAAAAACATATGGAATTACATTGTAATAACATTGTAACATGAACACATTAATGCCAGACCTGTAATGCCATTTCTGCAGAAATATATAAAACATGAAAACATTTTGAAAAAACTGCATTTCCAATGCCAGAAGAGGTCACAACATTATTTGAGATTTAAAAAAAAAAAAGAAAAAAACACGCTTAAAGAGAAGAAAAGGATCGTCCATTGAAATGTATGGGAGAGCGACAGGTAGCGAGAGGTAATACGTGGCGCTCTTTCAGGCTGAACGCCTGCGCTGTACGCTGAGGCTGGGATAATGATGAATCGGACGCTACATTGCGTTATCCCAGTCGCTCCACAGATTCTGCTTGATAAATGTGTAATTGCGTGCCGTGTCCGGCGTTGACCAGTCGCTATCTGTCGCTACCTGTCATTAACCAGCCACTACCTGACGCTATCCCTTCATGAATAAGGGCCTAAGACAATTGCAGCAGATCTAGTTGCCTGGACTTATTGTAACCAACATATAACAAACCTCTCCTAGGAGTGTTCTGAGAGCTCTGAGAGACCAGAGTCCCTGAGGTGGGTCACAGGGAGCACTTCTGTGTTTGGATGTGTTTCCATTACTATAGATACATATGGTTCGGATGTGTCATCCAGATCAGGAGAGATCAATTCACTTGAATATTTGAAATGAACTAGTTTTAGTGGATCACGTGCAGCATTTACTGCGAAAACATTTCTTCACTTTGAGGAAATCTAGAGCGAATGACATCAACATGCAGAGGAGCGCAACCTCTGAGGTGCGAGGGCGACAACTGATTTAGTGACATTCATGTAAATAGATTTTGATTGCACTTTTTATACCTCTATTTGCATTAGCAGCATAAAATAATCCATAGAAACCTGCTAAAACGGTCTTAACTGCATTGTAAAACGTCTATAGGCCGGCCATCCTGCAATTAGAAACAGACAAATTGTGCCATTTAGGGAGGCAACCCCCTCTTAAAGGGAATGTCCACTTTCAATGGCTTTTTGGAAAGTGTATATTTTTTGTGCCAAAATCATGTACTGAAGGTGTTGAGTTTATCTGGTATTTCTTTTTATTTTTCTAATGCAGGAACATGGCTGGGGGGGGGGGGGTCCTTCTTTGAGGTGTAACATGTATTAAAAATGTTTCTATTATTGTAACAGTTACACCCTATCTCCTATCCACCCTTCAACGAGGGGGCTTGGCCTAATTTAATAACTGTTCCTCTTTCCAACCCCGAAAAGTTGGGGGGGTTTGAGCACAGGTGGGGGGGCACCATTTCTAATCTTTGCTGCGGGCGCCAGAAAGGCTTGCCATGAAGAATACAGCTATCTGCGAGAATTACGTGAATTGCAGGGCACATTCATCATTGACACTTCAAACGCACCTTGCGGCCCCAGGTGCTTCCTGGGCCCACGCCTGTCTGAGGGTCGCTCCTCTGTTAATCGCCCACCTGGGCACAGCTGGTGGGGAGCAGCATCTCTGCAATACACTTAGAGGCTGATTCATTACTAACGGCAGGTATCGGCAGATGAGCGTCTGTATAGCGGCGCTTAGAGCGACCGCTAGTAGACGCTGTAAGCGGGCGTTGTAACAGAGCGCCTCAGTTGCTGTAGTAACCTGGCCCGCATTGATGAATGTGATGTGTGTTGGGCGCTCTAACACCAGTACAGCACTGCAGGGAGCGAAAGATAGCGCCAGGTCAGTGCGTCCAACTCTCTGCGTTCCACACCATACTTATCAGAAAAGGACACACACAGCGTCGGCGCTCTAAATCTGGTCACTGTAGCATAGAGCCCCAGACGCTGTGTGATTAAAGTCTGTTTTTGAACACATATCCACCAGTAACAAAGCGAAAACACCTGGAATGACATTGTTTCAACACTGTGACATTAATACATTTAGTGCCAGACCTGTAATGACAATTCTGCATAAAAATATAAAAAGTCAAAAAAGTTTCTAAAAATGGTTGCTTGCAGCCAGGAGAGGTCACACAGTGATTTGAGCAAAAAATAAATAAATAAATAAATAGAGATGAGCGAACCGGTTCGGACAAACCGGAATTCGCTCCGAATTTCAGGAAATATTCGATTCGGCACGAACCCAAATATTTTGTGGTTCGTGCCGATCGAATTTTTCCTGAAATAAAAAAAAAAAAATGCCGGCATGGTAGGAGCGGGCCGGCCGGCTCCGCTGACAGCGGAACCGGCCGGCCCCCTCCCACCATGCCCGCATTTTTGATGGGGAACTTCGTAAAAGTTCGATTCGGCCGAACCAGAATTTCTTTGTGAAATTAGGTGAATCGGCCGAATCGAACTTTTCAAAAGTTCGCTCATCTCTATAAATAAAGTCAAACACGCTGTTTAAACACAAGCAAATGAACGGGCATTGAAATGTATGGGAGAGCGACACTGAGCGACAGGTAATACCTGGCACCCTGGAAGCTAGAGCACCATCGCTATACACTGAGCTGCCTGTAATAATACATCGGACGCTACATGGCGCTGTTAGAGGCGCTCACCAGATTCGCTTTCATAAATGCGGTTTCCCGTACAGCGCCCGTCATTCACCAGACACTGCCTGCCGCTATGAGGCACTACCTGGCACTATAACTTCTTAAACAGCCCCCAAAGTGTATTTTATGGAAGCCACTACCTGCAATTCTGTTGCTATTGGAAAATGACAGCGATGACAGTGCCATCAGATTTGGCCCAGAAACAAAAGACTGGGGCACACGCTGGAATTACCTGTAAACCAGGCTGGCAGCTGTGCACTCACAGTCCAGTTAGGCTGCTTAAAGCGGAACATAACCCAGTATTCTGATCTCGGGATTTGTTCAGGCCACCCCCAATTGGGATGCCCTGCTGTGTGAAACTCCCCAGAACACCCTATGGTACATGCTCGGACTCCTGTGCAATCGAAGTCGTTAGCTGTGGATATGTAATGCTCAGAAAATGGCTCTATTTACAGATCCAGAGCTGCGGGAGCGCAGCGGCAGCATCGCCAGCAGCATGCGCGGAGAGCACTCACAACCCAAAGATGCAGCAATAAGGACGCCGGATGTTTACAGGAAGCAGCTGAGTTCTACAATGCCCTGGTGGGGGGGGGCACCCTGTCTTATCACATCATGGAGAGTGGAATGCTGCTTTAACCCTTTAAGTGCCAAGCACGGCTTGTCCGGGCCTTAAGTGCCAAGCAAGTAGGTGTTACATGCTTGACCCCTGTATCGATTTGGCTGGGTCTCCTCTTTAATTTGGTGCCATCTGATCCCCCCTGGGGGCTCGGATGGCTCCAGGAGAACCCCCGGAATAGCGCCCCCCCCCCCCCCGCTTTGGCAGTGACCGTTGCTAACTGTAAAAAAAAAAAAAATGACATTTACTCACATGCGGACGCGATGCCTCCCGCCGGGTCTCTTCTTCACCGGGGGGAGGGGCTCTGTTGGCCCTCCGGGCTCTTCCGTGGTGAGGAGTGGGCGAGAAATTGCCCTCCCCTTCACTTTCTGGATCGCGACTGCTAGCCCCGCCCCCTGGGGCCGGGTGACGTCACTTTGATGTCACTGGGCAGCCAGCTTCTTAACACCCGCACCCGAGACTTTCAGTCTTGCCCGGTGCTTGGAGGAGAGAGGTCGGGAGGGGGAAGGGCTGTGATCCCTGCCCCCCCAGCCCCACTCCACCAAGCACCTGGCAGCTGTCATCTGGGATCGCCGGGGGACAGAGGAGGATCAGAGGTAAGTAAAGAAAAAAAGTAAATAAAAGTCATTGTTTTTATTGTGTCTGTGTTTTTATTTTTACTGTTAAGCCCTTGTGAACTGCCAAGGGATCCATGAGACCCCTATACCAGTTCACAAGGCTGGGGGCTGGCAAGTCACCTGCAACTAGCAGGTGACTTGCCATTAACTCCCGGCACCCCATTTACCTGCCTCCCCAAAGCCCAGGGGGGGCAGAAGAGCCTGGGCCCTCAGAGGGTATGTGGGCTTGCAGGCTGCAGGGTGGGGGGCCACAAAAGCTGGCCCCTGCACCCTGTTCCTACAAGCCCCCATAGCTGGTCCCGGGCTGGTTATGATGGGTAAGGGGGCCCTATGTCGTTTTTTTTTTAATTAACTCCTTATGCTCTGTCGCCCAGCAGCTATAAAAGGCTTCCAGCAGGAGAGCAGAATCCAGAGTGATCAGCGTGGGACACAGTGGCCGAGGATGGATGGGAGGTAAGTATTAAAAAAAAATAATAAATAAAATATTTTTTTCTCCTTGTGTCTGTTTTTTTACACTTAACCCTTTGTGAACTGTTAAAGGATCCATGAGACCTCCGTACCAGTTCACAAGGCTGGGGGCTGGCAATTCACCTTCGGCTAGCGGGTGACTTGCCATTAACCTCCCGCCACCCCTAATTACCTGCTTCCGCAAAGCCCGGGGGGGGTAGAAGAGCCTGGCCCACGGAGCTTGTAGCCGGCAGGGCGGGGGGCCACTAAAGCTGGCCCCTGCACCCTGTCCCTACAACCCCTCATAGCTGGTCCCGGGCTGGTTATGATGGGTAAGGGGGACCCCATGTAATTTTTGGGGGAGGATTTTTAAGGGTTTTGTGTTTTATTTGTAAATGTTATAAAGTGCTCTTTTCAGTTTAGGGGGGGTCTTCTGGACTAGAATGGTGGGGGCTACTGATACATATGTGGTACCGTTGTAATCGGGAGAAATGGGGATTTCACATGCAATATGGTTTTCTTTAATAAAACAAATGTATTTAAAATAAAGGAGACAATTTTCTAAAAAATATTTTTTTATTTATATTTTGTTTTTTTTAAGCAATAATATTTAAAAGAACAGTAGAAAAAATACAAACAAGACACTTGATGTTAAAGGCTAAACTCTGCTGCAAAAAAAAAAAAAATATATATATATATATATCATTTTCCTGGAAATTCCTGCAAAAATCACGGTTAAACATGGCACAAAAAGTTGAACAATAAAGGTTGACATTACCTGTCAACAGAAAGTGACAAAGTCTCAAGTAGGTTGGCAGTTAAAAGGGTTGAAAGTAGCTATGCATGTTGGGGGACCTTGCGCTTTCAGATTTAGCTTGTTTTTTCTTGTTTGCATATTGTTATTTTAGGAAAACATGTCTTTTATTCTGCTTTTTTATACATTTTTTAGGGAAACCCTGTGCAACCTAAGAATTCTTCAATTGGTTACTTCCAGAAAGATGAAGCCACAACAAAAAGCTGTGTATGCTTAGAAAGCTTAACATGTGTACTTTCGGGGAATATATGGTTTATGGGGCTATTCCAAATGTAAAGGGTTGTTTTGGTTGAAAAACCGCAAGGTGCGCACTTTGTTAGCAGAGCTAAAATTTTCAAGTAAAATGACCGTTACGCACATGCTTTACTTTGGGGTGTTTGCCAACTCTTCCCCTGACAGTACCTATGCATGTTGGGTATTGTTCTGTTTGGGGGACCTTGCTTATTCAGATGTATTTTGTTTTTTCTTGTTTGTATATAGTTTTTTTAGGAAAATGTGGCTTTGATTCTTCTTTTTTATTCTTTTTTAGGAAAACTCTGCGCAACCAAAGAATTCATTGAGGGATTACTTCAAGAAAACTGTGCCCATGTCAACAAGCCTGATACACATAGAAAGCTCAATGTGTGTACTTCCAGAGAATATATAGTTAGTGGGGGGTATTTCAAATGTAAAAGGTTGTTTTTCTAGAAAAACTGCAGGGTGCGCATAGCACATAACATAGTTATATTTTGTGCAGTTTCAGTTTGGGGGCGTGCTCTGGGCAGGAAAGGGTGTGTACCAATACATATGTGGTACCGCTGTAACTGGGAGAAATTGGGATTTTACACGCAATAACATTTTATTGATAAATTTACATTTTTTATTGCAAAAAATACTACAAATTGTAAAAACAAGACATTTCATGTTGAAGCCCAGCTGAACATGTGGAGCACAAAATAGTGAAACATGGTCTGGCAACAGAGCGTGACAAAAACTCTAGAAAGGCTAGCACTTAAAGGGTTAAAAAAAGGGGACCAACAACGTATAGGGCAGACTCCAGGGCTGACCAATCACCTACCCCCTGGGGCATGCCAATTTAGGATTCCCTGCTATGTTAGAGCATCCCCAGAGCCTTGCCATGTTCAAATAGGCCGGCGACAGACTGCAGAGAGGCTGAGGATGCGGCTGCTCCCCTTTTGCAATGCCAGAACTCAAACACAGCTGTATTTATACCTCCCAACTATCCCTGATTTGGAGGGACTGTCCCTCTTTTAAGTCCATGTCCCCCTGTTCCTCGTTGTTCTCCTCTGTCCTTCTTTGAAGTGTAACATGCAGATCTGCCGATGCCTATTCAAAGTGTTTATATTTCTATCTATCAATCAATGAGGGGGCGTGGCTTAATTCAACAAATGTCCCTATTTACTACCCTGAAAAGTTGCAAGGTATGTGTATGCTGTGCAATAAAATGCATTGCATATAGTGCATAGATTTTTCTTTAACAGGTGTTGGTCCCGCTGTCTGTTCATCACAACAAGCTCAGGGGGCATCCATAATGCTGGAGTCCCCCTCAAAGATAACCTCCCAGACTGCTCGTAATAGTCATCTTCATTACAAGCCAGCGCCGGGAAAGGAGTCCCATGATTGGCCGCCGGGCGGTCACATAGGCCATAGTCACTTTCTCTGCGCCGGCCACCGGCAGGACCTGCCCACGTGACTGCCTGGCGGCCAATCACGGGACTCCTTTCCTAATGAAGGTGAGTATTACGAGGGGTCTGGGAGGTTATCTGCGAGGGGGACTCCAGCATTCTAGATGCCCCCTCTGAGCAAGTTGTGATGAACAGACAGCGGGACCAACACCTGTTAAAGAAAAAACGGGTGTTGGTCCAGTTTAAAGTGGACCAAAACCCAGCGGGATCGGCCCGGGAATTTATAAGATTCCCCCCCAGGGCATCAAAAATTGGGATGCCCCGCTGTGTGAAACCCCCCAGGTCCCCGCTACACTTACCTTACTTCCCGGTCCAACAGCGCATGCATGGGCCGCGGCCACATCCCCCCTATCCCTCTAGCAGGGCACGTGCCCACACCAGTCATTTGTGAATGCCTGGGGTGGGCACGCTCCAAGTTAGAGGGAAGTGGGGGATGTGGCCGCAAGCACGCTCAGCGGCTCCGAGCTGACTGGTTGAGCGGCCGCTCATGCGTCGTAGGACCGGGATGAGGTGAGTTTCCTTGGGCGATCTGGGGGGTTTCACGTCCGGGGGAAAGAACCAAAACCCAAAATCTCAAAATCCTGGGTTTTGATCCACTTTAATTGAAGACATTTTTTCAATAATATCAAGCTGGTTCACTAGATTTGCCACCTGGCTGCTCATTTTTTTTTCTTTACTAACCACTGGTCTAGTGGTGCCGGAATTTTTTTACTGATAATTGAGGATGGGAAAAGTATACCTGCAATTACAATTACAAGTAAAAAAACAAAAACTGCCAGGCCAGTGGCCTGTAAATAAAAAAAAAATTACTGGCCAGGTGGCAACCCTATGTATTTGAGTTTGATACCCCTGCTGAGATAGGATGTAACATTTACAACAATATAAACTATTTAAAGGCAAATTAATCATTTATTGATGCAGATCTTCATATTATAGCTCAAAGAAGGACAAATGGGAACAACGAGGGACAGGGGGACACAGACTCAAAAGAGGGACAGTCCCGGCAAATCATGGACACTTGGGAGGTATGCATAAGTGGGCTCCCTCACCTTAGCAGTGCCATAGCAGCAGTGTTCACTTCTCTTGTAGATTTTGGTGTTCAGTTGCCAATAGCAACATATTGCAATGTAACACAGCAGGAAGAAGTCCATTTTGAAGTGGAACTCCAGTCTCAATGTAACCCCCAGCCTTGCCAAAAATTGCTTTACTTCACCAGGTTAATTCCTGGTTTTAGCTTCCTAAGTCTGTTTAATTGTAGAGGCACATAAACTATGATGCCCCAGGGGTTTTGTTCCTGCCCCCTGGGGCACCCCGTACGGGGATGCCCTGCTGTGTGCAACCCCCTAGGTCGTCCAATCTGAATTACCCTTCCCCGGTCCTACGGTGCATGTGCAGCCTCTTGTCCAATCAAAGCGTGCTGGCAGTCACATCCCACGCTACCCTCTAACAGGGAGCGTGCCGTGCTGACCATTTACAAAAGCCTAGTGTGGGCATGCGTCCTGCTAAAGGGATAGTGGGGATGCGCCCCCTGCTCGCACATGCGCGGTTGGACAGGGCAAGGTAAGTTTCCAGGTGACACAGCGGGACATCCTAATTCTGGATCCCCCGGGGGGAGGGAATCTAGTGGCCCTGGAATTCCCGTCTGGGTTGGGGCTTGACTTTAAGAAGTCACTCTTTGCCTTGTACCTTTAAATAGAAGGCATTTTAATCTCTTTAATCATGCAATGTGGCCCAACACGGGTCTCTCCCGAAACTGGCTTCTATTTAGGGATAATTATTTAAAGTGGAACAAAACTTTCCCAGGTTTTGTTCCGTGCCCCTAATTGGGATGCCCTGCTGTATGAAAACCCCCATTTGCCTAATAAAACTCAACTCTCCTCGGTCCAACAGAGCGTGCACAGGCTCTCGTCCAATCAGAGCCCTTTGCTATGTTTACATTATTGGCAAAGGGCTCTGATTGTCTTCAATGGGTAGTGTGCACTGCTACATCCCCGGTGGCATGCGTGTTACCCTGAATAGCTGGGGCGGGCGTGCACGCAGCCTGGAGTGCAGGGGATGCAGCAGCACACTCCCCATTGAAAAAAAATCTGAACAATTTTCCAAAACGCAAACAGCTCTAATTGGGCGAGAGCCCAGGCATACGCTGTTGGACCGGGGAAAAGTACGTTATTACCGGTGCCCTGGGGGGTTACACACAGCGGGACAACCCGATTCGATCTAGCCAAAAGCTGATGATGAGCTCACCTGTTACATTGGAAGGATTCTGGGACTTGTAGTCATAAAGTATACGAAGAACTTTATTAAAAGCCAGGAAAGTTCCTACTTTAACACAGAGCCACAGGAATATAAATAAATCACAGGTCTGGAGGCAGGTAATATATGGGTCTATTTTACATCCCAGAAGAGAAAATAAGGTAGAATGCCAAATCCCTGATGAAATGGTAGTTTTCCTTTAATATCCTTTGGGGGGTGGGTAGTGGTGGACTGTCCAGCCAGTGGCATCTCTGCTGCTTCCTGGCCAGTCACTCAGTGTACCGCAAGACTGAGGCTAAATCATTAGGGTGAGGACATGGGCTGGGGTTGCTTGGGTGAGGGGATAGAGTGGTGAAGTGGATGGAGGCTGGGGTTGGATGGAAGTGTTAGTAAAGGTAGCAGCTCAGAATCCTCCAAAGCAGTGCAGCCCACCAGGCATTTGCCCCCATCTCCCTATAGTCAGTCCGCCCCTAGGAGTGGGGCATCACCAGTTAGAATGCCTCCATTTAAAAAAAATGAATGTTGGCTTACTTCAAGCAGTGTCCAACATCAAGGTGAAGGGGAAAGGAGAAATGTCTGCCTACAGGACAGGATTTTACCTTCCTGCTGTGTCCCAGCATTGCATTAAAGTGGACCAAATCCCAGGATTTTGACTACCCTGGGCTTTTGTTTTTGCCCTCCGGGAACCCCGATTGGGGGTGTCCCCCTGTGTGAAACCCTCCAGCTCGCCTAATTTCACCCACCCCTCCCTGGTCCTAAGATGCATGCGCAGCCCCCTCGTTCAATCAGCCCCTTCGTCCAGGAGCCCCTCTAATTCATGTGGATCTGAGTGCACTGGCGGCCGCATCCCCCGCTACTCTCTAACAGGGAGCATGCCCACACCAGCCATTCACAAATGCCACAAGTATCCTTCTCTAATCTCTAATCATCTCTAATCTCCAAGGTCGCAGAACCTATCTTCAATCTTGCAAGTAAGCTATTCAGCCTAACGGCACTATAAGTCTCAGCAAGTCCTCTAGTCTCCCACACCACAGGATCGCTCCTGATCTGTACTGTCACTGTACCATCTAGACTGCCAGTAAAAGTTCAGTTTATCCTGACCTGGCCACTGCCTGTTATTGCTACCCAACACCTAGCAAGGGATCTCCTGGGACCCCCGGTTGGTAGGGTAACCAGTGCCACCAAACCCTCCTGGCGTTACGACACGGGGACCTCATACCATCTGGGTCTACGGACTTTAACATCTATCTGGAACCTAGGCTTTGCCTGCCACTCCAAAAGCCGGTGACCCACAGCTGCCTTCCAGGTTCCCTAACCTGGTCACCACATAGCTTTTGATTTAGCGTCACGAACAGGGTTCGAAGTGTGTGCCTGTATGCCCATAAGTCACCGTGTATTATCAAGTCCTTCCCCAGTTATCGGACTAAGACGAAATTTGCACGAAAAAAAAAAAAAAATAAATTCACAATTCACTGTACGGGAATTTTCTATACAATTGCGCGGAAGGTGAAGTAAGGGCCGCCATTGTGATCACTAAAACGGTTAAAGAATGCCTGAAGGGGTTAATTCCTGGTGCAGATTTCCCGCGCCGCGAGCTGTCGGAGCTCCGCCCAGCCAGACGCCAGCGGTAACGCCTCTCCCCCTTCAGCGCCAGCCGGAACTAAAGATCCGCTCTGTGGTGCATAGGGGAAGATATTCAACCCCGGACCAAACAAGAAGTTCCTGGGTGCTTTGAAATTCCTCCGGCTCTCCGAGACTTCATCGGAACGCCAGCACAAGTGTGTCGCGGCTGCTGCAGAACCTCCGACGACCTGACAACGCACTCAAGGACAACGCTCTCAAGGACAATGTTCTCGAGGACTGCGTACCCAATAGACGACGCACTCAACTTCTTAAAGGGCCGGTGCACCCCAATTTTCCTGCCGATAGCGCATTACCATTCAGCAGCAACATGTCTGATCCAAATTCACCAGAGTCTGCTGATGAGGGGGACCCTCCAGTTCCGGCAGCTGGATCATCTTCTCCAAGGGAAAATCAGAGGAGATTGCCACCATCACCTCCGATGCCATGAAATCCTATAGGAGCCCCAGCTGTCTCTCCAGTCTTTATAGGGAACCCCGTTCTGCCCACCTATAATGGGGACCCCTTCATGCTGCGAGACTTCGAGGAGAAGATTCAGGGTCTCTTTCTCTTTTATTCTCTTTCCCCTGACCAGCAGGTGCAGTTGCTAGCGTGACAATTTCAGGGATCAGCCTTAGATGAGGTCTGTACCTGGCCCTCCACTGAGAAGGCGACGGTGGAGCAGATCTTTGAGGGACTCCGCCCAGAATCCAAAACTTGCCCTTCTCAGCCTTTAAGAGACTAGCTGTTCAGGTCATAGAACCCAGCACTGACTCAGCAGATATTTGTAAACCCTCTCCAGAAACCGTCAGTGCCATCGCTACACCTGCCACACCACAGGTGCAGCCTAATAATCTGGCCCCTGTTGCTACACCCAGTTCGTCTGAGTTCCAAAGTGTCAAGCAAGACATAGAACAGCTGACCCGAGCCATAAGGGAACTTACTACCCAATCAGTCCAAGTTTGCCGCCAAGCTCCTTCAGGACAAAATCCCATAGTGGCTTCTGCTCCACGTTCTGCTAATACCTAACCCTAAACCCCCTGGGACTCCAAGGCCCTATTGTACTTATTGTAGTAAACCAGGACACTGGAAAATGTTGTACTGGGCTTTAAACGGGTATCCCCTGAGGTCGAGAGCCGACCCTCAGGAAAGTTGTTCTCAGGCCCGCCTGGAGAACAGTCCACATCAGGACACTCATTATATGTTGCCTCATGCCCCTATGTAAGGGTAATTGTAGAGGGTGTTCAGCTGGAGGCCCTAGTTGACACAGGCTCTCAGGTGTCCACCATCTCCAAAGACCTCTTTTACCAGTATTGGAGTGCAGAATGTTTGTGTGAACCCACCAATGTTAATTTCAGTGTGATGGCCGGTAACGGGAAACCAGTCCCCAGACATGGATACTGGGAGCCCACCATGCAGTTTGGGGAATGTGTATTAAGGGGACAAGGGATACTAGTCACAGAAGTTTCAGACAAGGGTTCTGCTGCTTTTATTCTGGGAATGAATATTATGCGACATTGCTTCCCAGAGATTGTTGAGGCATTGCACACTTCTCTCCCTTATCTCTCCCTGTCAGACCAGAGGGTTGTGCAACACCACTTACTAGCTGAACAGAGATTCGTTAACCGATGAGGAGAAGTTTGTAAAGTGAGAGTCCAGGACATCCGATCTATGACCATCCCCCCTAACTCAGAGATCTTCTTATGGTGCCGGGCCCAGCCAGGAGTGAGAAACCAAGATTATTTTGCACTGCTGGAACCTATAGAAATGGACAATTACCTGCTAATCCGAGCTGCTAGGAGTCTAGTCACAGTGATGCATAGAAAGGTACCCATCCGGCTGGTGAATCTATCAGGAGTGCCCGCGGTACTGCCAAAGTATACGCCTGTAGCCCAGCTATCCTTGCTCATGCCAGAAGACCTATTGTCAGAGCGTGACATGGCTCGCCAGAACGTGGCCTACCTAACTTCTGATGCCACAGGTGAACCATCACCACCCTGGTGACCCTTACAGGAGATTGAACAATGACGCGTATCCACTCCCTCGAATAGAGGCTTTAGGCTTTAGGATCAATAGCCTATTTCTCCACTCTGGATCTTACCAGTGGGTACTGGCAAGTGTCAGTGGCTCCAGAAGATAGAGAGAAGACCACCTTTGTGACCCCAATGGGACTATTTGAGTTCAAGAGCATGCCCTTTGGACTCTGTAATGCACCGGTCACCTTCCAGCGCCTGATGGAACGCTGTTTGGGTCATCTTCATTTCCAGAGTGTTCTTCTCTACCTCGATGATGTTATTGTCTACTCTCAATCCTGTCAGGAGCATTTGACCCACCTCTCTGAGGTATTCTAGGTACTTATCTGACACGGCCTCAAGATCAAACTGTCAAAGTGTCACCTTTTGAAGCCTCAAGTGCATTATCTGGGACACGTCGTCGGTGTGGAAGGCATTCAACCTGATCCAGAAAAAGTGGGGATAGTGAAGAATTGGCCGCTCTGCGCACAGTCAAGGATGTCCGGAGATTCCTAGAGTTCGCTGGGTACTACCGGCGGTTCGTACCTCATTTCGCCCAAATTGCTGAACCTCTCGCATCCCTTCTCCGAGGGACAGCTAAAGAAAACTACAATGGAAGGCTCCCCGTGGATTGGGGTGAAGAACAAGAAGTGGCCTTCCAGGCCCTGAAACACCTTCTAACAGAGCCTCCCATACTAGCTTATCCGGATTATTCCGAACCTTTCCGTTTGTACACAGATGCCAGTTTTGAGGTACTTGGTGCCATCCTGTCATAGGTCCAAGAAGGAAAAGAGTGTGTTATCGCCTACGCTAGCCGAAACCTGCGAGGAGCGGAGAGGAATGATGCCAATTATAGCTCTTTTAAGTTGGAGCTCCTGGCCCTTGTCTGGGCTGTGACTGAGAAGTTAAAAGATTACCTGGCTGCTACGCCCTTTGTTGTCTATATGGATAACAAGCCTTTGGCTTACTTGAACACAGCAAAGTTGGGTGCTCTGGAACAGCGCTGGGCCTCCAGATTCGCGAACTATGACTTCTCTATCAAGTATCACAGTGGAAAGTCTAATGTGAATGCGGATGTGCTGTCCCAGTTGGCGCCTGGTGAAGCTCCACCCATCTTGGATGAATGGGAGGATGTGTAGATGCCTCCCTTCTACCAACGGTTCGTGGCTCAAAATGCTGCGACCACCCTCAAAGAGGGCGAACCTCGGGTCCAGAAGATCCAGGAAGATCTCTATACTTGGAGGACCCTACAAGAGGAAAGTCGAGTAATGGGGGAGCTGTTGGATTACCTACTCAGGCGAAGGGTACCAACCCCTCTACGCCAAAACCAGAGTGACTATGAGTTGAAGCGGTTGTGGCGTCAGTGGAACCGGTTGTTCATTCACAAAGGGCTGTTGTACAGAAATTCCCTGGATCCAGTCTCAGGCGAAATAATTCACCAGATTCTGATTCCTCGAAGAGATGCTGCAATGGTCCTCAATGCTTATCACGATCAGTCGGGACACTTTGGTGTTCACAAGACAGAAGCCACTATCCGCCAGAGATTCCATTGTATCGGAATGAAAAGTGATATTGAGAAGTGGTGTGGTGAATGTGCCTTATGTAATGTCACCAAGAACAACCGGCGAGATGTCCGAGCCCCCCTTCATTCCCTTCAGACCGAGAGACCGAATCAAATGGTTACCTTGGACCATGTCAAGCTGGCTCCTACCCGATCAGGGTATTCGTATGCTCTTACCATGGATCATTACTCCAAGTGGGTCGTGGTGGTGCCCGTGAAGGATTTGACTGCCAAAACCACCGCCCAACTGTTCTATTCCCACTGGGTCCAGGTTCTCGGATGTCCAGAGACCGTCCTCACTGATAGAGGGGCTGCCTTTGTAGATCACCTGTTCCAGGAGTTGTGCCATTTCCATGACTGTAAGAAACTGAGGACTACTGCCTATCATCCCCAGGGAAATGGGCTCTGTGAGAAGATCAATCAAGTCTTTCTCCAAATGTTAAGGGCGGCAGCAGTCTCCAGACAGAAGAGTGGCCCAAACTTCTACCAGAACTCCTAGAGGTGTACAACAACACAGTACACTGTTCTACCGGGTATACACCCTTCTATCTGATGAAGGGCCGACATGGACAGCTGCCCAAGGACCGGATCTTTGTACTACAAGCTCCGATCAATAATTCCCCTCAAGTGCCTCTGGAGTGGGTCTCAGACTCAGACTAAAAAATTCAGGAGGCCAAAGAGATTGTCGGCAAAAAGATGGGGGAAGCTCAAGCCAGACAACAACAAGAGTACAACCGGAAGGCGACTGCCCAACATATTCAAGTTGGTGATTGGGTTTGGATGAGGAAATTTCCAAGGACACACAAGTTAGACTCCTTGTGGGAGACCAAGCCTTATGAAGTAATTATGGTGCCCTATCCAAACTCTGCTGTCTATAAAGTCAGGAAACCAGGATTTAAACCCTGGGTGGTTCATCGAAATTGCCTGAAACTCTGCCAGAAAGAGGATCTGCCTGTAGTTTCCACTGTTCCTGTTGCTCTAGTGACTAACAGACCAACCCGAGAATATGTACCTGGAGAAGGCATCCATCCCTCTATGGACATTCCAATGTTTCCTCCTGGTCAAGTGACCTTCTTAGGATTGATCCCAAATACTGCAGTTCTACAGCCTTCTCTGGGGACCCCTCCTGCTCAAGCACTCTCACCAACTGCTCCTGAGTACATCCTTGTACCATGTTCACCTGTCTTGCCGGAGCCAGAAAATCCTCCAATTCACAATGAGGAACCTCCTGCCGTGGTTCCTGAAGTAGCATCTGAAGTGCCGTCGTCAGAGGAAGAAGTAAGAGTTCCTGAAACAGAAAATGTCTCTGAAGCTGAAGACTCTTTGGGAGCTCCTGAAGTAGTGTTGCGTAGGTCTCAACGATCCACACAAGGCCAATTATCTATTTGTTATCAGGATGTACAAATTTGCTACTGGCATCCTCAATACAATGCCTTTATACCAGTCAACACCCCAACATTACCTGTTACTAGCACCCTGAGCGGTGCATCACATAATATCAATTAATACTACTTCACATCTTAAATAAGTACTACACCTAGTGTGCATACAAACCAAAAAATTCCTAGCACACTTCCTCAATACTTACAAATGCAAAATAATATTTCACAAAGTATGATATTGTGACAGACTCTCTGCCCCTTTGGACTTTACACAGGTTCATTACTTTCCTTTTCTCACTAGCCCTTGTAAGGGCTGTTCCTGTTTTCTCACGGACGACTCTGGAATTCCAGCAGCACCTCTTACGATTGGGAAAAGGACGTCTCGGGCGGTGAAGCCCTCCGGCGATAAGGGTTACCGCTACAATTGGTGGCAAGCGGTCGGATGGTCCTTTGTACCCAGAGAGAGTGCTACCCTGATGGAGAGTCAGTATGACAAGTTGAAAAGGCTGACCCTGAAGGATCTACTCGAGAGCCGGGGAAGGTCGGCTAGCAACCGCCCACGTCAGGAACTGATAGCCAAGCTGATCGAAATGGATCGTGCAGCAGTGAGGACCGAAACCAATATAGAGACCGATGAAGACGCTGCTCTCGTTCAAGCGGTTCGGAACAGATTGTCGGTCTATGGCCGAATCCATCACAAGAACTGATCGACCAAGTCTTCGCCGCAGCGGAGGCAGAGGCCAGTAAGCGAAGGGAAGATTGGCGACTCGCAACCCAGCAGCCTCTCAGCCTCAGTTACACTGGGGGGAAAAAAGATTCCATTTGCAGCATTTAAGTCCTTCCAGGAAAGTGACGATGAGATTGACGGATTTTTGGCCGATTTTGAACGGCAGTGCGCTTTACACCGGGTACCCACGGAGGAATGGGTCACCATATTATCAGGGAAAATCTGGGAAAGCTTCCGATGCTTTCCGGGCCACCCCTGATGCGGACATACCACACTACCATCTGGTAAAGGAGGCTTTGTTAGCCCGGCACGCTGTCACCCTGGAAGCCTACAGTTGTTTTTACTAGAACATTTTCTCAATGCCTTGCAACCAGAGCTAAGAGAGTGTGTACAAGACCAGCACCCTGTGAGTACATGTGTGTGTACAAGACCAGCACCCTGTGAGTACATGTGTGTGTACAAGACCAGCACCCTGTGAGTACATGTGTGTGTACAAGACCAGCACCCTGTGAGTACATGTGTGTGTACAAGACCAGCACCCTGTGAGTACAACTGTGTGTGTGTGTGTGTGTGTGTGTGTGTGTGTGTGTGTATCATCTTCACCCTCAATACTGAGTTCTGTCTCTTATTGGGGGGAAACGACAAGACCAGCACCTTGTGAGTACAACTGTATGTGTGTACAAGACCAGCACCCTGTGAGTACATGCGTGTGTACAAGACCAGCACCCTGTGAGTACAACTGTATGTGTGTACAAGAGCAGCACCCTGTGAGTACATGTGTGTGTACAAGACCAGCACCCTGTGAGTACAACTGTGTGTGTGTGTACAAGACCAGCACCCTGTGAGTACAACTGTATGTGTGTGTGTGTGTGTGTGTGTGTGTGTGTATACAGGCCGGTAGACAAAACGGTAATGCAGATGGATTATCCCGGCAAACAGAACTCTGCCCCTAACAAGAGTCCGGACAGTCCCACGTTAACCCGAACAGGGTCAATCCGGGTCTGCCGGGTGTTCCACAAAAAGGGGGCATTGTGACAGACTCTCTGCACCTTTGGACTTTACACAGGTTCATTACTTTCCTTTTCTCACTAGCCCTTGTAAGGGCTGTTCCTGTTTTCTCACGGACGACTCTGGAATTCCAGCAGCACCTCTTACAATTGGGAAAAGGACGTCTCGGGCGGTGAAGCCCTCCGGCGATAAGGGTTATCGCTACAGATATGAAATGTGTATATATAATGTTTGATGTGAATGTAAAATTGTTTGTTTGGTTTGGTTTAATTTTGGGGGATCCCGGAAAAATTAAGATACAAACTTTTTGGTTGAATTCTGTAAAGCTTAACGTGGGGTCAAATACATAAACTCATCCATTTAGTGGTATGAAGAGTATGAGGTGGCAGTTGATGGCTGGTGTGGGTGAATGTTTGCGGCAATATGTGCAAGGCTCTGATTAATGAGCTGCCATTGGTGGACCATTTCACCCATATGCCTGGTTAGTTGTCTGGTTTCTTGCAGCAGCCCAGAGACATTTTGGTTTAAAACCTCTAATTGGGTAGACATCAAGGTGATTTGGGTACACACAGTTTCATTAAATCTCTGTGTGTTTGCTGAAAATTCAACATTCTCCTGGTGCCAGGCTTCCTCCATGATCTGCAGCTGTCTCCTCTGGCTGATATGTCGCCTTGGATGTGTTCTGCCACTGGCACGGGTGGGTGGTTCTGCTCCAGATTGAGTGGCTGCAGGTGGCTGGCATGGTGCAGAGTCTGTTGTGCGAACGGCAGAAGAGGTTGGTGCCACAGAGGTTGGGTTAGAGGACACCAGGGGCTGAAGTTGCTGGGCCTGTTGGGTCTGATGTTCGCACACTGGTTTGGTTGGCCTTGGCTGCATCTGAATTGTGTCCTCCTCCTCCAAATCACGAATGTCTTCTATAATTGGTGGACTGGGTAGGTTCTGCCAAGAAATGTAGCAGGTATTGAGTCCACTATTTAACATTAAATGGATGCAAGTGCAATTTCATAAGTCTACACAGTGGACCATTGACTTACCTCATCCAAACACTCAGGTTGGTTTGTGTGGACTGAAGGCAGTTGTAGCAAGGTCCTCCGGGACAAGCCAGGGGTAGTTTGGCCTAGTGGCGTGTCTTGAGTTGGTTCGGGGATGAGAGAATGTACTTTTAGTGTTTCAGCAAAGGCCAGTGTGTATTAAGGATTCTAAAACTGTTTGGATACCCATTTAAAAGGCTCAACGTAAAAACATACTCACCTCCGGACCTGACATTCCTGTCTGTGTCTTGGCCCCCTGGCAGGCCCTGAAGGGTTGCCGGGTGAATATATGTAAACACATGTTCTTCTGCTGGTGTTAGGATGATTTTAGTTGGGATTCCACCCCCTGTCTGCAGGCTGGGGAAGATTAAAGCACACCTAATAAGTGTTACATCCTGTTACCAATGTATTCACATTGTGCAGTTCCAGAAACTTCATAAATCCCCAGTACTGTAACTAAGGGTTGCTAGGGAAGGGTCATGTGACAAGTGGTGAGCCTACCAGGACTGCTGAGCACCTAAGCCTGCCCTGCCCTTCATTTTCTAGTCAGAATAGTTGTGGTCTCTGAAGGGAGAAGATCTGTGCTAGTGGCTGCTGGCTTGTCTCATGTGGCTAGTGTGGAGAAAGAGGCCAGACACAGCACCTGTGCGAAGGACTAATGCTTATCAAGTCTGCTGATAAATCTACAGCATCATCTCTCATATTCCAGGTCGAAGAGCCTGTCTTCAATTCATCTCTAATCTCCAAGGTCGCAGAACCTATCTTCAATCTTCCAAGTAAGCTATTCAGCCTAACGGCACTATAAGTCTCAGCAAGTCCTCTAGTCTCCCACACCACAGGATCTCTCCTGAGCTCCTGATCTGTACTGTCACTGTACCATCTAGACTGCCAGTAAAGGTTCTGTTAATCCTGACCTGGCCTCTGCCTGTTATTGCTACCCAACAACTAGCAAGGGATCTCCTGGGACCCCCAGTTGGTAGGGTAACCGGTGCCACCAAACCCTCCTGGTGTTACGACACGGGGCCCTCATACCATCTGGGTCTACGGACATTAACATCTGTCCAGAACCTAGGCTTTGGCCTGCCACTCCAAAAGCCGGTGACCCACAGCTGCCTCCCAGCTTCCCTAACCTGGTCACCACAACCTCATCCCAGTCCTACGGCGCATGTGCCGCCGCTCGTCTAACCCGACGTCTTAGCTCTGCGGCTCTGAGCATGCTGGCAGAATGCTTCTTGCGCTTTCCTCTAACAGGGAGCACGCGGACTCCTTTCTCGAAGTGAAGGTAAGAAAGGCCTACTAGGGGAGTTATGTTCTCAAGGGCTCAAGCATTCTGCAAGCCCCCCCCGACCTTGTTTTTATTCCCTATCTGAGGGACCAACACCCACCAAAGGAAAAACAGGTGTTGTGGGACGACCTCTGAAATGGGACCAAAGATAACAGGTGTAAGGTTTAGAATCAGCGCAAATCTACACCCCCCCTCCCATTGGGGAACCTTATCAAGAAGAGTTTAGGTCTCCTTTAAGAATCTAGATCCCATAAGCAGTTCTATGTTTGCAGGTAGTACAAGTGTTGCTTGTAAAGCAGGCAATGATCTTTGACTAGTAAGTCCTTGTCGCTCTCGTATCAGTAAGATGTGTAGTTGTAAACTTCGAAACAGATAGCAAGAGACGCTGATAGGTTTACAGCAGCTATTACAATGCTGCGGAATCTCTGGCAAGTCCTGTGTATTATGTTGCACATCCCGAACCCCGCGCGCTGAGCGCACGGTCGTAAATTTTACTGCTCTATTATCTCATGCTGCCACCCTAGGAGAATGCCGGAGAATCAGGTGTTCATAATAATGCCCTTCATATCACCATCAGCACATAAATCAGTGACAGGGCCCCTCAAGATAAAGGAATCACAAAAAGAATAGAAACAGTATATTGACTATTAAAAAGGAATCATCTCATTTTAATAGGCATCTGCCGCTGCACACCTTAAAGGATCACTATCGCAAAAAAGGGCCCAGTGATAAAAATCCATATAAATTTGCTGGATGGCGGGAAGAGATGTCACTTATACATCCAGCATCAAGAAATATCCAGCCAGGCATGTTTTTCAGTCTTTTAATGGAAGATAAAGGACACCCAGGGTGACAGGCTCTGTCACCCTGGATAGACTAAAGCTGTCACCCCTGGATTGTTTTCCTACCATGGGAGAATAAGTCACAGGAGTTTTATTCAGTTCAGTGTATAAGTGACCCCCTCCTTTCATTAGCCGACATGTTTATATGGATTTTCAATTCACCCTGAATAAGAGTCTATCTTATATGTTAAGCCCGTTAAAAATCATCCTACCTACATTAACTGCATTTTCTGTGCCTTCTGAGCCTGAGGAAGTGTCTTCTGACTGTGTCGCTCTGCATTCTGGGATTGTTATCCTTTTCCTGACCCCAGCACAGCTTTAACCCTGCCCCCTACACTTTTCACCACTCTCCTCAAGATGGTGGCGTCCATAACCTGGAGTCCTGAACAAAGTTGCAGCCAAGCGGGAGAACAAATAATAAGTAAGTGACTCAAAATGTAAAAATACAATTCTGTGAAATACTCACCTGTAGAATTGGTATTATACGTATACAGTACGTCCTGCTCCAGATATAAGACTTACACTTGGGTAATCCTCCGCCAGATGGCGCTGCACTGCAGAGACATGCAAAACAGGCTCCTCCCGGCCCCTCAAATACCCGGGGACCTCCCACAAATCCCCAGCATTGAAAAGCAGTGAACCAGAAGCCGGGAGAATTTAACCACCAAAAACTGGTAATAACAACAATGATAACAATCACCATACAGGGGATCCAGAACAATGCAAAAACCAGGGTGGGGTGGAGCAGGACGTACTGTACGTCCTGCTCCAGATATAATACTTACACTTGGGACAACCAATAGCAGTGTCCATAAAGTAGGGTGGGATCCCCAACAAAAAGGCAACAGCAGGCAGTTTAAACCACCGCCGCCTGCAAAACCTTGCGCCCAAACACAGCATCAGCTGAGGCCCTAACATCAACCTTGTAAAACTTTGAAAAGGTATGAACAGACCAAGTAGCGGCCTTGCAAACTTGTTCAACAGAAGCCTGGTGCTAGAAAGCCCAAGAGGCACGAATAGCACGAGTAGAATGAGCAGTAAGGCAAAAGGGGGGTACCTTCCCCTTGGCAGAATAGGCCTGAATCACAGCCTGACAAATCCATTTGCTAATAGTAGACTTGGCGGAAGCCAAACCCTTCCTAGGCCCGGAAGGCACGACGAAGAGAGCATCAGTCTTCCTGAAAGCCGCAGTGACTACCAGGTAATACTTCAAACACCTGACCACGTCCAAGGAATGCAGAACCCTTTCCTTATCGTTGCTAGGATTGGGACACAATGAAGGAAGAACGATATCCTGATTCAAATGAAAGGCAGACACCACCTTAGGCAGAAAATCCGTCTTGAAGCGCAACACCACCTTGTCCTGGTGTCTCTCATAGTACGGAGGCTGAATAGACAGAGCAGCCAGCTCAGACACACGCCTAACCGAAGTAATAGCCACCAAAAAGACAACCTTGAGAGTAAGAACAGCCAGAGCAGCATCATGAATAGACTCAAAGGGAGCACCCTGCAAGGCAGATAAAACCAAGTTTAAATCCCAAACAGGGACCATAGGTTTACGAGGTGGACGCACATGAGTGACCCCCTGAAAGAAGGTCTTAACCAAATGATGCTGAGCAAAGGACTTCTGAAAGAAGGCGGACAGGGCAGAAACCTGACTCTTCAGAGTACTGAGTTTTAGACCTAACTCCAAACCATGCTGTAAAAACTCCAGAACCCTAGGGACTGAAAACTCCCTACAGGCAAGAGACCTAGACTCACACCAGTCGATGTAGGTACGCCATACTCTATAATAGATGGTCGAAGAAGTCTTCTTCCTAGCCTGCACCATAGTACTTACCACCGAGGTAGACAAACCTTTCTCCATCAAGATGGAGGTTTCAGCAGCCAGGCCGTCAAAGCCAGAGTTTGTAAATTGGGATGGCGTAAGGAGCCCTGAGTGAGCAGATCTGGTGCCCCTGGCAGGTCGTACTGGTCTACTGCCATTTGTGCCACGTCTGTGAACCACACTTTTCTTGGCCACCTGGGGGCCACTAGAATCACAGGTACCCTTTCCAGAGCAATCTTGGCAAGAACCCTGCCCAGAAGGGGGAATGGTGGAAATACATACAGGAGCCAAAACTCCTTCCATGACATGGACAGGGCATACGTGGCCAAGGCCAGAGGATCCTGAGACAGGGATACGAAGGCCGGGAGCTTGTGATTGTGATGGGATGCAAACAGGTCCACATCCGGTAGACCCCAACGGTGACACAGGGACTGGAATACCCTGTTGCAGAGGGACCACTCCCCCTGACGGGACGTTCCCCTGCTCAGAGCGTCTGCTAGCAGATTCTCCGCCGCCGGAATGTACACAGCCGAAATGCATTGGACATTGGCCTCCGCCCATGTCAGAATCTGAGACACCTCCTGGAGGGCACCCTTGCTCCGGGTCCCTCTCTGATGGTTGATGTAGGCAACCGCCGTCCTGTTGTCTGAGCGCACCTGTACCGACAGACCCTTCAGGTGGTGGGTCAACCGCTCCAGCACCAACCTGACTGCCCGTAATTCCAGAATGTTGATGGGTAAATGGGCCTCCTGAGGGCCCCACCTCCCCTGGAAGCGCAGGGACTTCCAGAATCCCCCCCAACCTGACAGACTGGCATCCATTGTCACCGTCTCCCAGGAGGGGGCCAGAAAGGACCTGCCCCTTATCAAGTTCCTGTGGTCCAGCCACCACACAAGGGACTGTCTGACCAAGGGGGAAAGCACACAGACACCGTCCAAGGACGCTGGGTTCTTGTCCCACACTGACAGAGGGTGAAGCTGCAGAGGCCTCAAATGGAACTAAGCAAAGGGCACCGCCTCGAAGCACGCCACCATCAGGCCCACCAGCTGCATGCCCTGCCTGATGGAGGGCTGGGGGCACGAGAGCAGGGACCTCGCCTGCCCAGTCAGAGCTTCCACCTTCTGTTGAGGAAGGAATATCCTTGACTGAACCGTATCCAGAATCATTCCCAGGAACGGAGTCACCGAGGATGGGGACAGAGAGGACTTGGGGTAATTGATCACCCAGCCGAAGGACTCCAGGGTGGACACTACCAGCTGAGTGTCCAATTCTGCCTGCCGCAAAGACCGAGAGGTGATGAGTATATCGTCCAGGTAGGGTAGCACGCGTATGCCCCTTAACCTTATCAGGGACATCACCCCTGCCAGCACCTTGGTGAACACCCTGGGAGCCGACGTGAGGCCGAATGGTAAGGCCACAAATTGGTAATGCTGATCTTTCAGTGCAAATCTGAGAAACCTTTGGTGTCCAGGACGTGAAGGTAAGCATCTTTGATGTCTACGGACGTCATAATGTCCCCTGGGCGCAGAGAGCTGATGGCCGAGCGCAGAGTTTCCATGCAAAAGTGCCTGTTCTTGACAAACTTGTTGAGGATTTTTAAATCCAGAATGGGCCTGACTGACCCATCCTTCTTGGGTACTGTGAAAAGGTTGGAATAGAACCCCATGCCCCACCTTGCAAATGACCCCTAGATCCAGGAGACCCTGTACGGCCAGCATCAAGACGTGAGCTGAAGCAGGGTCCTGTGGGATCCGGGACCCAATGAATCTGGTGGGGGGGCGCACAGCAAATTCTATCTTGTAGCCGGAGGACACTACCTCCTGAATCCACCGGTCTGAGACGTGGCGCCTCCAGACATGCTCGAAGTGCTGCAGACGGCCCCCCACCATGACGGGCGAGGGCGCCCCATCATGCCTGAGGGGTCTTGGGAGGGGCTTTGGGCTTGGACCCCCAGGAGGAACCAGGATGGCGTCCTCTGTTCCTGTGCCAGGAATCTGTGTGGGACCCAGCGAAGGACACCCCTTTTCCCTGCTTAGCCCCACGGTAGGGGATTGAAAGGGTGCCCTGGCCCCAAAAGGGGCGGAGACTGCCGTTTGCGCTGGGGTAACTTACCTCCTTTGGCGAAGAGGTCTAGCCGGTCCCCAAACAGGCGCAGCCCCTTAAATGGAAGCCCAGTAAGGGCTTTCTTAGCAACATTGTCAGCAGCCCACTGGCACAACCAAACCGCGCGGCGTATAGCTACCGCCAGAGCAGAAGATCTGGCACACATCCTAATAGCATCATCCGATGACAGACAGGATAAAGTTCACAAACACATCATAGTTAGACAGTGCATTGATAATATCAGGAGGCAGCTCATCTGGGCCATCGAGTGCATTCCTGACCATGGCCCTGAGCGCCACAGCCGTAATGGCTCAGGCACAAACCGGGCGCAGAGCTGCCCCCCCAAATGCAAAGGCATGGCATGCCAATTGGTCAATACGCCGGTCCTCAGAATCCCGCAGCATAGTAGTGTCAGGGGAGTGCATAATAGAGGTGTTGGACAACCCTAAAATAGGAGCATCAACCTCGGGGGCGATGACCAGCACTTAACCATGTTAGCAGGGAAGGGATACTTCCTGTCCAAACTCTTAGGGATCCCGGGAAGTCTACTGGGATGTTCCCATTCTTTAAGCACGAGGTTATTGAAATGGGTTTGCTCGGGAAATTCCAGACGAGCCTTAGCAGTATGAAAGAGCTCACCCCTTTGCCTGGGAGCCACAACAGGGGGAGAAATGACAAAACCTCAAAAATCTGAACCAGCAGCCTGTCAGTATCATTCGGGGTCCAGTGCTCGGAACCAGACTCGTCATGACCCCTTGACTTCTCGTCGAATGACCCTGAGTCAGAGAACAGCTCCCCTTCGTCCGAGGGGGTATGGCCATATGGATGCAAAAACTCATCAGATTCCGTAGGGAAAAGGGCAGAGTCACCGCTTCTTTGCGGTGGCCTTACGCGCTAATGAATTAGCAAGCAATTTTTTAACACTGGCCAGTCTAGTAGCCATATCATATCAGGATGAGAATCCCTGCTTGTATTGGGGGTTAGACTCAGGCTTGGGGGAGTAGGTGAAGTGAGGCAAGGTGCAGGCCCAGCCACAGAAGAGGCGAGAAGAACCGATAGCGCCTGCTGTGCACAAGGAACACAGACCCGTGCATTGTCACCGCTGCTAGGTAAGACCCCACAAGCTACACACAGCCGGGCTTATCCCGAAGGAACCCCGGTAGCATTATCCTGGGATGCCTCCATATGGTGATTAAACTGCACAATAAGCCAGTAGGGATTGACGCTGTAAGCTACCCTGGATGCCCCAATAACCCGCGAGGAAGTGGGAGTAATTTTAATAGGCCCAACCGGGAGCTACACCGGGCCGGGAGAAGCCACCGGATACCACGGTCTGAAAGACATAAAGGGAACAAGGATGCCAGAGCCATGCGCAAGAAAAAGAAATCATGAAAATCGCCCGCGAGGGCACTTACAGACCGAGGGGGGAGGATGGTCTTCACCATGCGCGCGCGACTAGCAGTAAAATGGCGCCAAGTGAACCTCGAAGGGCGGGCCAGAGCTGGCCGTGACGCGGAGCGCGCCAAGCCAGGACCCTGCCCCCCCCGGAGAGCGCGAAGCTCCAAACCCATAGTCAGTATAGACAGCAAGGGAATGACACTTGAAAGGAATTGATCGAGTGGATTACTTCAGAAGAGCCACTACGACACTAAAGGAGACGCCGCAGCGACCGATACCAAATAAAAGGGGCAAACAGCGCGGCTCTGACACCCATTACCAGTCAAGGGCAATACTAAGGCCATAAGCGTGAAAAGGGCACACTAAGGCCGCCATACGCACACACCCCTCCCCCCCCCCCTTTCTTTCCCCCCGGGCTAAGGGGGGAACGAGGGAGGATGGCGACCCTTTGGACAGGGTCCACCGCTACACGGGACGTGGGGCAATGATGCGGGAGGGGCATCCCATGAAGGCTCACCATCAGCCTAAACCGCCTACCCCTTGGTGGGGGACTGCGGTGGAGCATGGCTCCATAAGCACACATGGTGCTGCCTACCTTCACCCGACCAGCGCAGCCCAGGCTGGGAGGCACATCACAAAGAGGACGGGTGGGAGTAGTCCAACAGGGCCGCAGGCTGTAATAGCCCCGCTCACCTGCAAGAGAGTGATACTTCATGTCTTCGCAGTCAGCACTGCAGAGAAATCTGGGGTTTTGACTTGTTCCTGGTCCTTTGTAGTTGCTTGAGGGTGACAGTAGTTTTCCTCCAGCATTTCTCCATCAGACGGGTGTGGTCTCTGTCTGTTCACTCTGGCCCATAGAGAGAGTTATTAATACAGAGAGGAGATTGCTTGAAATCTGGCATTAAACCGGGATAACTCCCTGAAAGACAAACTTTTGCATCTGGGTAGCACACCCACGCTATTCAGTTTGTTGCCCAAAAAAGTCTCAGCTTTTTTATTTTGGCAAAAATTCTCCAGGGCTCTCCATGGCCACAAAACCAGATGTCCCTCTGGCCGGCAAAATGTTAGCCCTGCTACTTTCTCGAGCAAGCGGTGTGCTCCCATTGCCTCTGTAAGCGTTGGCCCATTGAGAGGGTGTGAGTGCCAGGCACTTACCTCCTTCCAACAGGGCATGCACAGACAGCCTTTACAGAGGCAGTGGAATTGGGCCAATTGCTCGAGAGAGCGTAGCAGCGCTTCCATTTTCCATCAGAGGGACATCCGGCTTTGTGGCCACGGAGCACCAAGGAGCCACCATTAGCATCAGTAATTTGGTCATTTTGCTATAATAAAAAAGGTGAGAAATTTTTGTGGGGCAGCAATCTGGATCATGTGGGTACACTATTCAGATGCAGAGGTTGACTTTTAGGGTGTTATTTCAGTTTGAAGCTTGGGGGGGGGTGGTAACTCTCTCTCTATTTCAGTCTTTCCATCTGTCCTATTTATCTCCCAATTGTAGCCCCATAATAAGAGGCAGATCTTAGAGACATAGGGAGCACAGGGAGAATTGCCTAAAATGACTAAACTGTTGCCACAGTTCATTTATTGCTATTCTAACTATATCAACACTATAGCAACTATAACAACATTTATTGCCATTCCCCCACCCCTTGCCACTCAAGTCACTCCCAAACACCTCTCCATGTACCCAGCCTTACCGTCACCCCCCCCCCCCCCAGCCAAAATACCACTGCCCTTGATTTGGTCCCTGCCACAGCATCTGCTCACACAGTGTGCATCAGTGGGCACTCCTGTCCATGACCTGTCCCTGCAATGTCAAAGCCTCAGCTGACTAACTGCCTGATCAGCTGGGAAGTACATTGGAGACAAGGCTCAGCAACTTGTTGGCTGGTCGAGATCACTGGGGTTGGGTGATTCTTAGCTCATGTTCTCCCCTGCCTCTTTTGGCAGTAATTATAGTAGGGCGGGGGGGGGGGGGTTGCCATGCATGTCATAAATGCCTGGCACACTTTTGTTTATCCAGTTTCAAGCTAAATTCCATGTCCTACAGCAGAAGGGCTGGAACAGAGTGATGATGCTATGACACAGCAGCAGAAGACCCTCAGCCTATAAAAAACTGCAAGTGGGGTCTCTTTATGTAAATCTGTTGGGGACACAAGGAGTAAGTGTGGGGGGTGAAGCTGAAGCCTGTTAGCCTATTGCACAGGCTGTAAGTCTACCCTAAAGCTTATAAAAAGACTTTAGGTTTGCTAAATCCCCCCCCTCCATTTCTTAAAGCCCCTATCCAGGCACGCACTAACTTGCTCACACCTTATCCTCCTTCGGAACAATATAAAATAAGCCATCCCAAAATCCCTAATTATATGTAAACACTAGAGATGAGCGAACTTTTGAAAAATTCGATTCTACTGATTCGCCGAATTTTCCGACAAAAATCGGTTCGACCTGAATTTATTCGCGACGAATCGCTATTAAAAATGGCTATTTCTGAGCCTCCTAGAGCCTCAATAGGGTTGTAAACCATTCTGCCTTGCTGTAACATGCATAGGATGCGTGCTGGGTTAGTGAAATAATACTGCAAATAATTAGGACATGCAGATCAGAGGCATCGCTAATAGAATCGCAGAGCATCGCAATTGCAGAGAGTTGAAGTGGCATCACTATGAGGGGCCCCTTTAGGGCCTGAAAAACACACCCTGGAGCTGGCAGCAGCAGGAGCCAAACATTAGCTGAATCACACCCTGGAGTTGCAAGCAGCAGCAGCAGGAGCCCAAACATTGCTTTAAAGAGACACTGGATTTGGCTGCAGGAGCCCAAAAATTGAATGAATCACACCCTGGAGTTGCAAGCAGCAGCAGCAGGAGCCCAAACATTGCTTGAAAGAGACACTGGAGTTGGCAGCAGGAGCCCAAAAATTGGATGAATCACACCCTGGAGTTGCAAGCAGCAGCAGGAGCCCAAACATAGCTTGAAAGAGACACTGGAGTTGGCAGCAGGAGCCCAAAAATTGGATGAATCACACCCTGGAGTAGCAAGCAGCAGGAGCCCAAACATAGCTTGAAAGAGACACTGGAGTTGGCAGCAGGAGCCCAAAAATTAGCTGAATTACACCCTGGAGTTGCAAGCAGCAGCAGCAGGAGCCCAAATATAGCTTGAAAGAGACACTGGAATTGGCAGCAGGAGCCCAACCATTGGATGAATCACACCCTGGAGTTGCAAGCAGCAGCAGGAGCCCAAACATAGCTTGAAAGACACACTGGAGTTGGCAGCAGGAGCCCAAAAATTGGATGAATCACACCCTGGAGTTGCAAGCAGCAGCAGGAGCCCAAACATTGTGTGAAAGAGACACTGGAGTTTGCTGCAGGAGCCCAAAAATTGGATGAATCACACCCTGGAGTTGCAAGCAGCAGCAGGAGCAGCAACAGCAGCAGCAGGAGCCCAAACATTGCTTGAAAGAGACACTGGAGTTGGCTTCAGGAGGACAGAAATTGGCTGAATCACACCCTGGAGTTGCAAGCAGCAGCAGGAGTCCAAACATAGCTTGAAAGAGACACTGGAGTTGGCTGCAGGAGCCCAAAAATTGGGTAACGTAAAGCATTTTCTCAATAATTACTTGTGGTCTGATGCGGAGGAATGTCTGTAACTGGAGAGCAGTGCCTTAAATCTGTTTTGCACGATCCATATTTCTTTAGTGTTGGTCTGGCCCCATCATCAATCTACTCTAATGCATCAGGCATTAGTGGATGGAAATATTGGCTGATCCATGCCCGATTCATTTCCACGCAGGCCAGTCTCTCAAAAAAAAAAAAAAAAACATGGAGAGTGACAGATTAGTAACATATTAGTAACATATTAGTAACATAGTAACATATAAAGCCTCATTTCATCAAGTAGAGGTCTCTGCAGAATAGGGGTGAGTGGCAGCAGGAGTCTCAGTGAGAGGCCTGATCTCCCGGGATCAGCTAGCGGTCGTGTCTTGAACAGCAACCCATCTGCCGTCATCCATTGGTTAACACGATCATCCACTGCATCACAAGTGACATCTGACACCCCCAGTCAACTGTCTGTTGTATATTATGCTTTGGGTGCAGCTCCACTATTCAGTGAGGACAATCTGATAATCAGAAAAATCAGCAGCTACTGCCCAGCCAAGAAGTGGAGGAGACACTTGCTGCTTCTTCCACTAGGCGGGCAAGTAGTGATAAGGAGAGTGTCGTGGGAGGAGGTGTTGCAAGCGTTTCGGCTCCTTAAGCAGACACTGTTGAGGAACCTAAGGGGGACATCAGTGAGTTTTGAGGGCACTTTTAAAGGCTTGGAGTGATGGAGAGTGACAGATTTAGCGGCCAGCATGGTAGCAGAAGGGTAAAGTATGGAGGCAAATGTGCTCGGGGTAGACCACTCACGCGGCAGGCTATCTTCCCAGGAGGTAGTGGAAGTGGGTCCCTGGAGCTGGCGGCGGCGGCGGCAGCAGCATCAGTGAATTAGTGCGGAGTGTTGGTAGGAGAAATCAGCTACAAGCCCATGTTGCAGTTTTTCATCAAGTATCCGCAGAAGGTTAACATGGCTATATGAAAGATGTGTAGGCAGAAGGTGAAGTGTGGCCAGGGTCCCAATGTTGGACCCACAGCCCTGCATCAACATTTGCAGCGTCACCATACGCCTGGGAGAGTTGGCTCCAAAGTGGTGGTCCAGCCTGCTGCATTACCCAGTGGCACGCCACTCTTTGTTCCAGCCAGCCAAGACTCCACCACCTCCTGTGTGTTACACCCATCCTCTGTCGCTCCAGATGCTCCTCCATCTCTTAATCCAAGTCAGTCATTCCGCCAGCAATCCATTGCCAAGCCATGTCCAAGAGACAACAGTATGTGCCCACTCATCCAACGTGCAGAAGCTAAATGTGCTCCTGTATAAATTGCTGGTGCTGCAGTCCCTCCCTTTTGAGTTGGTGGACCTTTCAGAGAACTGATGGCTTGTGCCGAGCCGAGGTGGAGAGTCCCATGCTGTAATTTCTTTGCGAAGAAGGCAGTACCAGCCCTGTACAATTTTGTTGAACAGAAGGCGTGGCAGTCCTTTAGCCTGTCAGTGTGTACCAAAGTGCACAGCAGTGCCTACGTCTAGAGCTGTAACTATGGTCAGGGACAATAAATATCCTTTTAGGACCACTGGGTGATTGTGGTTCCTGCACAACCACAAAAGCAACTTGGACAGGTCCCTCCGCTGTGGCCTCCACGCTCCTAGGCCTTTGTGCCTGTGACAGTGCACTTGCACTTAGCAATGGTGTCACAGAGAATAGTGGCAAATTGTCAATTACATATTAGTAGTTAACATTTATCTTATTTGAACATATTTATAATAATAACATATAATAACATATAACATAGCAACAATAACATATAACATAATAACAGTAACATATAAAATGTATCAACATTTTTTTTTGGTTAATTTTGTATTTTTTTTTTTTAATATTTAGTTTTTTTTTAATATTTTGTATTTTTTAGAAACATATATATATATATATATATATATATATATATATATATATATATATATTTATACATTTTTTTTCCATTGCCTTTTAATATTTTGTGAATTTTTGTACAAATTTTATTTTTTACTTTTTTTTTTCTAAATATTTATTTTTTCTCTCTTTTTTTTTATTTATTTATTTATTTATTTTTTTTCCCAGTGCCCTTCCAGCCTACCATGTGTGCAGGACACGGCGGTTTCATGCTGATCTTCACATGGTTTGCCTTGAGCAACAGAGTCACACATGGGAAGAACTGCTAAAAATGAGAACTCAATACATGAAATCATGGCTTACTCCACGAAAACAGCAAATGGGACCCATGGTGACTGACACTGGGAAGAACATCTTGTCTGTGCTGCGACAAGCAAGCCTGAGCCATGCGTCCTGCCATGGCACACGTGTTCAATCTAGTTGTCAAGCGTTTTCTGAAGTCTTCCCCCCATCTGAAAGACATCCTAACAACGGGAAGGAAACATTGCATGCACTTCAGGCACTCCTACACCGCCAAGAACACCCTTCTTGAGCTTCAGCGTCAGAACGGTATCTCCCAACATAGTCTGATTTGCAATGTTTCCACCCGTTGGAATTCCACCCTCCATATGCAGGATTGACTATAGGAACAGAGAAAAGCCATCACGGATTTCTTGATGATCCAAACGGATAGGGGGACTCCCCTGTGTAACTTCAATGTGAACCAGTGGCAGCTCATACGTGACACCTGCCGTTTGCTCAGGCCCTTTGAGGAAGCTTCTTTATTAGTCAGTCGCCAGGACTATGAGATGAACGATGAGATTCCACTGCTTCATGTACTATAACACATGTTGGAAACCATGGCTGGTCAGGGCACTAGAGACATGGCGCATACATTTCACAGCCACATGAAGCTTGTGGGGGCTGAAGTGGATGAGGAGGAGGGGGTGGGGCACAGCGAAGCACAGTTTAGGTTTGACAAAATGACCATTTTATCTAGTCATCTGACAGGAGAGGAGGAGCAGGAGCAGCCAGAGGAGCTAGAGGGTTGTGAGGAAGGCAAGACAGAGGACCCAGACACACCGTGGCAGTATGCAGTGGAGATGGAGACAGGTAGTCCCTCTGAGTCACTTGCACAAATGGCGCGATGCATGCTCACGTGCTTGCGTAGTGACCACAGAATTGTCTCCATTTGTCAGCGGGATGACTTCTGGCTCTCCACCTTATTGGACCCTCGCTTCCGGCACAAAATGGGGGCATTTTTACACCCACTGAGAGGGAGGACAAACTGACCTACTACAGAGACATCCTACGTAGTCAGTTGGGCGATGTCTATCTGCGCCATGGTCCATACTCTTGCAGGTCTGACTCTGGGGGACCTCTGTGCTCACCTTCCACTGCCATGGCTGCCGGGGGGGGTGGCAGGAGCAGCAGCTCCATCAGCAGCAGCCTCAGTCTTCAGCCACTAATGAGTAGCTTTCTACACCCGCATAGTGAGTCTACTCATGAGCAGCAGGAAGACCTGGAGCAGGACCTGAACCAGCAGGTCATGTCATACCTTGACATGACCATGCCAACACACCTTGAGGACCCGCTGGACTTCTGGGAAGCCAAACTTGACTTGTGGCCGCAACTAGCAGTTTGCCCTGGAAAAGCTGTCCTGCCCGGCCAGTAGTTGATTTAGATGGCAACTGGGCTGCTCTATATTATGCTGCAAAATGGCAAATTTAACTCACAATATAAGCTATTGCCCCTCAGATTTACACAGGGCCTGCTCTATATTATGCTGCAAAATAGCAAATTTACCTCACAGTATAAGCTATTGCCCCTCAGATTTACACAGGGGCTGCTCTATATTATGCTGCAAAATGGCAAATTTACCTCACAGTATAAGCTATTGCCCCTCAGATTGACACAGGAGCTGCTCTATATTATGCTACAAAACCAAGAGCGGATTTAACTCACACAATATAACCTATTTCTCAGGTTTATATAGGGACTGCTCTATGTAATGGTGCAAAACCATGAATTTACCTCACAATATAAACTATTGCCCCCCAGATTTACTCAGGGGCTGCTCCATATAATGATGCAAAACAGGGCAAATGTATTGTCCAATATAAACTATTGCTGCTCTGATTTACACAGGAGGGCCACTCTAAAGAATGGTGCAACATGGCGAATTTAGCTCACAATATAACATAGATTGCAAAATGAAATTTTCAGACAGGGCCTTCTCTATAAAATGGCAATTTTACCTCACAATATAAACTATTGCTCCTCATATTTACACAGGGATTTAGGTTGATATATATAATAGTGCAAAACAGCGAATTTACCTCACAATACTGTATAAACTATTGCTACTCAGATTTACACAGTGGGCTTCTCTATGTAATGGTGCAAAATGGCGAATTTACCTCACTATATAATCTATTACAGCTCTATATAAAAATAAATAAATAAATAAAAAAGAAGCTTATTTAGTATAACAGATAGGGTGACATGTGCTGGTTTGGGATGCCCATGTGGGTTAGTGTTTTGACAGCAGGACAAAAAACAATTCAAAATGCAATAGCTTAATAAAACTGAGGCTGAACAAGCTTATTTAGTATAAAAGATAGGGTGACGTGCTGGTTTAAGATGCCCATGTGGGCTGGTGTTTTGACTGCAGGACAAAAACCAATTCAAAATGAAATACTTTGATTAAGCTGAGGAAGGATCAACAAACGTATTTAGTATAACAGATAGGCTGCCTAATGCAGGTTTGGGATGCCCTGCAGCCTGGTGTTTTTTTTTGTTAAAGGCAGCCCAAAAACCAATTCAAAATGCAATAACTTAATAAAGCTGAGGCAGAAGAATGCTTATTTAGTATAACAGATAGGGTGCAACGTGGTGGTTTGGGATACCCTGCGGCCTGGTGTATTGACAGCAAGACAAAAACCAATTCAAAATGCAATAACTTAATAAAGCTGAGGCTGTAGATGCTTACTTAGCATAACAGATAGGGTGCCACGTGGTGGTTTGGGATACCCTGCGGCCTGGTGTATTGACAGCAGGGCAAAAACCAATTCAAAATGCAATAACTTAATAAAGCTGAGGCAGAAACATGCTTATTTAGTATAACAGATAGGGTGCCACGTGGTGGTTTGGGATACCCTTTGGCCTGGTGTATTGACAGCAGGACAAAAACCTATTCAAAATGCAATAACTTAATAAAGCTGAGGCAGAAGCACGCTTATTTAGTATAACAGATAGGGTGCAACGTGGTGATTTGGGATACCCTGCAGCCTGGTGTATTTAAAGCAGACCAAAACCTATTCAAAATGCAATAACTTAATAAAGCTGAGACAGAAGCACGCTTATTTAGTATAACAGATAGGGTGCAACGTGGTGGTTTGGGATACCCTGCGGCCTGGTGTATTGACAGCAGGACAAAAACCAATTCAAAATGCAATAACTTAATAAAGCTGAGGCAGAAGCACGCTTATTTACTATAACAGATAGGGTGCAACGTGGTGGTTTGAGATACCCTGCGGCCTGGTGTATTGACAGCAGGACAAAAACCAATTCAAAATGCAATAGCTTAATAAAGCTGAGACTGTAGATGCTTATTTAGTACAACAGATAGGGTGCAACATGGTGGTTTGGGATACCCTGCGGCCTGGTGTATTGACAGCAGGACAAAAACCAATTCAAAATGCAATAACTTAATAAAGCTGAGGCAGAAGCACTCTCATTTATATAACAGATAGGGTGACACGTGGTGGTTTGGGATACCCTGCAGCCTTGTGTATTTAAAGCAGACCAAAACCAATTCAAAATGCAATAACTTAATAAAGCTGAGGCTGTAGATGCTTATTTAGTATAACAGATAGGGTGCAACGTGGTGGTTTGGGATACCCTGCGGCCAGGTGTATTGACAGCAGGACAAAAACCAATTCAAAATGCAAAAGCTTAATAAAGCTGAGACTGCAGATGCTTATTTAGTATAACAGATAGGGTGCAACGTGGTGGTTTGGGATACCCTGCGGCCTGGTGTATTGACAGCAGGACAAAAACCAATTCAAAATGCAATAACTTAATAAAGCTGAGGCAGAAGCACGCTTATTTAGTATAACAGATAGGGTGCCACGTGGTGGTTTGGGATACCCTGCGGCCTGGTGTATTTAAAGCAGACCAAAATCAATTCAAAATGCAATAACTTAATAAAGCTGAGGCTGTAGATGCTTATTTAGTATAACAGATAGGGTGCAACGTGGTGGTTTGGGATACCCTGCTGCCTGGTGTATTGACAGCAGGACAAAAAACAATTCAAAATGCAATAACTTAATAAAGCTGAGGCAGAAGCACGCTCATTTAGTATAATAGATAGGGTGCCACGTGGTGGTTTGGGATACCCTGCGGCCTGGTGTATTTAAAGCAGACCAAAATCAATTCAAAATGCAATAACTTAATAAAGCTGAGGCTGTAGATGCTTATTTAGTATAACCGATAGGGTGTAACGTGGTGGTTTGGGATACCCTGCGGCCTGGTGTGATTAAAGCAGACCAAAACCAATTCAAAATGCAATAACTTAATAAAGCTGAGGCTGTAGATGCTTATTTAGTATAACAGATAGGGTGCAACGTGGTGGTTTGGGATACCCTGTGGCCTGGTGTATTGACAGCAGGACAAAAACCAATTCAAAATGCAATAGCTTAATAAAGCTGAGACTGTAGATGCTTATTTAGTATAACAGATAGGGTGCCACGTGGTGGTTTGGGATACCCTGCGGCCTGGTGTATTGACAGCAGGACAAAAACCAATTCAAAATGCAATAACTTAATAAAGCTGAGGCGGAAGCACGCTTATTTAGTATAACAGATAGGGTGCAATGTGGTGGTTTGGGATACCCTGCGGCCTGGTGTATTTAAAGCAGACCAAAACCAATTCAAAATGCAATAACTTAATAAAGCTGAGGCTATGGATGCTTATTTAGTATAACAGATATGGTGCAACGTGGTGGTTTGGGATACCCTGCGGCCTGGTGTATTTAAAGCAGACCAAAACCAATTCAAAATGCAATAACTTAATAAAGCTGAGGCTGTAGATGCTTATTTAGTATAACAGATAGGGTGCAACGTGGTGGTTTGGATATCCTGCGGCCTGGTGTATTGACAGCAGGACAAAAACCAATTCAAAATGCAATAACGTAATAAAGCTGAGGCAGAAGCACGCTTATTTAGTATAACAGATAGGGTGCAACGTGGTGGTTTGGGATACCCTGCGGCCTGGTGTATTGACAGCAGGACAAAAACCAATTCAAAATGCAATAACTTAATAAAGCTGAGGCAGAAGCATGCTTATTTAGTATAACAGATAGGGTGCAACGTGGTGGTTTGGGATACCCTGCGGCCTGGTGTATTTAAAGCAGACCAAAACCAATTCAAAATGTAATAACTTAATAAAGCTGAGACTGTAGATGCTTATTTAGTATAACAGATAGGGTGCAACGTGGTGGTTTGGGATACCCTGCGGCCTGGTGTATTGACAGCATGACAAAAACCAATTAAAAATGCAATAACTTAATAAAGCTGAGGCAGAAGCACGCTTATTTAGTATAACAGATAGGGTGCCACGTGGTGGTTTGGGATACCCTGCGGCCTGGTGTATTTAAAGCAGACCAAAACCAATTCAAAATGCAATAACTTAATAAAGCTGAGGCAGAAGCACGCTTATTTAGTATAACAGATAGGGTGCAACGTGGTGGTTTGGGATACCCTGCGGCCTGGTGTATTTAAAGCAGACCAAAACCAATGCAAAATTAAATAACTTAGTACAGCTGAGGCTGAAACACGCTTATTTTGTATAACAGATAGGTTGCTAGGTGCAGGTGTGGGATTTTGTATAAAAGATAGGGTCACGTGCTGAAATGGAATGCCCCTGTGGGCTGGGGTTTTTACAGCAGACCAAAAAAATTAAAACTAATCGAGCTATAAGAAACGTAAATGTGCCACTGCCAACATGGGATGCACAGTGGCCAGGATTTTTTACAGCACAAAACACAGAAATTTAAAACTGATCTGGCAAATGAAGTGAAATGAAAATAAAAAAAGCTTTCTTTCCCTGTCACTTTATCTACTGTCCCTGCCTGGATCGTTCCCGATTTTTCACTATCTTTCCCTGGCTCTCCCTGGCACTCTGTGGGTCTCTGTGGGTCTCCTGCCTCTCTGTTACTCTCTCCCTGTCCTCCGTTGTCTGTGCACTGCAAATCTCAAATGCGCACAAGCAAGATGGCCGCCGCTTTATATAGCGCTGTGACGTCACCGGGGCTCCTGGCTGCTGATAGGCTGCATGTGACCTTCCCATGATAACTTGCCCCAGGGGATATGTCCAGACATGTCCATCCACCATTTTACAATGCCTGTAATTGAAGTAAATGGAGTTTAAAGGAAAACTTCGATTGATCGAAACGCTGGGAAATTCGGATTTGTTCAGAATCGAATTTTTTATGAAATTCGGAACGAATCCGGGTTTGTCCTGATCGATTCGCTCATCCCTAGTAAACACCTTATGTATTTTAGGCTAACTGATTTCTCTGGTTGGTGGCTGAGCTGGGAAGGGCTCTGATGTGGTCAAAGACATCTGAGGGCAGAGGAGTAGCTAGGCTTTCTGGCACCTGGGCCAAATAGCGCTCCCCACCTGTGCTCAGGCCCCCCTTTGGCACCCCACTGACCTGCTGCTGTATCTAGGGCATGTGCTCCCCCTGCCCCATCCAGCTATGCCCCTGGCTGAGGAACTCCTGTGACTTGCTGACATTTTGCGTGGTCCTGGAGAAATTAAATTGAAATGAGAGCAAACATTGGAACCCGCTTATGGCTTCAACCTCGCACTGCAGCAAATGGAGGTCAGACACATGGGACAGGCTTCGGATGGGCTGCCTTCTGGCTAGTTTTTGCTGTTGGGTTTAGAGTCTCTTTGACCCCAAAGACGCACCAAAAAAGCCTTTAATACTCACTATTTTGAGATACTCCATGGTCGTCTTCTCATTGACCAATCTTGTTTGCCAAGCAAGTGTTCACACACTGTAAATGTGTGCCTGGCAAACCTGATCTGCTGCTAGTAGTCATGTAGGTTGCAAGAGCAGTGACAGAGCGCAAGCTTGGTGAGAAATCAAACTAGTTTCTTTCTTAATCCAATAAGGAGCAGGGTATATCAAATTGGGGTTGGCCCTGGGGTGGGAGCTCACTAGATCAGAAGTCTTTTGACTTTATGTTCACTTCAAGCTTTATCCCAAAAGCTATCACCTACAGATGAACAACCTTAATAGTCCCGGGACATTGTTGCAAGAAGACTGGCATTCTCTGTAAAAATCTGTCATCTGCTCTTTCCACCAGCAGATGGCACATGTAAAAAATGTTTAATAGGCCTCCTTGTAAAACATTCCACACAGTCAAGGAATCCTGAATTTGTTCTTTTCACATGCTTTCTTCAGTGAAAGTTATGACCCTGAAAGAATCCTGTTGCCTTTACCCAAAATAATGTCCTTTTTATAAAAAATGCTTCAGATGCAGACATGTGGTTGAAATGTGGACATGAAGATTCTTTGAACACATACGCTATTCTGTTTCTATAACCCCAAAATTTATTCTGTGACCTGACACTCCCTACCCAGTCATTTTGCAAACAGGTTTTAATGCATGGCCCTTTCAAATGCATGGACCAACTTCACAGGCTTCTTTCTGTGACATTTACCACTCTGAAGGAATCCTGTCGCCTTGAACCCTTTTTTTTTTTTTTGCACATGGTATCCTCTCACCTTGACCACCTGACCTGTCACGGATTTCTCAGCAGAGAAATCCGCTATTATAGAATGACCAGTAATTAAGAGCTGTGAGACAGAGGAGGAAAGGCGGCAAATCGTGTTTAACGGTGATAAACAGGAACAGATATACATAGCACACACCAACCAGGCTGCTGTACAAATACACAAATACACAAGTGAACATAAAAACATACACGTGCTGAAGTAACGGTACAAGAATACAGATGAACACTACGTGCTACGGCTGCTGTTCAGAAATATAGGTAAATCTGGAAAACATAAACACACTGCTTTGCATATACACAGGTGGAGTCTGCAAACATACATGCATAGGGATCCACTGAAAGTCCAAAGGCGGATACAAGGCTGAGACAGTGAAAGCAAATCACAAAGGCTGTGGCAGGGGTCCTGGGTTTTGGGTTCTGGGTTCAGGGTTCAAGATTCAAAGTTTAGAGTCTGGGAAGACAATGCTGATCCACCGGCTGCAGGGGTGGATCAGCTTATAAAGGCCAGGAAGTGAAACTGGTGCTGGCTGATTACCAGCGGCTCTGCAGGAGAAAGCCACCTGCTGGTGGAGCAGCATATAGCAGAGGAAAGTCCAGGACAGGGAGCCAACCAAAAGCAGTAGATGCATTTCACACCTTCATCGCATTTTGCACAAAGGTTTCTAGATGTAGCCCTTTCTAAGGGATGGGCCATCTTTACAGGTATTAAATTATACTTGAACCCATTCAAGCTGTGCCAAAATCAAGGCTCTACATACTTTACCACATTGGGAAGGCTGATCATTTTAAATGTATCTGAACAAGTGTTAACCTTGTTATTTTAAGCAAAGGCCCATTAAAACTGTTATTACACGTTCAAAAGATCAAATATTCCAAATGAGAAAATACAATAGAACAAGAAGAACATCATACAATAATTGAAGGCAGTCAAGCATTTCTAATTTTAATTAACATTTATGACAATCAGTTAATCAATTGAAAATATTATTGGGTCTAAAGTGATGGGTCCACACTTTTGGCCCAATAGGAACATTTCAAGAATGTTTTACTTTGGTTTTTGTTTTCTTATTTTTTTTTTTTTTATTGTTGGTCAAGCATTTAGTATAGAGTGAGGAAGATACTTTTTAAAAGCTTTTCACATTCTTAAAAGATATCCCTGTGTAATTAATGGTTCAGCTAGCTTGTTTTATGAACTAATAATCCAGATGCCTTGCCAGGATAAACGATTTTGTCCTTGGCTTTCTTTATGCACCTTGAAATGTGTAATTGCTAATAAAACCATGCTGTTATTGCTTTAATAAAATATTGTTAGTGTCGGCTGGTCTAAGGCAAGAATTTTGTATCTGGTACCCATCCCGGTTGGTTTTGGGGCATATATATAATCTGAAAAATCTGTAGGGAATTGCAAAGCTAGTTCTTAAGAATGGCAAATTTTTATTTGAATGTACTTCTCTTCCTAATGACCAGGTAAAGTGGCAGAAGATGACTAAATGCATTATATATATATACAGAGATACAAGCCAGGCACAAAAATATCCCTCAGTATGTGCTGTAAAATGCTGTAAAAGGATCCAGACATATCAGTTGTAAGGGTAGCAGAAAGTTTCTGCTTTCTGACACTTTTTGGAACCATTTTTGCAGCATTGGCAAGAAACTGTTAAAGTGGGTCAAAACCCTCACTGCTGGGCATCCTACACCAGATGCCCCTCTGTGTGAAACCCACAACGCTAGTGATCTAACCTGATCCCAGTGGGTCCCATGACACAATCACCGCATCCCGGCTTCTCTTTGGCTTTTCAGAATGACTGGGCATGGGAGCACGCGCCCGAACAGTGTGCCGGGGATGTGACCAGTCATGTCTCTTAAAAAGCCAAGTTTTCTTCTAAAACCAAGCTACTGCTAAACCATCAGCAGCACCTTGACTATATATTGCCAGTCCATAACTTCAGCCACTTCCTGACCAAATCTTACCATTCACCAGCCTACAACTCCCTCTATGTACCACATCTTGCCAGCTGTCAGTCTAAGACCTGTCACGGCCAACCCATTGCTTTTGCCACTTCCTGACCAATTCCTGCCACCCCCCAGCCCACAATTTCAGCTATTTCTTGACAATATCCAGCCCATGACCTCTGCCATGTCTTGACCACATCTAGCCAACTGTCAGAGTATGACCATCACTATCCCCTCGATTCAAAGAGCAAAAGTTAATTGATTTCGTATCGAGAATCGTAAGTTTGGGTGGGTGTTAGTCATTTTTTCCTGTTTTTTTGGCCATTTCCGACTCGCACGAGCCTACGTACGAATGCGTATATGCTCTTACGATCAGCGGAAGTTCGTTCCTAAATTTTAGGATCAAAACGTAAAACTTAGGATCAAATCCTAAAACTTACGATCAAAACGTAAAACTTAGGTTAATTGGATGTGTTTAGGTGTGATTCAGAGAAACATCTAAACGCGTTTTAAAAGAAAGCCACAGCCGACACCTTTTAGCAGCCGGATTGCTGTTCGTGAACAGGTTTTTTGGCTATGTGGAGGAGTCTGCGCGTCTTGTGCTCCAATGAACTGCATGTATCAGCATGGCCGAGCCCATAAATTGTATGGCAATGCATACCTGATTCATGTATGCCTTATAAAAGCATTTTAATGTGGACCTTAATTAGTCCTTTGCATGTAAACCTTTATTTTGCAATATATTTGCGTTAATTAAAGAAACTTATGTCCTTTGTTATTTATTTTAAAATTGATGTACTAGAATAATATTTTTAGATTGCATTTATTGGTGTAGTTGTTTACCTTTGCTTTGTTTAATTATTTAAGCACATCTTTGGTCAGATGCATCACACTTACTGAGGAGAGGAGAGCGGGATAAAGTGCAGGATGTGGGTTACTGCTGTATTTTGCACAGACACAGCAGAGCTGGGGGCATGGAAAGGTCAGAAATCAAAGAATCCAGAGCAACACAGTCACAAGGCCCTTTCTGTTTGCAGGCTGCCCGATAATACCTGAGCCGCCATCTTGGCTGTTTCTAGGCTCATAACATGCAGAAGTTGCTGGGTGTTTTTTAATATTTGTGAGCAATCTGTATGTAGAGGGTGTGAGTAACCACACTAAAAATTTAAAGTTGTACCATTTGAAGCATAAATATTAAAATTAAATCCTCAAGTAAAAAATGCAAGTTAACTAAAAATTAAACAAAGTAAGATTTACTTATGCAAATGCATTCATTAATGGTTGGTTACTACAAAATGAATGAAATAAAGAAAAATAAAAGACCAAATATTTAGAATGCACTTTAATGAGGTAAGTTTGTAGTGCGGAGCCGCAAGATCAGAAGGATTTACGTCCAGACAAAAAAGGAAAAAGGGCAAAACCAATGTTGCAACCTGAGAAATGAAACGGAAAATTCAGGATGGAAACTGACATAGGTCTGATTCCCGAACTGCCATACGAACGGACGTATCTTTTAGGATAGAAACGTATTTGCTTATTGAATCACTCGCAAGTTCATACGAACGCACGAGCGGACGTGAAAAATAGGATGATCGTGAGCCAAATCCAAGCTGTTACATGTTTCTTTGAATCAACCCATATGTCTTGATCACATCTTTCAAGTCCACGACATGCTGGCTGCCATCCCACAACAGATATATTGGTGATATATATTTCTGTAGAATGTATTTTATTTTATATATAATAATCTATGGTAGCAATTTAAATGAGACAGGGATGTGATTAATAATGGTATCACAAGCAATTTAATACATTTTAGCTCTTGTTACTGGTCAAGAGCCTTCCTAGAGTGAAGATACATGTTTTCAGTCACTGTTAAATATAAATAGGTAAAAGCAGAGTATTGGTGGGTGCTATGTCATCCTGAGATATCTCTCTCAGGCCACCCCCCCACACCCAGCTGATGTGCATTGGTTCCAACCCCTTTCTGTATATAGTGGTTCGGAAAGAACAGTCCATGCAATAGCTATTAAGGGACTATGTACACGAATATGTAACTATGCATAAAAGTATGACAACCAGCATGGTTTTACTACGGACAGAAGCTGCCAGACTAACCTGACTGGTTTCTATGAGAAGGTGAGTAGAAGCCTGGACAGAGGGGCGATTGTAGATATAGTTTTTCTGGATTTTGCTAAAGCATTTGACACTGTCCCCTATAGACGCTTATGTGGGAAATTGAGGTCTTCAGGGTTAGAAAATACAGTTTGTAACTGGATTGAAAACTGTCTGAAGGATCGTGTGCAGAGAGTTGTGGTTAATGTTACCTACCCTGAATGGTTACCGGTTGTAAGTGGGTACACCCCAAGGTTCAGTGCTGGTCCCACTATTATTCAACTTGTTTATAAATGACATAGAAGTTAGAATTAAATGCACTGTCTCTATTTTTGCAGATGACACAAAGATATGTAGCACAGTGCAGTCTATTGAAGATGATCACAATCTTCAGGCTGACTTGGACACTTTGAAAGTCTGAGCATCCACTTGGCAAATGAAGTTCAATGTGGAGAAATGTAAAGTCGTGCACTTGGGGTCTAATAACCTGAAGGCCACATATGTCCTCAGGGGATTAATGTTGGGAAAATCACTTGTTGAGAAGGAACTGAGGGTACTGGCCGATCACAGGCTAAACAACAGTATGCAATGTCAAGCAGCTGTTTCCAAGGCCACCAAGATATTATCATATATTAAAAGAGGCCTGGAATCACGGGATAGGGATTTATTTTTGCCTCTTTACACGGCACTGGTGCACCCTCACCTGGAATATGCCGTCCAATTCTGGGCACCCATTCATAGAAAGGACGCTCTGACTATGGAAAGGGTGCAGAGGAGCAACTGACAACTGAGGAGATGACTAATTAACTTGTATAAATATATAAATGGGCAATGCAAAATATATGGGGAAACTATATTTCAGATAAAATCCTCTCTAAAGACAAGGGGGCATTCGCTTTGAGTGGAAAAAAAGAAATTCAATCTCGGGAGGCGACAATCATTTTTTACCATAAGAACTATAAATCTGTGGAATAGCCTCCCACAGAAGCTTGTTACAGCATCAACCGCTGACAGCTTCAACAAAGGATTAGATGCTTATTTAGAAGAAAATAACAGTTACTATTAGCTGTTATCAGTAAAAATAAATAAAATAAAAAATAACTTCCCCTACCCCAACCTCCCTGGTTGAACTTGATGGACGTATGTCTTTTTCAACCGTTTTAGGTATGTAACTATGTAGCTACCACCAACATTAAGTGCATTAGTGAAAGTGTATTTTGACCTCGTCCAAGTCTGTCCTGATCATCTGTACTCATCAATACTTGTCAGTGACAGATTCACTTTAAATACATTTACATAAGTGGAAGCACAAATTCACTTGACAATGCAAAAAAAAAAATCACAGTACCAGAAATAATAGGGCATTGCAATCGAAGCTCAGTTTCATTACATACTATTAATTGTTCTAAATGAAGTCACATTACCAAGGACACAACATGCACTGGACGATTCTCAATTGCTTAGTGTAATGAAACTCAATGCATTGCATGAAAAATGAATTTGTAAAAGGACATTTCCCCCATTATAGCCAGCTAATGTATCATACGTCCTTCTTAAAGGCATTAGATTTCTCTTTGATATACTCTAGGATGGTCTTAACTATCAGATATGTATAATCTAACACTACCATAGCCTTAAATTTGCCTGTCTTCCATTACCCTGTTTCCCACTGAAGCCTTTTATTTTTTTTCTTTAGAAAAACCGGGTAATAACTCACAATCTGTGGCTGGTTAATTTAAAATGATGCCATTTTTTCCTTGTGGGGGGCAATAAAGCTGGAGCCTTAATGCACATAAATCAGCCATTCAACCAGTAAATAATTTATTGTATTAATAAAGCAGACCTATACTCACGCCATTGTGGCTAGGCTTAAACTGTCTCTTCACCATAAATAAGAGCCTATTGTAAGAAACTTACATGTACTAGGGGACCCGTGTCGAGCATCTGCTGGGCGGCGTGGTGCTCCCCGCAGAGCTGGATAGCGGGTGGCGTGCCACTCTGGGTGCTTCCCTCTAGCTGTGCGGGCGCATGCTCATGCGCCCGCCCCGCTTTCCAGCCAAATCGCTCCAAAGAGGCGCTGCACTGCCAGTGGCAGGTGGTGCAGCCTCCTCCACACCTGACAGAGATCAGGGGCTGATCAGGAGCTGCCAGGACTGACCATCCCCTGGGAATTGTGTAGCCAATCTGGCAGGAGATCATAATTGCGCCAATCACCATCCAGTTCTTCCCTGTTTATCATTGGCCATTCACCTCTTAAATAGGGAACTAGCCCTGTCCTCAGTGCATTCATAGTTTCTTATACTTAGGGTGTGATTGAATCTCTGCTTCTTTGATACCCACTCGGCTTTGATCGACCTTCCCAGTTTGCCGCCTGAACCGACTTTTGCTACCTCTGACCTACCTCACTACATCGCTACCTCTGACCTCCCGGCTTGACCCTTTGGCTATTCTACACTCCTGCCTCATCCCTGTGTGTAGATGTATTCCTCGGACTGATTACCTGTGTACGACCTCGGCCTTGGAATACCCTTGTGGTTCATCTGCCTTCACTGTAAGCTGACATCCTTTGCGTCTGACCTGGGGGCAACCGTGTCCGGTGAGGTGTTTTAAGTGCCCCGGCAAGCAGGGGCTTGACTATAGGTGGAAGTGGCAGCGGAGATTGGGGGTTGTCAGCTCACAGAAGGCAGGTGTCCCGCTGGGCATCATGCCTCTTGTATGTTTCCTCCACCCCGTACATACAGATTGCCCGAATTAAAATATCATCCTACATTCACCTATTGCATTTTCCGAGCCTTTTAACATCCAAGATGGTCGGTCCATGGAGTCTCAGGCTTCCTGCAGACAGGAAGTGTCTTCTGTTGCTCTGCATTCTGGGATTGCTGTCCTTTTCATGACCGCAGCTCTGCTCTGTCTGTGCAAATCACAGCTATAACCTGCCCCCTGTACTTTTCTCCCCTCTCCTCAGTATGTGATGCTTCTGAGGCAAGATGGCGGCGCCCGTAGTTGCAACCCAGTGGACAGGGGAAAGATCAGTGAGTATCGGCACCCCTGGGGGTTCCAAACAGTGGGGCATCCCAATTTGAGATGTCCTGGGGGAATTTTTTAGATTCCAGAGTCAGTCCTGCTAGGTTTTTTCCCGCTTTTAAGCAAAAAACTGGAGAGCTGGTAGGTGAAGTTAGCTTCCAGAGGATAGCTAGATAAAATCCAGAGATCTAACTGCATGGCAGTTGATCTAGGTATCAGTTCAATGAGTCAACTGCTGTACTGCCGCTACTACCATCTTGATTTTAAAGCACCGCCAGCGCATTGGGTCCACATCTACATGCTGTCAGCTGACGTGCACTTGGCAGGCGAAGCCTCTGTCTGTACCACCGCCAACACTGCCATATTAGAGCCGGCTTCACCAGTGGTACCAGTGCTACAGAAGTGGCTGTTCTGCTACCTTAAATTTGCAGGGCTGCTGCCACTCACTAGGCACATGCCTGCATCTCCCCACTGCCAGCTGGCTATAAGACATCCCCTAGCACCAATTTTGGAACAAAACAAAATTATTTTGGGGGAAACACAGTAGTATGACACGTGTATCAAACCAGCTATGTCTTGTGTCACAAGTTGGTTATCTAATCTATTTGGTTAAAAGTCTATGGGTAGCCATCTGTTCATTGTATGTAAAGGGAGACTTTCAGGGAATCAGTTACCATTTTCTGATACTGTGCTGAATGCATATCGCTGGAAAAAAGAGGGCTTTAACCACATTTAGGTTTTGCAATCTTTAGACAGGATAACAACTCAGGGTCATTTTTAAATTTAAACTAAATTTGAACAGAAACACTAGATATAACTACCAGAAGAAAAATATTCTGTTGTGCTAATTCATCATCCCCCCCCCAGGAACCAAATAATAGGCAAGGTCTAGAATCCCCCAATTACAGACATTCTCCATGGGCAGTGTGGCATTTACCCCCTCCATTCCCATAGACAGTGTGGCATTCTGCCTCCCATTTTCATAGGCAGTGTGGCATACCCCATCCAATTCCCCATATAGCCAGTGTGGCACGCCCTTCCATTTTCATATAGGCAGTGTGGCTTTCCCCCTTCCCATTCCCCATATAGGCAGTGTGGTGTTCTCCTCCACCCCATCCCCCATATAGGCAGTGTGGCACTCCCTCCCAATTTCATATAGGCAGTGTGACATTCCCCATTCCCATGTAGGCAGTGTGGCATTCCCCCTTCCCATTCTCATGTAGGCAGTGCGGCATCCCCCTCCCATTCCTTTAGGAAGTGTGGCATTCCCCATTCCCATGTAGGCAGTGTGGCATTCCCCTTCCCATTCTCATGTAGGCAGTGTGGCATTCCCCCTTCCCATTCCCATGTAGGCAGTGTGGCATTCCCCATTCCCATGTAGGCAGTGTGGCATTCCCCCTTCCCATTCCCATGTAGGCAGTGTGGCATTCCCCCTTCCCATTCCCATGTAGGCAGTGTGGCATTCCCCCTTCCCATTCCCATATAGGCAGTGCGGCATCCCCCTCCCATTCTTATAGGCAGTGTGGCATTCCCCCTTCCCATTTACATGTAGGCAGTGTGGCATTCCCCCTTCGCATTTACATGTAGGCAGTGTGGCATTCCTCCTTCCCATTCCCATGTAGGCAGTGTGGCATTCTCCTCCCTCCCATTCCCATATAGGTAGTGCAAAAGAAAAAAAAAAGAAAATTCACACCCATTGCTCCTGATGTCCCTACTATCCACACTGCACTGTGTTTCCGTCACTGCCTCTTCTTCGGCTGTGCCTGCACACACACAGCACAAACACCAGGCTCGGTTGTTGGTGTCTACGGTATGTGTGTAGGAGCTTCCTGAGAAGAAGCAGCGACGGCGTCAATACACGGCAGAACAGTGCGAACGGCAGGGACATCTGGAGTGATGGATATGTGAGTTTACTTTTTTTTGTTGTTTTTTTACATTCACCTGATAAGCAATGCTCCCTCTAAGCCATGGCAGCTGCTGTGCGGAGTAACGAGGGAGCTGGGCAATGTCCCATGACAGGTGGGCAATTGGAAACCTAAGATAAAAACACTGGTATATCTACTAATTAACCAAAATAACGTGTTAAACAAAAAGATATGATAGAATAGGTAATTTACATACTAGAGTTGTACTTTGAAATTTTGTACAATAAGCCACGCCCCCTGGTCAATGCCATGCCACACCCCATACCTCACCAAATTTCCCACCCATCGACACCATTTCACACTCAACCTTGTTCAATGATATTGAGTGTGCTAGCACTGGCATTCAGTTCAAAAGAATTGCATTGGTATGCACGGCATACGGCACTGATTGGATGAGAGCCCACACATGCTCATTGGGAACAGCTTAAAGGTTGTGTGGGAAATCTGGGGGGGTCTCACACAGCGGGGCATCCCAAATAAAGATGTCCCAGGGGCAAGAACCTATCACCAGGATTAGGGATGAGCGAATCGATCCGGACGAACCCGAATTTGTTCCGAATTTCAGGAAATATTCGATTCTGAACGAATCCGAATTTCCCCGCGATTCAATCGATCAAAGTTTTCCTTTAAACTCCATTTACTTCAATTACAGGCATTGTAAAATGGTGGATGGACAAGTCTGGACATATCCCCTGGGGCAAGTTATCATGGGAAGGTCACATGCAGCCTATCAGCAACCAGGAAGCCCGGTGACGTCACCGTGCTATATAATGCGGCGGCCATCTTGCTTGTGCGCATTTCAGACTTGCATTCGTGAGACAGCGGTGGTTGCTGCAGACAGGGACAGACAGTTAGCGATAGGTAGGGAGAGTTACAGATAGGTAGGGAGATTTACAGATAGGTAGGGAGATTTAGAGAGGCAGACAGAGCCAGAGAAAAATAGTGGAAAACCGGAACAATCCAGGGACAGCATAAAAGTGACAGTGACAGGGTGATTTGCCTGATCAGTTTTCAATTCAATTTGATTTCTTTGTGCTGCAAACCGTAATCTGCCTTGCCACTGTGCATGCCATCTATGCAGTGCATTATATAACCCTATCTGTTATACTAAATAAGCGTTGTTCAGCATCAGCTTTATTAAGCTATTGCCTTTTGCATAGGTTTTTGTCCTGCTGTCAATACACCAAGCCGCAGGGTATCCCAAACCACCACATGGCACCCTATCTGTTATACTAAATAAGCGTGCTTCTGCCTCAGCTTTATTAAGTTATTGCATTTTGAATTGGTTTTTGTCCTGCTGTCAATACACCAGGCCGCAGGGTATCCCAAACCACCACATGGCACCCTATCTGTTATACTAAATAAGTGTTGTTCAGCATCAGCTTTATTAAGCTATTGCATTTTGCATAGGTTTTTGTCCTGCTGTCAATACACCAGGCCGCAGGGTATCCCAAACCACCACGTGGCACCCTATCAGTTATACTAAATAAGCGTCTACAGCCTCAACTTTCATTAAGTTATTTTATTTTGAATTGGTTTTGGTCTGCTTTAAATACACCAGGCTGCAGGGTATCCCAAACCTGCACGTTGCACCCTATCTGTTATACTAAATAAGCGTTGTTCAGCATCAGCTTTATTAAGCTATTGCATTATGCATTGGTTTTGTCCTGCTGTCAATACACCAGATCGCAGGGTATCCCAAACCACCACGTGGCACCCTATCTGTTATACTAAATAAGCATCTACAGCCTCATCTTTATTAAGTTATTGCATTTTGAATTGGTTTTGGTCTGCTTTAAATACACCAGGCCGCAGGGTATCCCAAATCACCGCGTTGCACCCTATCTGTTATACTAAATAAGCGTTGTTCAGCATCAGCTTTATTAAGCTATTGCATTTTGCATTGGTTTATGTCCTGCTGTCAATAAACCAGGTCGCAGGGAATCCCAAACCACCACATGGCACCCTATCTGTTATACTAAATAAGAGTTGTTCAGCATCAGCTTTATTAAGCTATTGCATTTTGAATAGGTTTTTGTCCTGCTGTCAATACACCAGGCCGCAGAGTATCCCAAACCACAACGTGGCACCCTATCTGTTATACTAAATAAAAGTTGTTCAGCATCAACTTTATTAAGCTATTGCATTTTGAATTGGTTTTGGTCTGCTTTAAATATACCAGGCCGCAGGGTATCCCAAACCTGCACGTTGCACCCTATCTGTTATACTAAATAAGCATTGTTCAGCATCAGCTTTATTAAGTTATTGCATTTTGATTTGGTTTTGGTCTGCTTTAAATACACCAGGCCGCAGGGTATCTCAAACCTGCACGTTGCACCCTATCTGTTTTACGTAATAAGCGTTGTTCAGCATCAGCTTTATTAAGCTATTGCATTTTGCATTGGTTTTTGTCCTGCTGTCAATAAACCAGGTCGCAGGGAATCCCAAACCACCACATGGCACCCTATCTGTTATACTAAATAAGCGTTGTTTAGCATCAGCTTTATTAAGCTATTGCATTTTGCATAGGTTTTTGTCCTGCTGTCAATACACCAGGCCGCAGGGTATCCCAAACCACCGTGTGCCACCCTATCTGTTATACTAAATAAGCATCTACAGCCTCAGCTTTATTAAGTTATTGCATTTTTAACTGGTTTTGGTCTGCTTTAAATACACCAGGTCGCAGGGTATCCCAAACCACCATGTTGCACCTAATCTGTTATACTAAATAAGCATGTTCAGCATCAGCATTATTAAGCTATTGAATTTTGCATTGGTTTTGTCCTGCTGTCAATACACCAGGCCGCAGGGTATCCCAAACCACCACGTGGCACCCTATCTGTTATATTAAATAAGCGTCTACAGCCTCAGCTTTATTAAGTTATTGCATTTTGAATTAGTTTTTGTCCTGCTGTCAATACACCAGGCCGCAGGGTATCCCAAACCTCCACATGGCACCCTATCTGTTATACTAAATACGCTTGTTCATCCTTCCTTCAGCTTAATCAAACTATTGCATTTTGAATTTGTTTTTTAGTCTGCTGCCAAAACACTAGGCCGCAGGGTATCTTATATTGCCAATTTTCATAGTATCTGGTGCAGAGAAGCAGTTCCTCACTTTATTTAGCTTCTTCTTTTTAAAGTAAACACATTTTTATTGTACCTATTGCGCATTTCAAACACATAAACATGTCAGGTAGACAAGTGCAAGGATGTTCAAAGAGGAGTGGCAGAGGCCAAGATTCAGCAGGCAGAGGTCGCAGCAGACTAGGAGCGAGTGGCAGCAGGAGTCATGGTGATCTGATCTGATCTGCCAGTATCTGCTAGCGGTCGTGTCTCCACCAGTAACGCATCTGCCGTGGTAGATTGGTTAACGTGCTCATCAACATCATCACAAGTTACATCTGAGACCCCCAGTCTAGGGTCGGTAGGTTCCTCTGACACAACCCTGAGTTGGCATGCCCCGAGAGCAGTCCCTGCCTCTGTCCTACGCCATTCCCTCCCCCAGCGACGTATCCTATGCTTTGGGTTCAGCTCCACTCTTTAGTGAGGAGGACGATCAGATAGAGGACAGTCAGCAGCTACTGCCCAGCCAAGAAATGGAGGTGGCTTCTTTAGCTAGGCAGACAAATAGTGATGTGGACAGTGTCGTGGGTGTTGCGAGCGTTCCAGCTCCTGCGCCAGATACTGTTGAGGAAACCGAGAACATCAGTGACGTGCTGCCACAACTCGGTGATGATGATGATGATGATGAAGCCGATCGCACTTGGGAGCCGGGTGATGAAGGGGCTTCATCGTCATCATCAGGAGAAGAGGGGCGCAGGTTGCCCCGGAGTCAGCAGCTGAGGCAGCAAGGTGTTAGCAGCATGGTTGGCAGTCAGCATGGGGGCACAATTGTAAAGCCTGGAGCCAAACGGGGCTGGAGCCGGGGTAGAGCACCTGCTGCGCGGCAGGCTACCTTATCGGGAGGTAGTGGAGCAGGGGTTCCTGGAGTTGGCGACAGTAGCAGTGAATCAGTGAGGCCTGTTGGTGGGAAAAGTAGCTACTCGGCAGTGTGGCAGTTTTTCCTGAAGCACCCGCAGGAGGGTAACATGGCCGCATGCAAGATATGTAGGCAGAAGGTGAAGCGTGGCCAGGGCCCAAATGACACCACGGCTCTGCGTCAACATATGATGCGTCACCATAAAGCGGCCTGGGAGAACCGAAGCTCTGAAGAGGTGGTCCAGTCTGCTTCCTCACCAAGTGGCACGCCGCTCCCAATTTCTGCCAGCCAAGGCTCCAGCACCTCAGCCGAAGGCAGCTGTGCGTCATACCCATCCTCTGTCGCTCCTGCTCCTCCTCCTCCTCCTCCAAGTCATGCATCCCGCCAGCAATCCATCAGCGAAGCCATGTCCAAGAGACAGCAGTATGCGCCCACTCATCCTACGGCGCAGAAGCTGAATGTGCTCCTGTCCAAGTTGCTGGTGCTGCAGTCACTCCCTTTTCAGGTGGTGGACTCTGCACCTTTCAGATGGCTTGTGCCAAGCCGAGGTGGAGAGTCCCAAGCCATCATTTCTTTGCCAAGAAGGCAGTACCAGCTCTGCACACTTTTGTTAAACAGAAGGTGGGCCAGTCCTTGAGCCTATCCGTGTATAGCAAAGTGCATGGCAGTGCCGACGTCTGGAGCTGTAACTACGGTCAGGGACAGTACATGTCGTTTACGGCCCACTGGGTGAATGTGGTCTCTTAGCAGCAGCAGCAACTTGGACAGGTCACGCCGCTTTGGCCTCCGCGCTCCCTGCCCGTTGGGCCTGTGACACCGTGCGACTCGGCCTCCTCATCCTCCGCCATATCCTCACCCTCCACTGTAGGCTCAAGTCTCAGTCCCCCCCAAGTTTACCATGTGTGCAGGGCATGGAGGTGTTACGCTGTGCTTCACATGGTTTGTGTCACGCTCGGGGTAACTCCAGCCCTCTTAATAAGCTCACAACCCCCAATCTCCACAGCCAGCTTCACCTGTAGGAGCCCCCGCTTGCCGGGACGCAAGATACGCCTACCCGGGATCGGTTGCCCCCAGGACTTAATGGCTCAAAGGATGTAAGCTTATATGTGGGAGGACTGGAGAACCAATAGCAAGAGCGTGAGTGACGGAAGTCCAGAGACAGGCAATAGGTCGATAACGGGAAGGCAGAGATCGTAGCGGCACCAGGGGTCAGGCAAGACGTAGTCGGGGTTCAGGCAGAGGTCAGCAACTGGGGATCAGGATCTAGAAGCGTCAGTTCAGGCAAAGGTCGGCAACAAGGATTCAGGCTCGAGAGGCGTCAATTCAGGCAGAGGTCGGCAACAAGGATTCAGGATCGAGAATGGTCGTACAATCAAATCGGCAACAGGCTAGACTTCACAGGAGTAGGTAACACAGGGTTCTGAGCGCTATCACAGGCAATTCACAACTGAGAGGGAATTGCCTTTATAGGAACAGGTCTGAGGGAAGCAGTGTACTGATTGGAGCACATAGGATTCCAAGGGTAATTGGCTGCAGAGCAGAAGAGGGCGAAGCCCTCAATCCCCTAGGATTCATTAACCCTTTAATTGATCCTCCGGCGGGTGCGCGCCGCACAGCGCCGCCGGAGGGCATAACAGACACGTGCTCGCGGCCGCGCGCGAGCACGTCTCCTGGAGGAGGAAGCGGGGGGCGTGGCTGAGCTGGGCGCCGCTCGAGCCGACGCTGCTCGAGCCGACGCCGCTCGGCGCGGCCGCCGCACAGTGACAGCTGCAGCTGGCCGCCTGGAGACGTCGCTGGAACGGGGATCAGGTAAGCGGTTCCTGACAGTTTGTCTTGGCGAACGGAGTCACACAGGGGAGGAACTGCTTAAATGTATTCATCAGGAAATCCAAACATGGCTTACTCCAAGAAAACTTAAAATGGGAATCATGGTTACCGACAATGGGAAAAACATTTTGTCTGCACTGCGCCAAGAAAGCCTGACCCATGCCCCCTGCATGGCTCACGTCTTCAATCTGGTTGTCAAGCGGTTTCTGAAGTCTTCCCCCATCTGCAAGACATCCTAACAACTTCAAGGAAACTTTGCATGCACTTCAGCCACTCATACACCGCCAAACACACCCTTCTTGAGCTACAGCGTCAGAACGGTAACCCCCAACATAGTCTGATTTGCGATGTTTCCACCCATTGGAATTCCACCCTTCACATGTTGGACCGATTATATAAACAGAGAAAAGCAATCAGGGATTTCCTGATGATCTAAGCGGATAGGGGGACTCCCTTGTGTAACTTCAATGTCAACCAGTGACAGCTCATACGTGACACCTGCCGTTTGCTCAGACCCTTTGAGAAAGCCACTTTATTTGTCAGTCGGCAGGATTACGGGAGGAACGACGTGATTCCACTGCTTCATGTACTACAGCACATGTTGGAAACCATGGCTGGTCAGGGCACTGGAGACATGGCATCTACATCTTACGGCCACATGAACCCCGTTGGAGCTGAACTGGAGGAGGAGGAAGAGGAGGAGGAGGGGCACAGTGAAACACAGTTTAGGCTTGGCGAAATGGCTGTTTTTTCTAGTCAGCGGACAGGAGAGGAGGAGCAGGAGCAGCCAGAGGAGCTAGAGGGTTTTGAGGAAGGCGAGACAGAGGACCCGGACACACCGTGGCAGTATGCAGTGGAGATGGAGACAGGTAGTCCCTCCGAGTCACTTGCGCAAATGGCAGGAAGCATGCTCACGTGCTTGCGTAGTGACCCCAGAATTGTTTCCATTTGTCGGCGGGATAACTTCTGGCTGTCCACCTTATTGGACCCTTGCTTCCGGCACAAAATGGGGGCATTTTTTAAACCTGCCGAGAGGGAGGACAAACTGAACTACTACAAAGACATTCTGCGTAGTCAGTTGGCCGATGCCTATCTGCGCCATGGTCCATACTCTCGCAGGTCTGACTCGGGGGGACCTCTGCGCTCACTTTCCACTGCCATGCCTGCTGGGGGGGTTGGCAGGAGCAGCAGCTCCATCAGCAGCAGCCCCAGTCTTCAGTCGCTAATGAGTAGATTTCTACACCTGCATAGTGAGGCTACTCATGAGCAGCAGGAAGACCTGGAGCAGGACCTCTAACCAGCAGCTCATGTCATACCTTGACATGACCATGCCAACACACCTTGAGGATCCGCTGGACTTCTGGGCAGCCAAACTTGACTTGTGGCCGCAACTAGCAGAGTTTGCCCTGGAAAAGCTGTCCTGCCCGGCAAGTAGCGTGCCATCTGAGCGGGTGTTTAGTGCGGCGGAGGCCATAGTTACTGCGAGGAGAACTCATCTGTCAACTAAATATGTGGAGACTCACCTTTGTCAAAATGAATCAGGGATGGATCAGCCAGGATTTCCACCCACCAATGGCTGATGCATGCGACTAGATTCAGCACGGTGCCACGTTTTGCACTTTCCAAATGGTGCAAAACATATTTATGTCTTTAGACCAATTTTTGGCCTCCTGCTGATACCAACTTCAGGGTGGGCCTTTCAGCCAATTTTTGGCCTCCTGCTGCTGCTGTCAACTCCAGGGTGTCTTTCAAGCAATGTTTGGGCTCCTGCTTATGCTGCTGCCAACTCCAGGGTGTGCCTTCCAGCTCATGTTTGTGCTCCTGCTGCTGCCAACTTCAGGGTGCCTTCCAGCCAATTTCTGGGTTCCTGCTGCTGCTGCCAACTCCAGGGTGTGTCAGTCAATTTTTGGGCTCCTGCTGCTGCTGCCAACTCCAGGGTGTCTTTCAAGCAATGTTTGTGCTCCTGCTGCTGCTGCTTGCAACTCCAGGGTGTGATTCAACCAATTTTTGGGCTCCTGCAGCCAAATCCAGTGTCTCTTTAAAGTAATGTTTGGGCTCCTGCTCCTTCTGCTGCTGATCCTGCTGCTGCTGCTGCTGCTTGCAACTCCAGGGTGTGATTCATCCAATTTTTACGCTCCTGCAGCCAACTCCAGTGTTTCTTTAAAGCAATGTTTGGGCTCCTACTGCTGCTGCTCCTGCTGCTGCTGCTTGCAACTCCATGGTGTGATTCATCCAATTTTTGGGCTCCTGCAGCCAACTCCAGTGTGTCTTTAAAGCAATATTTGGGCTCCTACTGCTGCTGTTGCTGCTCCTGCTGCTGCTGCTTGCAACTCCAGGGTGTGATTCATCCAATTTTTTGGCTCCTGCAGCCAACTCCAGTGTCTCTTTAACCCTTTAAGTGCCAGCCTACCTGGAGTTTTTGTCACACTCTGTTGCCAGACCATTTTGCACTATTTTGCGCTCTCCATGTTCCAATGTGATTTTTGAAGGGATTTCCAGGGATTTCCCAGGAAAATGATATATTGTTTTTTTCAGCGTCAGAGTCTGGGCTTTAACATGAAATGTCTTGTTTGTAATTTTTTAGGTGTATTCTCAATATTTTTGGGTGAAATATGTGAAAAAAAATAAAAAAAAATACATTTTTACAATTTGTAGTTTTTTTTGTAATAAAAAAATGTAAGTTTTTCAATAAAATCTTATTGCGTGTGAAATCCCAATTTCTCCCAGTTACAGCGATACCACATATGTATCGGTATACACCCTTTTCTGCCCAGGAGACTCCCCCAAACTGAAATAGCACTTTAGGGAATTTTCAGATAAAATACAACTATGCAATGCAATATGCGCACCTTGCAGTTTTTCCAGAAAAACAACCCTTTACATTTGAAATATCCCCAACAAACTATATATTCTCTGGAAGTACACACCTCAAGCTTTCTAGGCGTACCAGGCTTGTTGATGTGCCCATAGTTTTCTGGAAGTAATCCCTCAATGTATTCTTTGGTTGCAAAGAGTTTCCCTAAAAAAAAGGATAAAAAAGCAGAATCAAAGCCACATTTTCCTAAAAAACTATGTGCAAACAAGAAAAAACAAGTTTAATCTGAAAAAGCAACATCCCCCGAACAGAACGATACCCAACATGCATAGCTACTGTCAAGGGAAGAGTTGCCAAACACCCCAAAGTAAAGCATGTGCCTAACAGTGATTTTACTTGAAAATTTCTGGGTTCCTGCTGCTGCTGCCAACTCCAGGGTGTGTCAGTCAATTTTTGGGCTCCTGCTGCTGCTGCCAACTCCAGGGTGTCTTTCAAGCAATGTTTGTGCTCCTGCTGCTGCTGCTTGCAACTCCAGGATGTGATTCAACCAATTTTTGGGCTCCTGCAGCCAAATCCAGTGTCTCTTTAAAGTAATGTTTGGGCTCCTGCTCCTTCTGCTGCTGATCCTGCTGCTGCTGCTGCTGCTGCTTGCAACTCCAGGGTGGGATTCATCCAAAAGTTTTCTGGAAGTAATCCCTCAATGTATTCTTTGGTTGCAAAGAGTTTCCCTAAAAAAAAGGATAAAAAAGCAGAATCAAAGCCACATTTTCCTAAAAAACTATGTGCAAACAAGAAAAAACAAGTTTAATCTGAAAAAGCAACATCCCCCGAACAGAACGATACCCAACATGCATAGCTACTGTCAAGGGAAGAGTTGCCAAACACCCCAAAGTAAAGCATGTGATTTTACTTGAAAATTTCAGCTCTGCAGACAAAGTGCGCACCTTGCGATTTTTCAACCAAAACAACCCTTTACATTTGGAATATCCTCCATAAACCATATATTACCTGAAAGTACACATGTTAAGCTTTCTAAGCGTACCCAACTTGTTGTAGTGGGCTCATCTTTCTGGAATTAATCCCTCAAAGAATTCTTTGGTTGCGCAGGGTTTCCCTAAAAAATGTATAAAAAAGCTGAATAAAAAACACCTTTTCCTAAAATATAAATATGCAAACCAGAAAAAAACAAGCTAAATCTGAAAGCGCAAGGTCCCCCGAACAGAACAATACCCAACATGCATAGCTACCTTTAACCATTTTAATTGCCAGCCTACTTGAGATTTTGTCACCCTCTGTTGACAGGTCATTTTTCCCCATTTTGCGCCATGTTTTGCAACATTTTTGCTGGAATTTTCAGGAAAATTGTATATATATCTTTTGCAGCAGAGTTTAGGCTTTAACAAGAAATGTTTTGTTTGTAAATTTTATTTTGTTTTTTACAATATTATTAAGTAAAAAATAAATAAATAAATAAATAAAATTTTTTTTTAGAAAATTGACTCCTTTATTTTAAATAAAAACATTATTTTATTAAGGAAAAACCATATTGCATGTGAAAGCCCCATTTCTACCGATTAGAACGGTACCACATATTTATCGGTAGCCCCTGTTCCTGCCCAGGAGACCCCCCTAACTGAAACAAGTACTTTATAACCTTTACAAATAAAATACAACTACCATCCACACTACAAAGGGTTAAATCGAGAAAAAAAATGACATAGGGTCCCCCTTCCTGGGGGGGGACCCCATTTTTGGGGGGATTTTTAAGGGTTAAAAACCCTTAAAAATCCCCCAAAAAATTGACATGGGGTCCCCCTTACCCAAAGTAACCAGCCCGGGACCAGCTATGCAGGGCTTGTGAAACAGGGCACAGAGGCCAGCCTTTGTGGCCCCTGGCCCTGCAGGCTACAAGCCCGCATAGCCCGTAGGCCCGGGCTCTTCTGCCCCCCCCCCCTGGGCTTTGGGGAGGCAGGTAATGGGGGTGCCAGGGGTTAATGGCAAGTCACCCGCTAGTCACAGGTGACTTGCCACCTCCCCCAGCCTTGGGAACTGGTATAGGGGTCATGGACCCCTTACCAGTTCACAAGGGGTTAAATGTAAAAAAAACACAGACACACAAAAGAGAAAAAAATATTTTATTATTATTTTTTTTTTTTTTTTATACTTACCTCCCATCCATCCTGGAGCACTGTGTCCCTCGGCGATCACTGGCTTCTGCTCACCTGCTGGAAGCCTTTTATAGCTGCTGGATGACAGAACACAAAGGGTTTATTAAAAAAAAAAAAAGACATAGGGTCCCCCCTCCCAGGGGGGCGGACCCCATTTTTTTGGAATTTTAAGGGTTAAAAACCCTTAAAAATCCAAAAAAAAATGAAATGGGGTCCCCCTTACCCATCATTACCAGCCCGGGACCAGCTATGGAGGCTTGTAGGCACAGAGTGGGGGGGGCAGCTTTTGTGGCCCCCCACCCTGCAGCCTACGAGCCCACATAGCCTGTGTGGGCCCGGGCTCTTCTGCCCCCCCCTGGGCTTTGGGGAGGCAGGTAATTGGGGGTGCCGGGGGTTAATGGCAAGTCACCCGCTGCGGCAAGTGGGTGACATGCCATCCCCCAGCCTTGTGAACTGGTATAAGGGGTCTCATGGACCCCTTACCAGTTCACAAGGGGTTAAATGTTAAATAAGACACAGACACATAAGAAATAAAAGATCTTTATTTATTTTTTTTTTTTACTTTACTCACCTCCGATCCTGTGTCCCCCGGCGATCTCCGGTGACAGCCTGCATGTGTGTTTGAAGGAGAGAGCCTAGGGAGGAGGGGGGGCGATCTCAGCCCTCTCCTCCTCCCCATCTGCCCTCCTCCAGGCACACGAGCAGACTGAATGTCTGTCTCACGGTTCCTGGCATTAAGAGGGCTGCTGGTGACATCACAACGATGTCACCCGGCCCCGCCCCCAGGGGGTGGGGCTAGCAGACCCATTCCAGGAAGTGGGGGGGGAGGGCAATTGCAACTCCAGGGTGTGATTCATCCAATTTTGGGCTCCTGCAGCCAACTCCAGTGTCTCTTTAAAGCAATGTTTGGGCTACTGCTCCTGTCACTGCTGCTCCTGCTGCTGCTGCTTGCAACTCCAGGGTGTGATTCATCCAATTTTTGGGCTCCCACAGCCAAATCCAGTGTCTCTTTAAAGCAATGTTTGGGCTCTTACTGCTGCTGCTGCTGCTGCTTGCAACTCCAGGGTGTGATTCATCCAATTTTTGGGCTCCTGCAGCCAACTCCAGTGTCTCTTTAAAGCAATGTTTGGGCTCCCGCTGCTGCTGTTGCTGCTGCTGCTGCTGCTTGAAACTCCAGGGTGTGATTCATCCAATTTTTGGGCTCCTGCAGCCAACTCCAGTGTCTCTTCAAAGAAATGTTTGGGCTCCTGCTCCTGCTGCTGCTTGCAACTCCAGGGTGTGATTCATCCAATTTTGGGCTTCTGCAGCCAACTCCAGTGTCACTTTAAAGCAATGTTTGGGCTCCTGCCGCTGCTGCTGCTCGCAACTCCAGGGTGTGATTCATCCAATGTTTGGGCTCCTGCAGCCAACTCCAGTGTCTCTTTAAAGCAATGTTTGGGCTCCTGCTGCTGCTGCTGCTCCTTCTGCTGCTTGCAACTCCAGGGTGTGATTCATCCAATTTGTGGACTTCTGCAGCCAATTCCAGTGTCTCTTTAAAGCAATGTTTGGGCTCCTGCTGCTGCTGCTGCTGCTTGCAACTCCAGGGTGTGATTCATCCAATTTTTGGGCTCCTGCAGCCAACTCCAGTGTCTCTTTAAAGTAATGTTTGGGCTCCTGCTCCTGCTGCTGCTGCTCCTGCTGCTTGCAACTCCAGGGTGTGATTAATCCAATTTTTGGGCTCCTGCAGCCAACTCCAGTGTCTCTTTAAAGTAATGTTTGGGCTCCTGCTGCTGGTGCTCCTGCTGCTGCTGCTGCTTGCAACTCCAGGGTGTGATTCATCCAATTTTTGGGCTCCTGCAGCCAACTCCAGTGTCTCTTTAAAGCAATGTTTGGGCTACTGCTCCTGTCGCTGCTGCTCCTGCTGCTTGCAACTCCAGGGTGTGATTCATACAATTTTTGGTCTCCTGCAGCCAACTCCAGTGTCTCTTTAAAGCAATGTTTGGGCTCCTGCTCCTGCTGCTGCTGCTTGCAACTCCAGGGTGTGATTCATCCAATTTTTGGGCTCCTGCAGCCAAATCCAGTGTCTTTTTAAAGCAATGTTTTGGCTCCTGCTGCTGCTGCTTGCAACTCCAGGGTGTGATTCAGCTAATTTTTGGGCTCCTGCTGCTGCCAGCTCCAGGGTGTGTTTTTCAGGCACTATAGGGGCCCCTCATAGTGATGGCACTTCAACTCTCTGCAATTGTGCTGCTCTGCGATTCTATTAGCGATGCCTCTGATCTAAATATCCTAATTATTTACAGTATTATTTCACTAACCCAGCACGCATCCTATGCGTGTTACAGCAAGGCAGAATGGTTTACAACCCTACTGAGGCTCTAGGAAGCTCAGAAATAGCTGTTTTTAATAGCGATTCGTCGCGAATAAATTCGAGTCAAAACGATTTTTGTCTGAAAATTCGGCGAATCAGTCGAATCGAATTTTTCAAAAGTTCGCTCATCTCTAACCAGGATATAGTAAAAATTCCTGGTGATGCCACTCCTGCTGCCTAACGTATTGTTTATAAATAAGAGCTTGCAGAGAAAAAAACACAGAATGAACCTAACCCAAATAAATCACAGAATATGCTGTATCCACATATAATGAAATGGACCACTTTGAACAATTCACTAACCAAACTACCTTCTTTTTACCTTTGGTCAAGAGTCAAAACCTTTGAAGTCTGGCTGTTCGGCGGTTTTAAGATCCTGGTGCAAGAACAGAGCCCACAATTATTAGGCATAGTACGCTCGGATCTACTCGGGCCCCACAATTACTTATTAGAGCCCCAAACAAGACTGGCTGGCAGCAGCCAATCAGTGCTATTCAGGAATTCTGCTTCTCACATTGATTAGCCAGTGGAGATTCCTTTGCTTTAACCCCCACACATACAGCTAACCTCCCACCTACATACAACACACTATTACCCCCATTACCCCCCCAAACACTTTACTATCTACACACAACACTATTAACCCTGCATATTGTTAAAGCAAATAAAAAACAGTTTTGGACATTCCGAAAGTCTAAAGGACTCCAGGCACAGCCAATTCCTCTCCCGATTTGGGATGCCCCACTGTGTGAAACCCCTTGGGATAGCCATAGAACGTACCTTTCCATCAATTCCACAGTGCACACGCAGCTAGAGATGTTATCTCCCTGTCTAAATGGACAATGGGGACGAGCATAGCGGGAGGCAGCAAGCACTGCATTCATTCAGAATAGATTGTCAGGCGACGCAGTTTGCTTGCTGAAAGCCTGCACATGCACCATGGGAGCAAGATAAGGTTTTCAGTGTTCACTGGGGTTTCTCACACATATGGGGCATCCCCAATTAGGTTTACTAGCTTTAAAATGTTTTCCCCCTGCCCCCTCCTCACCCAAGTACCTAGTTCCCTGGCTGCATGCCCGGCTTCCCTGTAGAATTTGGAGCGCTCCTACCCCCAGCCTATCAGAATGGCTGGGCGCAAGAGCTCACTAGAGCCACAGGGAAGCTAGGGATGTGACTGTTGGTGATGACAGCATTGTGGGAGGTAAAGGTGACTTTACCAGCAACCCATGGGTTTCACACAGCAGGGCATCCCAATTTTGAATGCCCCAGAGGCAGGCTAGCAGCCAGCACTCGGGTATTTGAGAACCCCCCTATCCTGTGTTTTGGCCCTAGCCCTGAGGGCATACAGATGTGGGATGCTCCCTGGGTGAAACGTCCAAGTTTGATCTAAAAACTCACCTTTCCCCAGTCCCATGCAAGGGCTCTCATTCCAATCAGGACATATTAATGCACGGCATAAAGTGCCGTTTGTATGAGAGCTCTGGCAAAGGGAAGTGGGAGCAGGCACATCCCGGTTACCCTGTGAACAGTGGAGCGCTCCTGCCCCCAGCCTCAGCTACAGAGAGGCTGGGGATACAGCTGTGGCAGGTGAGTTCGGCAATATTGAAAGGCCCACACAACCACCGGCCCTGGAGTTTGGAAGAATCTAGATAGGCCCAATTAAATTACCTTTGGGCATCCCGAGTTGGGATAATTAGGCCTCACTAGAATCTTTCAAACTCCAGGGCCGGTGGTTGGTACACAGGGTTAAGCCCCCACACACAGTGTTAACCCCCCAACCCCCATGCAGACTTACCAGGGATCAACGGTGCCAGCCATCACTCTCCTTCTAGCTTGCCTGCGAATGGCGCCCCCCCCCAAACTCCAACACATAGCGGCGTGCTGCGGCTCGTCAGAGGAGGCAGTAGACCGGCAGGGGGAATGGGGGCGGGACTACACTCATCGTGCCACTCAGCCAATGCTACGGCGGCAGCGACAGATGGGGATGGGATGCAGGGCCCCACTGAGCCACCAATCTTTAAAAAAAAATTACAGCTGCGCTCCGGGAACACTGCTAAGATGCATTGGCATTTCCCCCTGCTTTTGGGGGAAAATAAGTGCGTCTTATATGCCAAAAAAATACAATAATCATTCCTCTGCCAATCTACTTTTTTTTAATATAAAAAATTACAATTGTAATTCTTTCTACTAATGGCCATCTGTTCTCCAAGCAGGCATAATGTACAGCACAGTATCTGGCTGCCAGGTACACTTGTACACTTGGCAAGTGGAGAGTAAATAGATACACAAGAGGGAAACAAGGAATTCATTTTCTTCCAGAGAATAAATGCTACTTGTTGAGAGTATGACAAGTTGAGTAAACAGCTCCCATCTTGTACAAGTTTAAACCACTTCACCTTCCCCGGCGTGACCTTGAAAACTTTATTTCGGCCATCATTTTATTTATAACAGATGAAAAGATTTGTCTTCTCCTTTTCTACTTTTTTCTATTTTTACTGGGAGACCGTAATATAAGAAAATAAGTAAAGAACTCCAAGTCTTTGCCATAAAACAGAAGGATTTCTATCTATATTTTTCTGTCTGCTTTATTAACTATTCAGACACAGTTTTAGCAACAAATGTATAAGCCCAGCTGTCTAGTGTTACATTTTTCTTGTGGTATTAGTTTAAGAAATAGTATAATAATAACGAATATTAATATTAATAATTCATATCTTTATAATAATGGTTTACTGTAGGTTCTTGATGTCTGAGAATTCAACATTTAAAAAATAATGAATAAATTCTGGGCCTTACTTAAGACATTGGTAGGTTTTCCTCATTCATTTATTCTTTAGTTTCCCAACTAAGCTTCAACGGGGCAACAACGTGGTGAACTAAGCTATATTTGTAGCCCCAAATGCAAAGAGAACAGACTATTTGTTGGGTTTTGCTGCACTTCGCCAGACTGGATTTACTTAGAAAGACGGTTTGGTGCAGGTTGGCGAACTGTCAAGAAAAAAAAAGTAAACTCACATACATTGCTCCCGGTGTCCCTGCTGTCCATGCTGCACTCTCCCACTCGCTGAATGGAGCCAGGTGTGTACGCTGTGTGTGCAGGGCCTTACTGGGCCTTACTTAAGACATATGTGGGTTTTCATAAGTTCACTCATTCTTTAGCTCCCCAACTATGCTGCAATTGTGGAGCTAAGTGGTGAACTTAGCTATATCTGAAGCCCCAAATTTAAGGAGAACTGGTGATTTGCTGGACACTTGTGCACGGTTTTGAAGTTTTTGGCCCACGGCCATGAATTGACCCTCTTCAGTGGAGAGTGAAACACAAAAAAGCTGTAGACACTACTCCTCTCCCCCAAAACATTAAAAAGACACGTACCAGTTGCTTTTATAGGCATGGCACCTGGAATTAGATTCACCGTGGAGTGCAGCATACTAGTGCATCACTCGGCAACACCTCACACAGACACGAGGACATGCTGCAGGGGTCAGAAGCCTTGGAGTGACTGGGCCAGTTAAAAGGGGTGCTATCCAGCCACCACTGTCTGGCACCTGTCAGAAGGCCACATAAAAAGGCCCTCGGTCCTTGAGTTTGACACGTGCCGTAATGTGAAGTCTGTATTTTGGACATTTCCCACGAGAAAAGCCTAAAACTCCCCTCAGCTAAGCCAGATTTATGGTTAAAAAAACCCTCACCTGCACAATGCTGATGAGATCTCAGCTCCAGCAACTTCATGTAGCAACATACCACAAAGAATCAGTCACATGACAGGCAAGGAAATCATCATTTTCCAGGTGTACAGCACGGCTTGCTTCATTTCAATTCTTTACATGTGGGTAATCCGCCACAGGTGGCGCAATCGACTGCAGGAAGACTTGTGGCCCCTCCCAGCCCATAAAAGGGAAAGAATTACCCAGAAGACCCCAGTCTTCTCCTGCAGTCTGACTGCGAAGATGGTCTCTTTCTCTCTCTCCATGGCTTTCGCAGATAAGCAGGGCATTACTAGCCCATCGGCTGCTGCAAGCCCTATTCCCACCTGCTTCCGGGACCCTTCTTGCCATGGCTGTGGATCAGGTGCAGGTAGGGGAAAGCCGAGGGTCAGGCGTTCGACAGAGCTACGCTCTGGGCCGCAGACTCTTCCTCAGAGTAAGCCAGCAATAGGCTATGGTGAGCCTATAGGCGGGGGGAGGGGAGGAACCACCCTTTTTCCCTTTTAATTATGTGTCCCACATGCTTTATTCTTGTGCATTTTATGCTGTGTGTGTTTTTCTCACGTTTTTTACCTCACAATATACTTACCTTCCCCGCTCCTGCTCCTCTTGCCTCCTCTACATTATGGCGTCGGGGGGGGGGGACCCCTTGAGGTGCTGCTTGGGCAGGCCGGCGCCACTCTCCTCAGAGTTTCCTGTGGTAAAGTTCCCGTTTTTACCTCACGCCGTCGCTCCTTGGTCTCTTCAACTGGCTCCCTTTTGGTCCGTGAGTCCGGTCTTTTCTTGTTGGTACCTTTATTATTGTGTTTTATATTGGCTGTACATGTGCTGTGGGATGTTTATCTGCTCCCTTTTGTGTCTTTCAGAGTCCCATATTGAGATTCTTGTGGTTCCTCCCGGTCCATACACTGCCCTGTGGGTTAGGGTGCTGAGAGTCAAATTGGGTTTTTTTTCTGTATGGTCCGTCTTTCTTATAATAATCACCATAATGGAGGCTTCTGGGAGTAGCGGGCTTGGGAACTTGCTAAGCTTTGTCTTGTGTGTGGTACATGCCCACTAAGTGGTCGCAACGTGGTTGGTGTGCCCTGCGCCCAGAGTGCTATTGCGGATCAGGATGGGGCGAGTGTTGCCGGCCCCAGTCCCATTGCTCCTCCAGCCTTGCCAACTCCCCCGCGCCTGCTTCTGGCCCCTAGTGAGGGGGAGGCCAGCAGGGACTTGCGTAGTAATTTTGAGCTCAGACTTGCTAGCATTGAGCATCAGTTGCCGTGTTCGGACGCTGGCAATGCCAAAATTAAGAAGCGGCATTTGGAGCCGGCTTGCGCCATTTTAGCAGATGACAATGAGGATTATGAGGCCTTCGGTGGCCGAGATTCCGCTGAGGAGGGTGAGTTGCTCCAGGGGTTCGACTCCTCCGGCGTTAGTCGAGGGGGCCCTTGACAGTCGCCACGGGTCTTCATCTGACGAGGACGAGTGGCCCCAGGATGATACTGAGCAGCTGTTGTCGGCGGTACTTGATGCTCTGCACATTGTTCCTCCTAAGACGGCCAAGAAGAAACAGGGGGACCTTTTTCGGCCGGAGAGACAGCGCCTTGTCTTTCCTGAACAAGGCCACTTCTCTAAGATGGTATTTAAGGAATGGGAGAAGCCTAATAGGTTGCCGTCGGTGCCTAGGGTTCTGGACAGACGGTATCCCTTTTCTGAGGATTTGGTTCGCCTATGGTCCCATCCTCCGGAAGTGGATGCTCCTGTTCTGGGGCTCTCCAATACCTCCGTTATGCAGTCTCCTGAGACTTCCTACTTGTGTGATCATGTTGACAGGCGCATGGATCAGCTAGCCTGTCACACCTTCACTTCTGTGGGAACTGGTCTGCGCCATGTCTGTGCTGCGGTCATTGTTTCCATGGCCATTAAGAAGAAGGTAAGGCGTCTCGCGGATATTGACAAATCTCACAAGCGAGCGGAGGAGTATGGAGAGCTTTTGGCTTGTATGGACTTCCTTGCCTTTGTTATATCGGCCCAGGATGACGCCGTCCGTTTTGGTAGTAGGGCTTTGGCTGTGATGGTCGCTCTGCGTCGCTCTATCTGGCTACGACAGTGGGCAGCGGATGCTGCCGCCAAAAAAGCTCTCACAGGTATTCCCTTCCTGGGACTTCGGTTGTTCAGGGAACGGTTGGACCTCCTGGCTAAGGGCGGGAGATTTCCTCAACGTCGGAAGCAGGTACGGCCTTTTCGGGGCTCTTCTTCCTTACGTCCCTCTCGGAGAGGACGAGGATCTTCTTTTTCTGGTGGCCGCAGAGACTCATGGGGGCGAGGTAGAGCCCGAGATCATCCCGGCCTTGCCTGGGGATCCAAGCCTAAGACCCCTTCCAAGGCCCGTCAAGCATGAGGGGACACCCTAACCCAGCCAGGTGGGGGGACGGCTTCTGCTCTTTGCTCACGTCTGGAGGCAACACGTCTCGGACCGGTGGATTCAGGAGGTGGTGTTCTCCGGATACAAGATAGAGCTGGCAGCTTGGCCGCCCCCAAGATTCATTCGGTCCCGGATCTCCCAAAATCCTGTGACGGCGCAGGGCCTGAGGCTGGCCGTTCAACATCTTCTGTCATCAGGAGTGGCTTGCCATGTGCCTCTTCAAGAACGGAGGCGGGGGTTCTACTCCAACCTGTTTATGGTGCCCAAGAAGGATGGTTCCCTGAGACCCATCCTGGATCTAAAGGGTCTCAACAGATTTTTCAGGTTCAAACACTTCAGCATGGAGACCTTACGGTCGGCAGTGAGCTCTCTTCGGTCCAGGCGATTTCATGACCACTGTGGACATCAAGGATGCCTATCTGCACGTTCCTGTCTTCCTGGGACACCAGAGGTTCCTGAGGTTCGCTCTGGGGGATCAACACTACCAGTTTGTGGCCTTGCCATTTGGCATCACCTTGGCCCCCCGGGTGTTCACCAAGGTGCTGGCGGGTGTCATGGCCCTTTTGACGAGCCAGGGCATTCGCGTTCTTCCTTACTTGGACGACCTTTTGATTGCAGCTCCATCTTTGCATCAGGCAGAGAGGGATTCTCGGATGGTAGTGTACACCATCGAGTCCTTCGGTTGGGTGATCAATTATCCCAAGTCTTCTCTCTCTCCTTCACCGGTAAGATCCTTCCTGGGAATCTAAACTTATTGTATATTAATTCCGCACCACCAATTATATTAAATCAAAAAATCAAAAAATCTGTGGCCGTGCAGCGATATGGGACTATCTTAAACCATGAATAGTAATTAATTGTATAGTGGTGAATCCAGCTATTCACCCTAGATAGTTCACAAAATTCACTGCACCTCCTCCACAGTAATAAAGAATCTACAATATATATATCATGAATTTATAGGTACATTTTATTTTTGATCATTAACCCACATAAATTACATTACAAACAATTAAAAAACATAAAAAACTGGACCACATTCTCCCAGGGGCATCCCAATTTCACCTATATCCCATCCCATAATAACAAAATTAAATTATTATCAGTGCCAAATAAAGTGCATAGGTGCTTATCGTGCAAACAATCTATCTATAAACACAATGTGGCAAGAGAACAAAGAAAAACAGACTCCAATGGGAAATACAAAACTATAAATATGTGAAACAAACACATCACCTGAAAATAATCCCAAATAGCCCCCAGGTTTATGTGGGTCCGATAGCGATCCCCAACGCGTTTCGTGGTCCCCCCGCTCAGACCACTTTATCAAGGTATGAAGTATGCCCCATCTCAGTGCTCCTATATAGAGACTAACCTGCATTAATTGGAGCACGCGTCCGGGCGCGCAGCACGGCCCCGGCCGGAAGCCGCCTGCACGCTCTCACACAGCTGTGCCCCTTGCTCCATTCAGAGTAATTCGGCCGTCTGGCCGCGTCATAGCCCCGCCCCCCAGATCATCCCCCCAGAACAGCCGCACACATCCTTCCTGGGAATGACGCTGGATACTTCTCAGGTCAAGGTGTTTCTTCCTCAGCAGAAGATCGTTCAGGCAATATATGGGTTCCTTATGCTGCTGCCAACTTCTGGGTGTGTTTTTTAGGCAATATATGGGCTCCTAATGCTGCTGCCAACTCCTGGGTGTGTTTTTCAGGCAATATATGGGCTCCTAATGCTGCTGCAAACTCCTGGGTGTGTTTTTCAGGCAATATATGGGCTCCCTATGCTGCTGCCAACTGTACTGTGTTTCTTTCAGGCAATATATGGGCTCCTAATGCTGCTGCCAACTCCAATGTGTATTTCATGCAATATATCAGCTCCTAATACTGCTGCCAACTCCAATGTGTGTCTTTCAGGCAATATATGGGCTCCTAATACTGCTGCCAACTCCAATGTGTTTTTCAGGCAATATATGGGCTCCCTATGCTGCTGCCAAATTCAGGGTGTGTTTTTCATGCAATATATGGGCTTCCTATGCTGCTGCCAAATTCAGGGTGTGTTTTTCAGGCAATATATGGGCTCCTAATACTGCTGCCAACTCCAATGTGTTTTTCAGGCAATATATGGGCTCCCTATGCTGCTGCCAAATTCAGGGTGTGTTTTTCAGGAAATATATGGGCTCCCTATGCTGCTGTCAAATTCAGGGTGTGTTTTTCAGGCAATATATGGGCTCCCTATGCTGCTGCCAACTCCACTGTGTGTCTTTCAGGCAATATATGGGTTCCTTATGCTGCTGCCAACTCCAGAGTCTCTTTCAGGCAATATATGGGCTCCTAATGGTGTCTTGTTTCGAGGCTGTGCCTTTCGCTCAGTTCCACATGAGACCCCTTCAGTTGAATCTCTTGACCGTCTGGGATCGGAGTCAGGAGTCCTTGGAGCAGGAATTCGCTCTATCCCCTCTGGCCAGACAGTCCCTCTCGTGGTGGCTGGACTCGAGGAATCTTCTAGTGGGCAGGTCCTTTTTGCCTCTGTGCTGGGAGATTGTCACCACAAACGCCAGTCTGACCGGTTGGGGAGGAGTTTGGCAATTGCTGAAGTTCCAGGGCCAGTGGGGCCCTCAAGAGGCCCACGCGCCTATCAATCTCTTGGAGTTGAGAGCGATCAGGTTGGTTCTCTTCCAGTTAACTCCCCACCTTCGGTGTTGTGCGGTCAAGGTCCATTCAGACAATCAGACGGCGGTCGCCTACATCAATCATCAGGGAGGGACTCGGAGCAAACGACCCCTCAAGGAAGTGTCCCTGATATTGTCTTGGGCGGAGGAGATGGTTCCCTCCATCTCGGCGGTTTACATCCCCGGGGTGGAGAACTAGGAGGCAGATGCCCTGAGCAGAGGGACGTCTCGCCTAGGGGAATGGTCTCTCGACAATAAGATCTTTCATGCCTTGTATCGCCGCTGGGATCAGCCGGACGTGGACCTGTTTGCATCCCATCACAATCACAAGCTTCCGAGATTCGTATCCCTGTCAAACGATACTCTGGCCTTCGCCACGAACGCGCTGGCATTTCCTTGGAAGGAGTTTCGGCTCCTTTATGTCTTTCCTCCCTTCCCTCTGTTGGGTCATGTGCTGTGCAAGATAGCCCAGGAGGGGGTACCGACCATCCTAGTGGCCCCCCGCTGGTCGAGGAGGGTATGGTTTGCAGACATCGTCCAGATGGCGGTGGATCAGTACGTCCTGCCCGACGCTACAGAGCTTCTCACTCAGGGACAGCTGCACCACCCCAATTTACAAATGCTGACTTTGATGGCGTGGCTGCTGAAACCTCCATCCTGATGAATAAGGGTTTGCCGGCTTCGGTTGTCAGTACTTTGATTCAGGCTCTTCTATGATTTATTACAGGGTCTGGCACACTTACATTGCCTGGTGTGAGTCTAAGGCCTTCCCTTGCCGCACCTTCTCGCTTTCCAGGATTCTGGAGTTTCTTCACACGGTCTAGAATCGGGTCTACAATTGAGTACCCTCAAGGGACAAGTTTCTGCCTTGGCAATTTTTTTCCAAAGATCTTTTGCTAATCATAGGCTTGTTAAAACCTTTTTTCCAGGGAATCACTCATGTACGTCCACCGTGTAAGCCTCTGCTACCGGTGTAGGATTTGAACTTGGTGCTTTCTGCTCTTCAGGCTCCCCCCTTCGAGCCCCTGTGCAATGCTGCTCTTTCTATTCTGACTATTAAGGTGACCTGACTATTAAGGTGGCCTTTTTGGTTGCTATCACTTCGGTGCGTCGCGTCTCTGAGCTGGCGGCGCTTTCCATGAAACCTCCTTATTTTGAGCGGCATCAGGATAAAGTGGTGTTCCGTCTTCCGGAATTCTTGCCCAAGGTTGTTTCTGCCTTTCATCTCAATGAGGACATTGCCTTACCTTCCTATTGTCCTGCCCCTGCTAATTCCAAGGAACGGAACCTTCATTCTCTGGATGTGGTCAGGGCACTCAAGTATTATTTGATCGCCACTGAGTCATTTCGGAAATCTGATTCTCTTTTTGTCCTTCCTTCTGGACCTAGGAAGGGCTTGCCTCCAGCCAAATCCACTATCAGTAAGTGGATTAGACAGGCGGTGGTGCAAGCATACTCTGCTAAGGGGAAGGAACCCCCTTTCCGTGTTACAGCTCACTCCACTAGGGCTATTGGTGCCTCTTGGGCCTTCCAGCACCAGGCTTCAGTTGAACAGGTTTGTAAGGCCGCTACTTGGTCTTCGGTTCAGACTTTTTCCAAGTTTTACAAAGTTTTAAGGCCTCAGCTGACGCTGTTTTTGGCCGCAGGGTGCTTCCGGTGGTAGTGGCTTGAACTGCCTGCCATTGCCCTCTGGGGATCCCACCCTTCTTTTTTGGACACTGCTGTTGGATGTCCCACATGTAAAGAATTGAAATAAAGCAAGCCGTGCTGTACACCTGGAAAAATACAATTCTGTGATTACTCACCTGTAGTATTGTTTTTACGGTGTACAGCACGGCTTGCTTCATCCCACCCTTGTTATCGTTGTTCTCTTTTGCCTTGTTATGGTGATTTTTTTTGAGAGAGTTCTCTTTTAGTGGGCTGTGTTTTACTAACATGGTCCTTGCCTCCCAGCTTCTTGCATTACTGTTTTCAAACACTGGGGTCTTCTGGGTAATTCTGGCCCTTTTATGTGCCGGGAGGGGCCACAAGTCTTCCTGCAGTCGATTGCGCCACCTGTGGCGGATTACCCACATGTAAAGAATTGAAATGAAGCAAGCCGTGCTGTACACCGTAAAAACAATTCTACAGGTGAGTAATCACAAAATTGTATTTTTACACTTAAATTGGACCTTCACCCTGAATAAGAGCCTATGTTATATGTTCCCGCCACCCTGTACATACAGATTGCTCACAATAAAAATCTTCCTACCTGCACCTAGTGAACCTTTTCCACCTCCGAACCTTCTTGAGTCCAAGATGGTGGCCTATGGAGTCTCAGGCTGCCTGCAGACAAGAAGTGTCTGTTAAAAGCTAAAAAATGCTATTTCTGGGCTTCCGAGAGCCTACGTAGGGTTGCAGAACAATTTGGTTGGCCGTAACATGCATAGGATGCATGCTGGGTTAGTAAAATAATATTGAAAAGAAGTATGACATGTAGATTAGAGGCGTCACTATTAGATTCGCTGTCGCAGAGCGGCACAATTAGAGAGCCTTGAGGTGGCATCAGCATGCCGAGCCCATATATTGCCTGAAAAATACACACTGAATTTGGCAGCAGCATAGGGAGCCCATATATTGCCTGAAAGACACATTGGAGTTGGCAGCAGCATTAGGAGCCCATATATTGCCTGAAAAACACACCCTGAATTTGGCAGCAGCATAGGGAGCCCATATATTGCCTGAAAGAGACTCTGGAGTTGGCAGCAGCATTAGGAGTCCATATATTGCCTGAAAAACACACCCTAGGGTTGGCAGCAGCATAAGGAACCCATATATTGCCTGAAAAACACACCCTGGAGTTGGCAGCAGCATAGGGAGCCCATATATTGCCTGAAAGACCCACAGTGGAGTTGGCAGCAGCATAGGGAGCTCATATATTGCCTGAAAACACACCCTGAATTTGGCAGCAGCATAGGGAGCCCATGTATTGCCTGAAAAACACACCCTGAATTTGGCAGCAGCATTAGGAGCACATATATTGCCTGAAAAACACATTGGAGTTGGCAGCAGTATTAGGAGCCCATATATTGCCTGAAAAACACATTGGAGTTGGCAGCAGTATTAGGAGCTCATATATTGCCTGGAAAACACACCCTGGAGTTGGCAGCAGCATAGGGAGCCCATATATTGCCTGAAAAACACATTGGAGTTGGCAGCAGCATTAGGAGCCCATATATTGCCTGAAAAACACACCCTGGAGTTGCCAGCAGCATAGGGAGCCCATATATTGCCAGAAAAATACACCCTGAATTTGGCAGCAGCATAGGGAGCCCATATATTGACTGCAAACCACATTGGAGTTGGCAGCAACATTAGGAGGCCATATATTGCCTGAAAAACACACCCTGGAGTTGGCAGCAGCATTAGGAGCCCATATATTGCCTGAAAGACACACCCTGGAGTTGGCAGCAGCATGAAGAGAACATATACAGATTTTGGGCACATATATCTTATCCTAAGAATATTAATAAAAAGTAAGATTAACGTAAAGCATTTCCTCAATAATTACTTGTAGTCTGATGCGGAGGAATGTCTGTAACTGGAGAGCAGCACCTTAAATCTGTTTTGCACTATCCATATTTCTTTAGTGTTGGTCTGGCACCATGAGCAATCTACTCTGATGCATCAGGCATTGGTGGGTGGAAATCTTGGCTGATCCATGCCTGATTCATTTTCACGTAGGCCAGTCTCACAAAAAAACATTTTTCAAGCGTACTGGAGCACATTGAATTGCCCTCATCAGAGCATCACATACGCACATCTAAGAGTTTCATCACTTTGTTCCTGTTAAAGTCTTCAGGGCCTAGTTACTAGTGAAAGGCCATAGATAGTTACACACCTGCTGCTGTTATCGACAAATCCTGTTTTAAGTGTAGTGTAGCGTTTTGTCCTCCCCTCATATACGCACTAAGTATGTCAGGCAGAGAAGTGGCAGGATGGGCACAGAGAAGTTGCAGAGGCCTAAATTCATCAAGCAGAGGTCGCAGAAGACTAGGGATGAGTGGCAGCAGGAGTCTCAGTGAAAGGCCTGATCTCCCGGTATAAGCTCGTGTCTCGACCAGCAACCCATCTGCCACCATCGATTGGTTACCATGATCACCCACTTCATCACAAGTTACATCTGACACCCCCAGTCAACTGTCGGTTATATCTTATGCTTTGGGTTCAGCTCCACTATTCATTGAGGACAATCTGATAATCTGAAAAATCAGCAGCTACTGCCCAGCCAAGAAGTGGAGGAGACACTCGCCGCTTCTTCCACTAGGCGGGCAAGTGGTGATGAGGATGGTGGCGTGGGAGGTGGTGTTGCAAGAGTTTTGGCATCTTAAGCAGACACTGTTGAGGAACCTGAGGAGGACATCAGTGAGTTTTGAGGGCACTTTTAAAGGCTTGGAGTGATGGGGAGTGACAGATTTAGCGGTCAGCATGGTGGCAGAAGGGGAAAGTATGGAGGCAAATGTGCTCGGGGTAGACCACTTGCTGCATGGCAGGCTACCTTCCCAGGAGGTAGTGGAAGAAGGTCCCTGAAGTCGGCGGCGGCAGCAACAGTGAATAAGCGCGAACTGTTGGTAGGAAAATCAGCTACTCTGTGATGTGGCAGTTTTTCATCAAGCATCCGCAGGAGGTTAATATGGCTATATGAAAGATGTGTAGGCAGAAGGCAAAGTGTGACCAGGGTCCCAATGTTGGCCCCACAGCCCTGCATCAACATTTGCAGCGTCACCCTAAAGCGACCTGGGAGAGTTGGCTCCAAAGTGGTGGTCCAGCCTGCTGCCTTACCCAGTGGCACGCCGCTCCCTGTTCCAGCCAGCCAAGGCTCCACCACCTCCTGTGGGTCATACCCATCCCCTATCACTCCAGATGCTCCTCCTCCTCTTAATCCGAGTCAGTCATTCCACCAGCAATCTGTTGGCCAAGCCATGTCCAAGAGACAACAGTATGTGCTCACTCATCCAACGGGCAGAAGCTAAATGTGCTCCTGTATAAGTTGCTGGTGCTGCAGTCCCTCCCTTTTGAGGTGGTGGACCTTTCAGAGAACTGATGGCTTGTGCCGAGCCGAGGTGGAGAGTCCCAAGCTGTCATTTCTTTGCGAAGAAGGCAGTACCAGCCCTGTACAATTATGTTGAACAGAAGAGGTGGGCCACTCCTTTAGCCTGTCAGTGTGCACCAAAGTGCACAGCAGCGCCTATGTCTGGAGCTGTAACTACGGCCCACTGGGTGATTGTGGTTCCTGCACAACCACAACAGCAACTTGGACAGGTCCCTCCGCTGTGGCCTCCATGCTCCTAGGCCGTTATGCCTGAGAAGATGCACTTGCACTTAGCAATGGTGTCACAGGAAAAAGTGCCTAATTGTCAATTACATATTAATTGTTAACATTTATCTTATTTGAACACATTTATAATAATAACATATAATAACATATAACATAATAACAATAACATATACAATTTATCACATTTTTTTTTTGTCTAATTTTGTATTTTTTACAATTTTTTTAATATTTTGTATTTAAAAAAATATATATTTTTTACATTGTATTGTATTTTGTTTTTTTTTTATATTTTTTTTTTCATTGTCTTTTTTTAATATTTAATTATTTTTTATTAATTTTTAATTATTTTTTTTTTTGTATTTTGTTTTTTTCAAAATATATATATATATATTCCAGCTTACCATGTGTGCAGGACAGGGTGGTTTCACGCTGTTCTTCACATGGTTTGCCTTGAGCCACGGATGGGAGGAACTGCTAAAAATCATAAATAAATAAATGAAATCATGGCTTACTCCACAAAAACTGCAAATGGGAACCATGGTGACTGACAATGGGAAGAACATCTTGTCTGCGCTGCAACAAGGAAGCCTGAGCCATGTGCCCTGTATGCCACTTGTGTTCAACCTAGTTGTCAAGCGTTTTCTGAAGTCTTCCCCCCATCTGCAAGACATCCTAACAACGGGAAGGAAACTTTGCATGCACTTCAGCCACTACTACACCGCCAAGCACACCCTTCTTGAGCCTCAGCGTCAGAACGGTATCCCCAAACATAGTCTGATTTGCGATGTTTCCACCCGTTGGAATTCCACCCTCCATATGTTGGATCGACTATACGAACAGAGAAAAGACATCATTGATTTCTTGATGATCCAAGCGGATAGGGGGACTCCCCTGTGTAACTTCAATGTAAGCCAGTGGCAGCTCATACATGACACCTGTCATTTGCTCAGGCCCTTTGAGGAAGCCAATTATTAGTCAGTCGCCAGGACTACGGGATGAACGATGTGATTCCACTGCTTCATGTACTACAACACATGTTGGAAACCATGGCTGGTCAGGGCACTGGAGACATGGCGCCTACATTTCACGACCACATGAAGGAGGAGGAGGGGGTGGGGCACAGTGAAGCACAGTTTAGGTTTGACAAAATGGCCATTTTATCTAGTCATCTGACAGGAGGAACAGGAGCAGCCAGGGGAGCTAGAGGGTTGTGAGGAAGGCGAGGACCCAGACACACCGTGGCAGTGTGCAGTGGAGATGGAGACAGGTAGTCCCTCCGCGTCACTTGCACAAATGGCACGATGTATGCTCATGAGCTTGCGTAGTGACCACAGAATTGTCTCCATTTGTCAGCGGGATGACTTCTGGCTCTCCACCTTATTGGACCCTCGCTACCGGCACAAAATGGGGGCATTTTTTACACCCACTGAGAGGGAGGACAAACTGACCTACTACAGAGACATTCTACGTAGTCAGTTGGCCGATGCCTATCTGCGCCATGGTCCATACTCTCGCAGGTCTGACCTCTGCGCTCACCTTCCACTGCCATGGCTGCCGGGGGGGTTGGCAGCAGCAGCAGCTCCATCAGCAGCAGCCTGAGTCTTCAGTCGCTAATGAGTAGCTTTCTTCACCCGCATAGTGAGGCTAATCATGAGCAGCAGAAAGACCTGGAGCAGGCCCTGAACCAGCAGGTAGTGTCATACCTTGACATGACCATGCCAACGCACCTTGAGGACCCGCTGGACTTCTGGACAGCCAAACTTGACCTGTGGCCGCAACTGGCAGAGTTTTGTTGCCCCTGGAAACTTTAACAAGGCTGGTGGCACTGCGGCATAACACTCATATAAATACCTTAAGTGTAATTGCAGAGAAGGCGTGCTGTGCTGGGAGGGAAGGCGCACTTCCCGGAAGGTATTTATATGAGTGTTATGCCGCAGTGCCACCAGCCTTGTTAAAGTTGCCAGGGGCAACAAAACGCGTCGGCGGCGGTGGCAGGCGGCATTTATACATTTTGATGATTGATTGATCTGGCCAGATCACACCGTTGTGGGGAGTTGGTGAGAGCCACCCTCTGTTTTATAAGCGCTTGGAATTTTAACTATATGTGAGTGCAGTGTTTTCCTTCATTAAATGGTGTGTCTTTTACAGTATCACACTAGATGTTTGTGTTTTCTGTTTTATGTGGCACCATTTGACGTGACAATACACTTTTGAACCTACGTGGTGGGCTGTCTGCATTGAATGGAGGAGTGAATTTGTGTGCAATTTAGCCCTGAAGAAACCAACAACGTTTATATAGGAGACTATTCTCAAGGTGAAGTGTGGAGGAAGTGCTTGCACATGTACTTTGGAACAACGCAAGGAGGTTATTCTCAAGGTGACGTGTAGAGGAAATGTTTGCACATGCACTTTGGGACAACCTGCGGGTAAACTAGGAAGCTCTGTGTATTTATTGTTTTATTAAACACATTTTGCCACATATCTGCCTCTGTCTCGCAGCTCTCAATTACTGGTCATTCTATAATAGGGGATTTCTCTGCTGAGAAATCCTTGATACTGAAGAAAAATAGAATATGCTATGGTATCCAAGGGGAACCTTTTGTAATTCAAAGTAGAAGAGGGGCACTATTTGTAGAAGATTTCGGCTCCAGCTGCCACAAAAAAGGCAACCCAAACCCACTGAACCAGAAAGCCGTTAAGTCAAATAATAAACAAAATTCTGTCTGCTGATAGGTAGCATGTGACACCTACCCAGGATTCCTTGTCCCATGGGACATGTTCTGACATGTAGATCCACCATTTCAGATGGTCTGGATAGCAGTAAATGGAGTTTTCAGGAAGCAATTCAAGCGATCGAATCGCGGCGATATTCGGAATTGAAACGAATCAAATTTTTCCTGAAATCCATAACGAATTCAGGTTCATCAGAATCGATTCGCTCATCTCTAATTAAAGTCTGTTTTTGAACACATATCCACCAGTAACAAAGCGAAAACACATGGAATTACATTATTTTAACACAGTGACATTAACACCTTAGTGCCAGACCTGTAATGACAATTCTGCATAAAAATATAAAAAGTCAAAAAAGTTTGTTTGCAGCCAGGAGAGGTCACACAATGATGTAATGGATGGAAGCAAGAGCGCCGGCGCTCTACCCTGAGCCGTCTGTAATAACACATTGGACGGTACATGCCGCTGTTAGAGTCGCTCACCAGATTCGCTTTCATAAATGTGGTTTTGCGTATAGCGCCCAGCGTTCACCAGAGGCTGCCTACCTACCTAGCTCTATCCCTTGATGAATAACCCCCTTAGCTGAAAATGAAGCCATCCCTGAGAAAGCTTTAATGAGGTGAAACACATTGGAAGGTTATTGCATTAGCTTTTCTGTTATAAAATTATGAATTAAGATCTTGAATTCTGAGAGGTTTTAATGTAAAATGTAATAATGATAAAGTAAAGTAAAAGTTTTAGCCGAATGTGTTTTTTGGCTGCTTTAATTGCTTTTTAGACTTCAAAACACACAACCAGTGAAACACAAGCAGAGTCATATTACATAAACAAAAAAAAGCAATAAGGGTGGCACAAGACAACAGAAATGTAGTAAAGCGTCTGTATGTATTTCGAAAAAATCACCTACTATTTGTATTTTCAGAAATTTCCTTGTGTGAGCAATTTTTACAAGTTCTTTTATAATTTATCAGATGGCGTATTAACGCCACTAAATAACGTCGGCGCAGCTCTATTGTGCTCCTTCCCTTATATCCGAACGCTTTATTACTCTACATAAATTTGCAGCAAGAGCGCGCCATTATTCTTTGATGCAAAACTTTAGACTTGAGAGGCGTAATTCCTGCATCGAAACACCTACTGGGTTTTAGATTTAATGAACATTTCTCCGGCTTTATATTAGTCGAGGAGGGCTATTTATTATTGATGAGTATGAAAAGTACATTCAGAGATTCATTTGGTCGGTGTGTACCAGTTTAGAAGTGACTGCCTCTCCCAATGAACACTATTCCATGAGAAAAAAAAAAAATATTTTATTCACATTTGAAAGCTTATTTTTCTTTCATTCCATAAAATGTTTATGAATTCAGGCACAATTCCACTATAACAGTCTCTCTATTATTGATGGACTTCTGGTGTGATAGGCAAGATGGTATAGTTGAATTTTAATAATCTCATATTAAGAAAAAAAATGTCTTTGGGTCTTATTTAAAGTGGACCTAACCCCTACTGGCACCTCTGTGCGAGGCAGGCACTTACTCCCACTGCTCATGAGCCCCTCATTTAGATAGCTCCTTATTCCTCATGGAGTTCTGTATGATATTGAAAAGAAGACATGCCTCCTATTAAAGAAGATGCATTTCCTATTTCTTTTTCCCCAACTGAATCAAGGTTAGTATCTCTATAATGTAGGGCACAAAGATAAAGCAAGGGGGTAGGTTAGGTTTGTTTACTGTCCCTGCCACAGAGTAGCAAGGGAGGGTTTAGATCCACATTAAAGTGGAATCCCTGACTAAAACTGAACTCTGTGGGCCCCCTCCCTCCCCTGCTGATATGTTCATTTAAAACAACAGCTTACCTCTAAGCCTTGGGCTTATCACTGCAGCCTATTCAACAAAATGGTGACCAGAATATTAACATACCCCCCAACCATTCCGATTTTCCCGGGACAGTGCCGATTCTTGACAGTTGGTCCCGTGTCCTGCGGCGCATGCACTTGTCCCATGCCGTCGCCCGGGGGGTTGCCGTGGCATCTCAGGCGCCCGCTGCCGTCGGCCCCCAGTGTATGCGCTCAGCTGCACACTCTGGGCCGGTGGCAGTGGGCGCCTGAGAGGCAGCGGGAGCCGGAAGTCTGGGAGCCAGGTTTTTTCCCCCTCTTTAATTTCACTGGTGGTTCGGTGGGTGGGGGCGGGACTCCAGACAGGAGCCTGTTGCTGCTGCTGAGCTGGAGGTGGGCGGGACTCTAGGAAAGTGCCTCGCACAGGAGGGAAAATCGCCTGCACTGGTGAGTGTGTGTCTGTGTGTGTGTGTGTGTGTGTGTGTGTGTGTGTGTGTGTGTGTGTGTGTGTGTGTGTCTGAGGGTATGGCTGGGGCGTGGCTGGGGAGTGACTGGGGGTGGCTTCTCGTGTCCCTCTTTACGGCTTTCAAAAGATGGAAGGTATGATATTAGAGCTGCTGGATCATGTCAGGATGAATACCTGGCAAATGAAGATTCTAAACAAAACCATCAGTTTGTTACTGACTTCCTACTGGTGCCTGATGATTAGTTCTTAGCCTAAAAACAGAGGCCTGGTTGATACAGACCACACCCACTTTTAATGATAGGTTTATTGTAGAAAACCAAGTCAAGATAGTCTTGGACCAGACAGTTGGGCTGTTATGGAGAATAACTGCTTTTGATGACAACTGTGATTTCAGAATGTCATCTGAAGCTGGACAACACCCACAGGTCATCTGAATTGGGAAGACAGTGTGGAGCCTTAAGTTTCACCAGTGGTGCCCCTAATGGTGGTCCTTGATAAACGTGGAAGGAGGACACCAGGTTGCAGATCTAGTAACAGGCTAAGACAGGCCTCACACTTTATAGACACAGAAGAAGGCTGGTCAGGCTGGGTCAGCAAATGTTAAGTTGTAATACATACAAATTAGAAACCAATGTTATGTTACAACAAGACAGGTCAGAATACAAGACAGGTCAGAAGCCAAATGTGGGTAGACATAGAAGTTGGGTCAGAAGCTTAGAAGTGGAGAGAGAATATTAGTAAAGCTGGACCAGGAACAAGAACAATAGGCTTGATTCAGAGAGACAAAAAAAGACAGTCGTTTTAGTGTCGATCTGTTTTTTTTTTTTCATTTTCCCGCTCTCGAATGAGTGTACGAGCGATTCTATGCATGCATTGCTAACCTTCAGTAAAGTTTCTGTCCGTTCGTATGCCAGAGGACGAGTACGAGGATGTCATTTTCCAGCGTGACTTTTCTGTTTCATTTTCTCATGTTACAACGTCGGCTTTTCAATTTTTTTCTCCTTCCACGAATCCTTTACGTTTCCCGATAAATTCTGTTTTCCTTTTAATAATCGTCCGGACGTAAATCCTTACGATCTTGCACCTGCGCACTACAAACTTAACTCATTAAAGTGCTCGCCTACATATTTGGCTCACTCCCTTCTGCTACAATGCTTAGCTAAATCACTTTGCGCTTTCCTACATCTTACATGTTTCACCCCTAAACCTCACCCAAACCACTTTGCGCTTTCCTACATCTTCCATGTATGACGCCTAAACCTCACCCAAACCACTTCCCGGTTAGGTTCTTCTTCCATTTCAGGCCCCTAAAACTTACCCAAACCACTTCCTGGTCATCTGAATCTTCATCTCTAAATATTTATTTCACCCTTTGTTTGTTGTTAATGTATTTGTGCAAAAAAATATTTATTTTTTTTTTTTATATATATTCGAAGGCTATTTTTGGTGGCTTTTTTTTATTTATTTTTTTTATATAAATATAGCAGCTGCATATCGGCCACCAACTCAAGGACCCTTCTCATTTCTTCCACTCTTGCCCGTGTGGTCCCTGTATCAAATTTTGGAAAAAACATTAGTTTGAGACAAATACATTTTTCTCACCTGTGGATGCAATGTTTGTTAGTTGGCAACTTAAATCATGACAACATATGTCATTCTGCTAAGTCATTAATCTAAGGAAGTGGGCAGAGGTCATTCTGCTAAGTCATTAATCTAAGGAAGTGGGCAGAGGTCATTCTGCTAATGCCATTGACTATGGCTTGATGTATCTGGGTGATCATGTCAATTACCACATACTGCAAAGAATGACATTACAACTTACTTGGTTGGTGGCCGACGGATGCCTCGTTGGGGACAACCCTACGTCCTGGGCCCTGCCACTGCTGTGAAGTAGAGGCTGTAGTGACATGGCAAATAGGGTCACTTATAATGTCTTAGTCAACAGTAACAAAATGTCTATTTCAATGTGTGTGTCACATCACTCACCTTCTCCCTGTGCCTCCTGGGCGATATCTGCTGCATCCTCCACATTTTCACCCACTCCAGAAGCATCTAGAAAAACAGATTAAGGGATTCAGCTTTGTTGTAAATAGCACGTATGTGTGTGCGGTTACATGAAGAGTCACATACCAGAGGCTCCCGCCTGCGTCACTGAGTATGACTGCCTGCCCATACCGTGCCGCCCCTCCTCTGTGGTAAGGTCCAGGGGCTGGTCGGAGGACCCTACAGAGGAGGGGTAGGACCGTCGCCCTGGAGATCCACCACCTTCACTTCCAGCTGCAGATTCATGCAGCACTGGTCGGCCTGTGCGCCTCCGGGTCCTTCAGATTCGGTAATCCATTTCCAACACTAGAAAGGGCCTACCTTCTGTATTAGTTACATCTTGCATGCAATCGCTATGTACTTACTAGGGAAATGGAGTCCGAAAAAGCGCTGCATCCGGGGCATGTGCAGCCGTTTCAGGTCCGACCAATGCTGCATGATCTGCGTGTGGGTGAAGGTGGTGTCCATCTGATGGTGGATTCTGGAAACCATCTCCAGGGCAACGGTCGGCTTCTCAAAAGAGTTGGGCAGGTGGTCGTACCTGCGCTCCAGCATCGTCTAAAAAACACAAAATAAACATCGGATTTAGATCAAAGCGCATCAAAATATCTGTCACAAATCGATCATTTGACTAAATGACATTAACAGACACATTTCTAGCCTAATACTATCCTTGTAGCTGGCATAAGTGTGGCTTTGCACATGTGGGCCCTAACCGGTTTTGCACAGAGTTTTAGACACTTTTAAAACAAACCATTTCTTCCTGTGCTTCCTTAAGGCCTAAGCATGCATTTAGATGGCAAATCAAGGGCATTAAAAGACACTTACAAGCATGATGATCTCTTCTTGTTGGCGGGTGAAGATTGTGGGCGCCATCTTTCCTCTTGTCTGCAGCAGATAAGTTATGCCCCAGCGGTTTCCGGGTTCCGCACGGCCGGACGAACGGCCGTACGCACGTGTACGTGAGCGCGTAAGCGTCAGAACCCGGCATTCTTATTTAAAGGGTCCTGGACACACAGCTCATTCTCTTTCTGAATCGGTCAGTAATGGCACCCATAAAGGATATGCCAAAAGCAGCAAAGGACGCCAGCAGCAGCAGCAAACAGGCCTCAAAGCGGCAGGAGCCTTCTGCAGGGCCAACAACTCGCTCCCAGATGCCCAAAAGTAAGCTGCGGACAACCCACAGTGCTCAGCCAAAGCAAACAAAAACAACCAGCCAAAAAAAGGAGCCAGCGGGCAAGAGGAAGCCACAGGCCAGCAAGGCAACACCAGCGGCCAGCAAAAAAGGTACCAAGAGGGTGCGAAGCCCCAGCCCCCCCATGTCCCCATCACCCCACCCACATGTCTCCAAAGCAAAGGCTAAAAAGAGAACTCACCGGGAAAGAAGCCCCAGCAGCTCTAGCTCGCCATCACCACCACCCGCACGTGTGGATAAATATGGCAAGAGCCAAAGGCACAGGCAAAGAAGCTCAAGAAGCACCAGCAGCCCGATCTCGCCATCACCACCACCCGCACGTGCCCACAAATCACATGGCAAGAGGGCAAGGCACCGCCAAAGAATCCCAAGGTCGCCATCCCCACCCTCACGGGTCTCTAAATCCTCTGCCAAGAGGGCAAGGCACCGGCAAAGAAGCCAAAGCTCTGGCTCACCCCAGGACCGGCCTACTACCTCCAAGGGGCATGCTACTTCGAAGGGACCACAGAGACACAGGGCCCCTAGCCCGACTTCTTCAAGCACACCCTCTCCTCCTCGGCCACATTCTCCACCCGCACAGGTGGCAAGGCACTCACCATATGCCACATCTACACCTGCTACTTCAGTGGCCACCCAGCCAGGAAGACCCAGTCCCTTTCCTAGTCCTGTTCTATCTCCAGCCAGCCAGCAGTCATTAATTTCACCCCAACACAGCCAGGCCAGAATGTCCCCCGATTTGCCTGCAAACAATGAGGAGCCGCAACCAACAGGGTGTACATTGCGTAGAAGCCACTTGAGTGGCAGGTTTGGGGAGGCCCAAACTCTGGCATTGGCTAGTGGGCTCACCTTGCATTATGATGAGCTATATGGGCGCAGGTCAAAAGCTACCAGCAAACAGCGCAAAGCCGAAATTTTGGAGGAGCTCACCAGACAGGTCAATGCAGCGGGGGAAGAGCTCAAAGATGTTGAGCAGATTCAAAGGAAAATATTGGACCTCAAGTATGCAGCACGGAAGAAAGAAAATAAACGGCGTCATTACAGGTACATATATACTTTGTGGATTTGTCTTCTTCTTGTATTGTCACCATTTTGCTAAATGTGTCAAACTATCTTTTTCAGCTTACAAACTGGCAGAGGCTTCCCCACTAAACTGCAATTTACCCGAGCTGAGGAGATGGTGCTGTGCCTGCTACATCCCGTGGCCTTAGAGGGACACTCGGCCCGACAGGACACGGACATCCCGACTATTCCTGCAGGTTAGTAATGTTAGTGTGTATGTGAAATGTGAGCTATGTGTAAAATGAGGCTCCAAGGCATATATTAACACATGCCCCTAGGGTGTGCCTTGTAGTGGAGGTAACAATTTGACCAGGGTGTGTCATGTCTGTGGACTGATCATTTGCTAATTTGCTTGCCCATACATGACTTTTGAGAGTCTTTAGGAACAGTATTAAAGCATTGAGATTAGCAAAGGACTGCCTGTTATATATTTATAGTCAATCACATCCAACACTTACATCTTTATCTGTTGCCCACTTGGGTTGGAGCTGTGCGTTGGTCTAAAAGATTTGACCTGGGGTGATTGAAAGGTTTACTTAGAAAGAATGGCAACCAGCATAATCTTAGGCCAAATGCTATTTGCAAGCTGAGTGTGGTCCCCTAATGGGCTTTTAGGGATGTGTGAAGCCTGTGTGAAGCCAGTACATGCATGTTTAGTTGGGTTAAGGTGACCAATGTGTATGTACTTGTTGACTAATACATCTAACAGATAATGGCATTCATAATGAAGGTCAACTTGGACCGTTGGGGGAGTTGCCATTCATGCTTGTCCACGTGTTTTAGTGAAGCATATCTATTATTACACATCACCAATCATAGCCTCAGCTAGTTTGTCCATGGCGTCAACTTCCGTGCTGCCTTGGACCCAGGATCCGATATATACGGTAAGTGTCTTTTTCAGATTTTGCTTATGCATGTGACTTGCCATGATTCTTTTTGCGGAATTACATATGTAGTGCCCAAACTGAACCTTTTTTTTTACATGTCCCAACTGACCCACACACTGATGGAGGAAATCCAGGAGCTGGAGGAGGATGGAACCTTCATGGGACCTTCTGTACAGCCCCCCTGGGACAGAATCTGCAACTGTCCCAACATGTTCCTAAACCAAATCCTCAGCAGCAGAGTGAAGCTGGCTGCATGCTGCCAGCCCATCGTGGGCAGCATGCAGAGACTGAGCCTACAGTCCCCAGTGTTAGCTCTGCTGCTGAGGATTTGCCAAGCAGACCTGTGGCTGTAGGTGGACCTAGAGGCCCATCATCTGCACGCCCCACAACCCGGGGAATTGCGAGGCGTAGTCAGCTACGTTGCCCAGTTTCCCAGGGGAGGGGCACGCCGATGATGGAGTCAGCATGGCACCATGAGAGGCGTTAATTTCGCATAATCAAAGAAACAACGAACAGCATCATGCCCAATTAGAGACATTAAATAATACATTAACCAGCCTGCTGACAGAATTTAGGTCGACCAACAGCCACATGGCCACCTTATCTAATCATTTCAGTGCCATGCTTGAGGAAGTTTGAAATAGCAACAGCCACATGGCCACCTTATCAAATAATTTCAGTGCCATGCTGGCTGAATTTCGAACTACCAATAGAAACATGTTGGAACAGTTGCAGATTATGAATGGCACACATGCCCAGGTGATGGGCCACCTCCAAGGCCCACCAGGGTTTTATGAGCATCCCCCATTTTAAGGCCTATTTGTACTGTATCTGCTCAACATCTTTGCTCTACATCCCCATTGTATTGACCTGTCTGGTGGGCCCTACAAAGATCCCCTTAGGGTATGGCTTTACTTGTATGCTTTGGATTGGCGCCCATATAGTTCATCATAATGCCAGGTGAGCCCACTAGCCAATGCCAGAGTTTGTGCTTCCCCAAACCTGCCACTCAAGTGGCCTCTGCGCAATGCGCCCTGTTGCTTGCTGTTCTGGCTCCTCAGTGTTTGCAGGCAAATTGGGTGACATTCTGCCCTGGCTGTGTTGTGGTGAAATTTATGATGGCTGGCTGGAGGTTGAACTGTACTTGCATTGGGACTGGGGCTTCTTGTTTGGGTGGGCCACTGACTAACAGACGTAGATGTGGCATATGTATGGCTGCTTTCCACCTGTGCCTGTGGCAAATGTGGCCAAGCAGGAGAGGGTGTGTATGTGCCCCTATTTCTTTGCTCTAAAATATTGTCATGCCAATGCTTGTCCCATATGTGTGTGTATTTTAGATTTGTTTGAAACTTCGGCCTGGAGTGCTTTACTTTAAAACTACTGCCTGTGGGCAATTGCTATGTGCCATGATTTGTCACTAATAACTAGAGATAAGCGAACTTTTGAAAAATTCGATTCGACTGATTCGCCAAATTTTCAGACAAAAATCGTTTCGACCCGAATTTATTCGCGACGAATCGCTATTAAAAACAGCTATTTCTGAGCCTCCTAGAGCCTCAATAGGGTTGTAAACCATTCTGCCTTGCTGTAACACGCATAGGATGAGTGCTGGGTTAGTTAAATAATACTTTAAATAAATATCACATGCAGATCAGAGGCATCGCTAATAGAATCGCAGAGCGGCACAATTGCAGAGAGTTGAAGTGGCATCACTATGAGGGGCAGGAGCCCAAACATTGCTTTAAAGAGACACTGGAGTTGGCAGCAGCAGGAGCCCAAAAATTGGATGATCACACCCTGGAGTTGCAAGCAGAAGCAGGAGCCCAAACATTGGCTGAAAGAGACACTGGAGTTGGCAGCAGCAGGAGCCCAAAAATTGACTGACACACCCTGGAGTTTCAAGCAGCAACAGCAGCGACAGGAGCCCAAAGATAGCTTAAAAGAGACACTGGAGTTGGCTGCAGGAGCCCAAAGATTGGATGAATCACACCCTGGAGTTGCAAGCAGCAGCAGCAGCAGCAGGAGCCCAAACATTACTTTAAAGAGACACTGGAGTTGGCTTCAGGAGCCCAAAAATTGGATGAATCACACCCTGGAGTTGCAAGCAGCAGCAGGAGCCCGAACATTACTTAAAAGAGACACTGGGGTTGGCTTCAGGAGCTCAAATATTGGATGAATCACACCCTGGAGTTGGCAGCAGCAGCAGCAGCAGCAGGAGCCCAAACATTACTTTAAAGAGACACTGGGGTTGGCTTCAGGAGCCCAAAAATTGGATGAATCACACCCTGGAGTTGGCAGCAGCAGCAGCAGGAGCCCAAACATTACTTTAAAGAGACGCTGGAGTTGGCTTCAGGAGCCCAAAAATTGGATGAATCACACCCTGGAGTTGGCAGCAGCAGCAACAGGAGCCCAAACATAACTTTAAAGAGACACTGGAGTTGGCAGCAGGAGCCCAAAAATTGGATGAATCACACCCTGGAGTTGCAAGCAGCAGCAGGAGCCCGAACATTACTTTAAAGAGACACTGGGGTTGGCTTCAGGAGCCCAAAAATTGGATGAATCACACCCTGGAGTTGGCAGCAGCAGCAGCAGCAGGAGCCCAAACATTACTTTAAAGAGACACTGGAGTTGGCAGCAGCAGGAGCCCAAAAATTGGATGAATCACACCCTGGAGTTGGCAGCAGCAGAAGCAGCAGCAGAAGCCCAAACATTACTTTAAAGAGACACTGGAGTTGGCAACAGGAGCCCAAAAATTGGATTAGTCACACCCTGGAGTTGCAAGCAGCAGCAGGAGCCCGAACATTACTTTAAAGAGACACTGGGGTTGGCTTCAGGAGCCCAAAAATTGGATGAATCACACCCTGGAGTTGGCAGCAGCAGCAGCAGGAGCCCAAACATTACTTTAAAGAGACACTGGGGTTGGCTTCAGGAGCCCAAAAATTGGATGAATCACACCCTGGAGTTGGCAGCAGCAGCAGCAGGAGCCCAAACATTACTTTAAAGAGACACTGGAGTTGGCAGCAGGAGCCCAAAAACTGGATGAATCACACCCTGGAGTTGCAAGCAGCAGCAGGAGCCCGAACATTACTTTAAAGAGACACTGGAGTTTGCAGCAGGAGCCCAAAAATTGGATGAATCACACCCTGGAGTTGGCAGCAGCAGCAGCAGGAGCCCAAACATTACTTTAAAGAGACACTGGGGTTGGCTTCAGGAGCCCAAAAATTGGATGAATCACACCCTGGAGTTGCAAGCAGCAGCAGCAGGAGCCCAAACATTACTTTAAAGAGACACTGGGGTTGGCTTCAGGAGCCCAAAAATTGGATGAATCACACCCTGGAGTTGCAAGCAGCAGCAGGAGCCCAAACATTGGCTGAAAGAGACACTGGAGTTGGCAGCAGCAGGAGCCCAAAAATTGACTGACACACCCTGGAGTTTCAAGCAGCAGCAGCAGCAGTGGCAGCAGCAGGAGCCCAAACATAGCTTGAAAGAGACACTGGAGTTGGCTGCAGGAGCCCAAAGATTGGATGAATCACACCCTGGAGTTGCAAGCAGCAACAGCAGGAGCCCAAACATAACTTTAAAGGTACACTGGAGTTGGCAGCAGGAGCCCAAAAATTGGATGAATCACACCCTGGAGTTCGCAGCAGCAACAGCAGCAAGAGCCCAAACATTACTTTAAAGAGACACTGGGGTTGGCTTCAGGAGCCCAAAAATTGGATGAATCACACCCTGGAGTTGCAAGCAGCAACAGCAGGAGCCCAAACATAACTTTAAAGATACACTGGGGTTGGTAGCAGGAGCCCAAAAATTGGATGAATCACACCCTGGAGTTGGCAGCAGCAGCAGCAGCAGGAGCCCAAACATTACTTTAAAGAGATACTGGGGCTGGCTTCAGGAGCCCAAAAATTGGATGAATCACACCCTGGAGTTGCAAGCAGCAGCAGAAGCCCAAACATTGGCTGAAAGAGACACTGGAGTTGGCAGCAGCAGGAGCCCAAAAATTGACTGACACACCCTGGAGTTGGCAGCAGCAGCAGCAGGAGCCCAAACATTACTTTAAAGAGACACTGGGGTTGGCTTCAGGAGCCCAAAAATTGGATGAATCACACCCTGGAGTTGGCAGCAGCAGCAGCAGCAAGAGCCAAAACATTACTTTAAAGAGACACTGGGGTTGGCTTCAGGAGCCCAAAAATTGGATGTATCACACCCTGGAGTTGGCAGCAGCAGCAGCAGGAGCCCGAACATAACTTTAAAGAAACACTGGGGTTGGCTTCAGGAGCCCAAAAATTGGATGAATCACACCCTGGAGTTTGCAGCAGCAGCAGCAGGAGCCCAAACATAACTTTAAAGAGACACTGGGGTTGGCTTCAGGAGCCCAAAAATTGGATGAATCACACCCTGGAGTTTGCAGCAGCAGCAGCAGGAGCCCAAACATAACTTTAAAGAGACACTGGGGTTGGCTTCAGGAGCCCAAAAATTGGATGAATCACACCCTGGAGTTGGCAGCAGCAGCAGCAGCAGCAGGAGCCCAAACATCACTTTAAAGAGACACTGGAGTTGGCTTCAGGAGCCCAAAAATTGGATGAATCACACCCTGGAGTTGGCAGCAGCAGCAGCAGGAGCCCAAACATAACTTTAAAGAGACACTGGAGTTGGCAGCAGGAGCCCAAAATTGGATGAATCACACCCTGGAGTTAGCAGCAGCAGCAGCAGCAGCAGGAGCCTAAACATTACTTTAAAGAGACACTGGGGTTGGCTTCAGGAGCCCAAAAATTGGATGTATCACACCCTGGAGAAGTCCAGCGGATCCTCAAGGTGTGTTGGCATGGTCATGTCAAGGTATGACATGACCTGCTGGTTGAGGTCCTGCTCCAGGTCGTCCTGCTGCTCATGAGTAGCCTCACTATGCGGGTGTAGAAAGCTACTCATTAGCGACTGAAGACTGAGGCTGCTGCTGATGGAGCTGCTGCTGCTGCTCCTGCTAACCCCCCCAGCAGCCATGACAGTGGAAGGTGAGCGCAGAGGTCCCCTTGAGTCAGACCTGCGAGAGTATGGACCATGGCGCAGATAGGCATCGGCCAACTGACTACGTAGAATGTCTTTGTAGTAGTTCAGTTTGTCCTCCCTCTCGGCGGCTTTAAAAAATGCCCCCATTTTGTGCCGGAAGCGAGAGTCCAATAAGGTGGAGAGCCAGAAGTCATCCCGCTGACAAATGGAAACAATTCTGGGGTCACTACGCAAGCACGTGAGCATGCTTCCTGCCATTTGCGCAAGTGACTCGGAGGGACTACCTGTCTCCATCTCCACTGCATACTGCCACGGTGTGTCCGGGTCCTCTGTCTCGCCTTCCTCAAAACCCTCTAGCTCCTCTGGCTGCTCCTGCTCCTCCTCTCCTGTCCGCTGACTAGATAAACCAGCCAATTCGCCAAGCCTAAACTGTGCTTCACTGTGCCCCTCCTCCTCCTCTTCCTCCTCCAGTTCAGCTCCAATGGGGTTCATGTGGCTGTAAGATGTAGACGCCATGTCTCCAGTGCCCTGACCAGCCATGGTTTCCAACATGTGCTGTAGTACATGAAGCAGTGGAATCACGTCGTTCATCCCGTAATCCTGCCGACTGACAAATAAAGTGGCTTCCTCAAAGGGCCTGAGCAAACGGCAGATGTCACATATGAGCTGCCACTGGTTGACATTGAAGTTACACAGGGGAGTCCCCCTATCCGCTTGGATCATCAGGAAATCTGTGATGGCTTTTCTCTGTTCATATAATCGGTCCAACATGTGAAGGGTAGAATTCCAACGGGTGGAAACATCGCAAATCAGACTATGTTGGGGGACACCGTTCTGACGCTGTAGCTCAAGAAGGGTGTGTTTGGCGGTGTATGAGTGGCTGAAGTGCATGCAAAGTTTCCTTGAAGTTGTTAGGATGTCTTTCAGATGGGGGGAACACTTCAGAAACCGCTTGACAACCAGATTGAAGACGTGAGCCATGCAGTGGGCATGGGTCAGGCTTCCTTGGCGCAGCGCAGACAAAATGTTCTTCCCATTGTCGGTAACCATGATTCCCGTTTTAAGTTTTCTTGGAGTAAGCCATGTTTGGATTTCCTGATGAATAAATTTAAGCAGTTCCTCCCCTGTGTGACTCCGTTCGCCAAGACAAACCATGTAAAGCACTGCGTGACACCTCGCACACACGGTAGACTGGAGGGGCACTGAGACTTGAGCCTACAGTGGAGGGTGAGGAGATGGCAGAGGATGAGGAGGCCGAGTCGCACAGTGTCACAGGCCCAACGGGCAGGGAGCGCGGAGGCCAAAGCGGCGTGACCTGTCCAAGTTGCTGCTGCTGCTGCAAAGGGACCACATTCACCCAGTGGGCCGTAAACGACATGTACTGTCCCTGACCGTAGTTACAGCTCCAGACGTCGGCGCTGCCATGCACTTTGCTACACACCGACAGGCTCAAGGACTGGCCCACCTTCTGTTCAACAAAAGTGTGCAGCGCTGGTACTACCTTCTTGGCAAAGAAATAACGGCTTGGGACTCTCCACTTCGGCTCGGCACAAGCCATCAGTTCTCTGAAAGGTGCAGAGTCCACCACCTGAAAAGGGAGCGACTGCAGCACCAGCAACTTGGACAGGAGCACATTCAGCTTCTGCACCGTAGGATGAGTGGGCGCATACTGCTGTCTCTTGGACATGGCTTTGCTGATGGATTGCTGGCGGGATGCATGACTTGGAGGAGGAGGAGGAGGAGCAGGAGCGACAGAGGATGGGTATGACGCACAGCTGCCTTCGGCTGAGGTGCTGGAGCCTTGGCTGGCAGAAATTGGGAGCGGCGTGCCACTTGGTGAGGAAGCAGACTGGACCATCCCTTGGGAGCCTCGGTTCTCCCAGGTCGCTTTATGGTGACGCATCATATGTTGACGCAGGGCCGTGGTGCCAACATTTGGGCCCTGGCCACGCTTCACCTTCTGCCTACATATCTTGCATGTGGCCATGTTACCCTCCTGCGGATGCTTCAGGAAAGACTGCCACACTGCCGAGTAGCTACTTTTCCCACCAACAGGCCTCACTGATTCGCTGCTATTGTCGCCAACTCCAGGAACCCCTGCCCCACTACCTCCCGATAAGGTAGCCTGCCGCGCAGCAGGTGCTCTACCCCGGCCCCGTTTGGCTCCAGGCTTTACAATTGTGCCCCCATGCTGACTGCCAACCATGCTGCTAACACCTTGCTGCCTGAGCTGCTGACTCCGGGGCAACCTGCGCCCCTCTTCTCCTGATGATGACGAGGAAGCCCCTTCATCACCCGGCTCCCAAGTGCGATCGCCTTCATCGTCATCATCATTATCACCGAGTTGTGGCTGTACGTCACTGATGTTCATGGATTCGTCAACAGTGTCTGGCACAGGAGCTGGAACGCTCGCAGCACCCACGACACTGTCCACATCACTATTTGTCTGCCTAGCTAAAGAAGCCACCTCCATTTCTTGGCTGGGCAGTAGCTGCTGACTGTCCTCTATCTGATCGTCCTCCTCACTAAAGAGTGGAGCTGAACCCAAAGCATAGGATACGTCGCTGGGGGAAGGAACGGCGTAGGACAGAGGCAATGGGAGGACAGGGACTGCTCTCGGGGCATGCCAACTCAGGGTTGTGTCAGAGGAACCTACCAACCCTAGACTAGGGGTCTCAGACGTAAGTTGTGATGATGTTGTTTATGAGCACGTTAACCAATCTACCACGGCAGATGCGTTACTGGTGGAGACACGACCGCTAGCAGATACTGGCAGACCAGGTCTCTCACCGTGACTCCTGCTGCCACTTGCCCCTAGTCTGCTGCGACCTCTGCCTGCTGAATCTTGGCCTCTGCCACTCCTCTTTGAACATCCTGGCACTTGTCTGCCTGACATTTTTATGTATTTCCTTATTTAGTATAAACAGATAGGGTTCAATGTGCAGTTTTGCGGTGCCCTGCGGCCTGGTTTATTAAAAGTAGTCAAAAACAAATGGGATGCCCCCACAGCAGACCTGAGATCAGTATATATGCACAGCAACAGTGTCTAAGCAGGCTCAAACAGGCCAAATTACTTTAAATAACTGTGCAGCTTACAGTAAATACAGAGGCTAATGTGATGTTACAGAATGGGATGCCCCCAAGCAGGCTTTAGAACAGTATATATGCACAGCAACAGTGTCTAAGCAGGCTCAAACAGGCCAAATTACTTTAAATAACTGTGCAGCTTACAGTAAATACAGAGGCTAATGTGATGTTACAGAATGGGATGCCCCGAAGCAGGCTTTAGAACAGTATATATGCACAGCAACAGTGTCTAAGCAGGCTCAAACAGGCCAAATTACATTAAATAACTGTGCAGCTTACAGTAAATACAGAGGCTAATGTGATGTTACAGAATGGGATGCCCCCAAGCAGGCTTTATAACAGTATATATGCACAGCAACAGTGTCTAAGCAGGCTCAAACAGGCCAAATTACTTTAAATAACTGTGCAGCTTAGAGTAAATACAGAGGCTAATGAGATTTTACAAAATGGTAATGTTCCCACAGCAGACTTGAGATCAGTTCAGTATATATGCACAACATCAAAAGTGTATAAGCAGCCTGAAACCGCTAAAAAAGCCAGTCAGCCAGCCAGTAACACTCAGGCTGGATGAAAAAAAAAAAAATCTCCCTGTGACTGCCTCCGATTTTTCCTAACTTTCCCTGCTTCTCGCTGACTTCCTGCCTGTCTCCTGCCTGTCCCTGTCTCTCCCTGACTACAGCAGCGTCATGTCTCTCACAAATGCAATAGAGAAATGAGGAAAAGCAAGATGTCCGCCGCCTTAAATAGCGCTGTGACGTCACCGGGCTTGCTGGCTGCTGATAGGCTGCATGTGACTGCCCCAGCATGCACTGGAGCGGGGTAGATGTCTGGACATGTCCCGTCCTCCATCTTAGAATGCCTGTAATGTAAATGAATGGATGTTAAAGGAAAACTTCGAGCGGTCGAAGCACGGGGAAATTCGGATTCGATCCGAATTTTTCATGAAATTCGGATCGAATCCGGGTTCGTCCGGATCGATTTGCTCATCCCTACTAATAACATTTGTTGTTTTAACATGTCTTAACATGAACTATGGGAGTGACCATCAACTCCAATTTAAAGTTCCCAAATTTAATAAAAACGATTGTGACTTGACCTGTGGTTGACTAAGTTGATGCCTTAAGCTATTTTTTTTTATCACATTACTTAAAGTTTGCACTAACAAATTGGGCACCAAAAAAAGCCATGAGTCTCAAATCAGGTGTCAATTTTTTAGTAATTACATCATTACTATTTTGGACAGTACCAAACAAAAATACAAAAAGTAAGCAAAATTAACTAAAACAACAATCAATACAGGGACAAAACAAACGCAGACACAACAAATTAAGAAAAATGTGTGGAAATCAAATTAGCACGCACTGCTTGCCCAGAGGCACTAGTTGGGTCACGATATACTTCATCGGGGTCCGGGCTGGGTGGAGAAGGGGGCAGATCCACATACCGGGGGACACGCTGCAAGATGGCATAATTATGTAATACAGCACACGCCAGAATGATATCGATGACCTTCTTGGGGTCATACTGTAGTGCCCTCCCGGTATGGTCCAAGCAACGAAAGCGGATTTTTAATAGGCCAAATGCCCTCTCCACCACGGCCCTGGTCTTCCGGTGTGCCCGATTATAGGCATCCTGGGCGGCATTTTGGGGCCGGAGGACGGGCGTCAGCAGCCAAGGAAAGAGTGGATAGCCTGAATCACCTGAAAAAATTAAAAAAGAATATCATAAATTACACATTCTTCCCTAAATTGAATCCAAAAAACGGTCCATCAACAAGACTAAGAGGCTATGTAACATTTGAGCAACATCCTGAGCATACAGATTGCGCAGCCCAAAAAAAAACAGCTCTAACCCGGCACCTGCACTTTATCCCGCTCTCCTCTACTCAGTAAGTGTAATGCATGTAAGCAAAGATGGCGAAGACCCTATCATATAGTCAAGAACATAATTGCAGCCGAGTGTGGGGTAGAATAACAAATAATTTACTCTAAAGTAGAAATTTCTTTATTGTAAATGCTGGACAAACATTTGACAAGGGTTTGTGGTTTGCTAAATCTAATGGTTAAGGTCGTATTTCACATGTAATCAAGGGGGAAAAATAGGCATAGTTTCATACATGGGTCCAAAACTATATTCATAGGCATACATTGAAAAGTCAATGACGTGATTGGCGTCAACTTACCAAAGAGCCATCCACCTGAGAATTCTCCAAACTCAAACTGACGGTACAATCCAGATCTTCTCAGAATGTAGGCGTCATGGGATGAGCCTGGGAACCCGGCGAGCACACTAAGGAACCGCATGTCCGGGGCCACCACTTGGACATTCAGGGAGTGGCCCATTTTGCGGTTCCGGGGATAAAAGAAAAAAAAAAACATTAGCCAGGCAAGGTAAACTAGTAAAACACTAACTATTAACACCCTACCAAAAACCTGTGGGCCAATACAAATAACACTAACCAAGTACATAAGTATTTTTTGTTCCCAAAAAAAGGATATGTATGTTGGATCAAGTAAAGATTACATTTAAAGTGCCCATTTAAGGTCCACATTAAAATGTTTCCCTTTGGCCAACATGAAAAACATTTGAGAAGCTAAATACGGTATATTGTTACACAGGGACTATTTCCAAGGAGGGATTTTACAAGGAGGGATTAACAAATATACAATGTCAACTATTTCACGGGGACTATTTCCAAGGAGGGATTTTGAAAATTGTAAAAGAACATTTAGGTAAACTATATCAAAAAATGACAGATTGGACTTGCCTGTAGATGTACTCGTCGGCTGCCGGAGGCACCAGGGCAACGTGGGTGCAGTCAATGGCACCCATGGCATGTCAGCAATGTTATAAAATGCCAGCTTAATCGCGTTCCTAAAACTTGGATAGCGCGCGGCTCAGTGTAGGCTGGGAGATCCCCACGGAGAGGGCACCCGGCCTCTGGAACGAGCCATTCGCCAAAAATTGCAGGCAGCCAAGCATCTTGGTCATACCTGAAATTGCTTGCCCCTTCCTTGTGGTGCAGGCTAACCATGGCCGCAGCTCACTATACAACTTATGGAGGGAAGCGCGATTAAGTCTGGTGAGCTCGAACAGCTCAACGTCATGCATGCCATCGATGTGCATGCGTCACCGGTGCAATCTGGTCTCAGCCCTATGGACAATTTTAATGCCCATGAGCTGCAGATCCTCATGCTCCTCAAATGCACTAGAGTCGGCCATAGGTGCTACTCTCGAGGTTAAAATGGTCCCGTAAGGGGATCGCAAAGGAAACGGGTTTATAGGGTGGTGGTCCATCGGCAATCAGCTCTCTGAATGAGACGCAAGCCCATACCAATAATGTAAGTTATCTGAACGAACGAAAAATATCAGATTTTGGTGGGAAAATGATCCGAACTAACGCAAATGTTCCGATTTGCTTTCGTTAATCGAAAGCCCATGTACGCATTAGCCCGAACGTTCGTAGGAATGGAAAATGAACGAAAAAAACAAAAAAAATGACTAACACACATGAAAACTTTCACAGACAGCTACAGATGTCCAGACGAATGTGCCTCTGAATCGAGCCTAATGACCCGAAAAAAGTGCTAGACTCACGATGAAGATCTGTCGAATAGTGATTATGCAACCCCATTTTATGTGTAGCTGCATGTGAACAGCACCACTATCAGTATGCATGCTATTCAACAGAAGCAGAGAGTCTGGGAAGAATTGTGTTTTGGTTTAGTATAGTCCCTGATAGTTGGCATAGATTTGTCTGTCTGGAGCACCCTGGGTGGTACAACAGGCTAAAAGAGGAGAATACAGACACAAGGGCAGGCTGGTCAGGTATAAAGTAGACGCTGGGTCATAAGTCAAATGGGTGGTTTGTCAAACTGGGTCAGAGGACAAGGTGAAGTGGCAATAAAGCTTGGTTCAATCTTTGTTAGATGCAAAAGGTTAAGTTGTCATACACACCGGGTCAGCAGCTGAGAAGTGCATATAGACAGTTGGTTCAGGAAAAAGAACAATGAGCAGGAATAGGAGCTAGATCCACTATAATCATTTATTGGCAAATAAAGTGTCCCGGCAAACAAGGAGCTTGGCTATAGGTGAAGCTAGCAGCAGAGATGGGGTGTTGTGGACTCACCTAGAAGGCAGGTGTCCCACAGGACTTGACACTGGCACAGTTGGAAAGGAAAGGTAGTGGCCATTTTGGAGCTTCCTGTCCCAGCATACTGCTGCCCGGATTCAATTGATATAACTGACAATGCACAGTAACAGGAAGCCCAGCAGCACTTCCTGTTTGCAGGTGGTCTACACATCCATGAACCACCAAGTTTGTTACAGCAGGAGTTAGAAAAATATAAATTAATTTTGATGTGCAGCAATCTAAATTGCCCCGCGGAGGGATACATATGAGCACTGCTTGTTGGTGTGTTGGTGTTGTTTTGCTGTTGTTTGGTTTGGTTTTGTTTTTGCTGTTCTGCGATCTTCAGACATTTCCCAGGCACGCATGCTCGGCTACCGTCAGCCATTTTTCCTGTTCATTGTACTTTGGGACACATTTGTTGACTTAACTGCGTAGCTAAGGAACAAACGGGAACAAAAATCATCATCCGGCCCTCAGCTCAGAATGTTAGACGCTGTCACCTTGAGTGAAGGCCGAAGTTTAAAATATTTCCACTCATGCCTGAAAGAACAAGGATTTCCACTTCCAATTGTTTAATTGCTATGCATACGAAATTCAATATGAAGACAAGAGCATGTAACCAAGGAGACCTAGATGTTCTGCCTCTTTTGTTACAAAACATTGTTAAGCGTCCTGTGTACTTTATTAATCAAAGCATGAAGAACGCCTTTTATAATGATTGTACAATGTGCTTTTTTAGGCTGAATTTAGGCAACGGAAAAAAAAAACAAATAAGCAGGGACAAAGGAGCCCGAGGCTTGCATAATATTTTACATAAGAAGGGGGGTTGTCCTTTAACAGGGGCAGTAAACCCAACGACAATATTAAAGGAACTGTTAAGGCAAAATGTAAAAAACCTGATTCAGTAACCTACCTCTGCTCTTACCCTTCCTGTAACCTCGCAGCAGCACCTTGAAGCAGAAACTTAGCACTAATTTCTGTTACTCCCCCAGCAGTAGACCACCAATCATAGGAGTCTACAGGTGGTCTATAACTCTTCCTCCCCTTGACCGCCTGTCAGGGCCGGATTATGAAGGTGGACACCCTGGGACCTCCACCACTTGCCCTGCAAAGGGGGCCTCCACCAACCTAGGGGTTATGGTCTGGTCCAGGAGGCTTTTCAGTCTTTGGTCTGATGGGCCCGAGGCCAGCAACAAAGCTATTGGCATCAATGGGGGCCCCCCTGCACCTGGGCAAGTCTTTTTTTCTTTTTGCATACCTGCAGGCAAAGCCACCACAGAGCAGGGTGGAGAGTCTAGAGCAGCAAAGCCGCCGTCAGCAACGCTGCAGTGATGGATGGGTGCAGAGCTGTCAATCAGTGGCCACTCACTGCACATAAGCCACCAAGCACAGCCGCTGGCAGCTCAATGCAGGGAACTGTTTTCTGCTGGACCAGCTGGGCGACTACACCCCCCCACCCAGGATGGCAAAGCAGGAGTTCTCGAGCAGCATGCACCCGCACAAGGGTGGCACAATGGACTCGATCTGACATTCCAGTAAGTAGCCGGGTGCCAGACAACCACCAATCAGTTGCATGGCATTGTGATTAATGAACAAAACATGCTGCTATAAACACGCTGTACGCTATTTTACTGGCGGGTGGCCACTCCTACTGACTGGGAATTTAAAACTTAAACAGATATTTTCTCTGCTTTTTTTTTGGGGGGGGGGGGGGTGTTTTGAAAAAAAAGGGAAACATTAGGATCTTTAAGTGCTATGTGATTATATGGTTTATATACTGTTACATATGTATGCAGCTGCTTCTTGCTCCCCACTGGATTCAGCTGTGCTAGAAAATTATGAGTTTGAGGATTTTCATTCTACTGTGTTTTGGTCCTTGTCCCCGGGACATCCTGATTTGGTATTACCCACTATGTTAAACCCTCAAAATCTGATCCCTGATTCAACAACAGGTGTGAGGCTAAATTTGTGATACCCCATAAACAGGTAGACAGACATCACCCCCCCTAAGAGTCTTTGAAAGTGGTGCAAAACCCAATGTGGACAGCCGTTCCCCCAGGGCATACCGAATGACCAGGGGCGGATTGGCCATAGGGAGATCCAAAACAATGCCCGGTGGGCCGCACTGCTTTAGGGTGGTTGGGCTGCTGCTTTTGACATCCATATTAAGTCCCTGCCATCCTTAGTCTCCTTCTCAGCCCATTGTACCCACAAGCTTAGGAACCCCAGCCTTCAATGCTATAGCCTCAGCACCATGGTTGGGGGCGAGGCAGTCCAACCAGCCAGAGCTGGTTTTTGGCCCCGGTCCACCACTGCGAATGTCATTTGGCAAACGGCTCTGATTGGGATGCGCATTCCCGCATCTTCCGCCTGGGTGCACTCTCACCTTAGCCATTCAGAAGGGACTGGAACAGGAGCGATTGCGCTGCTGGGGATGAGGCCGCTTGCCATCCCATTATTCCCAGTTAGAGCCCTTTGCCGAATGACATAGACACAGCAAACGACTCTGATTGGGCGAGACCCTGTACATGGATCATAGAGCTGGGGAAAGGTGAGTTTGTATGGGCGATCTGGCAATCTCACACAACAGGGCATGCCAAATCAGGATGCCCCCAGGTAAATGGACAAAACCTGGGTTAGTCAAAATCCTGGGTTTTGTTCCACTTTTATTTTTTTTTGGGGGGAAGCAGTTTTTACTACCTCCAATCTGTTGCTATTGGCAACTGTACACCGAGATCCAAAAGAAGAGAGAAGTGAGCCCTGTACACACAGAACACTGCTGCTATGGCCACTGCTGAGGTGAGGGAGCTCACCCAACGTTACACAGGCCCAGCAGCAGTGTTCTGTGTGTACATGGTCATGCCTCTCTTTTTGGTACAGTTTGCCAGTGGCAACAGACTGTAGTAGTGAAAACTGCTTCCATAAACCACACATTCACTTACATACAGTAATAAAAGTAAAAAACACTACATAGGCTCAGCACCTTAAGAACATCATTTTTGGAACAAAAAATACACTTTCAAGTGCCCCTGGGGTATCCCGAACCACCTGTGTGAGCCAGCCCACTGCACAGTCCTGTGTGATAGCCCCATATTATAACAAAAATGCAATGGGTGTGATTAGGAGCAGATGTCGGTTACTTCCGCCGGGACCAGGTAAAAGATGAGTAGATTAGGTGACACAACAGGGCATCACAAAAAGGAAACCACCACCCCTATAGTCTGATAGGAATGGCACGGAATAGGAGGAATAGGAAAGGCAATGAGCTTCAGGCAGGGTTTAGGTCTGCTTTAAAAGTAGGATACACACAAAAAAAATGGGAACATTGCGAAGTGATGCAGGAAAGATACAGCAGGGAATTTGGGAATTGCATTTTTTTTCTCACCAGTGCCTATGTACAGTATTTGCCATAGTAGTATTTAGTAAGAATTTGTATTGCACTGCCCCCCCCCCCCTAGTGGTTGTAATGTTAAATGCAGGATTTATTACCAATTACTAAGATAAGATAACTAGTTAAGTTATTGAATTCATATCAGGAAAATGCCTCAATGTAACCAATTTGGAGATAAGTTGAGAATGGCTACATCTCTAGCTGCCCAGACAATTGCTTCACGGCAGCAAGCAGCTTATCTGATGCCTGTCCCATGTGTCTCTCCTGAGGGCCCTGCAAAGGGGGCCTCCACCAACCTTTGTGTTAAGATTTGGTCCTGGAGGCTTTTCAGTCTTTGATCTGATGGGCTGCGGTGCCAGAAACAAAGCTATTGGTGGCAGAGGGGGGCCCCCACGCCTGGGCAAGCCTTTTTTTGTTATTGCAAAAAGCCACCACAGGGCAGGACAGATTGTCTAGAGCTGTAAAGCCGCCATCAGCAACGCTGCAGTGATGGGTGTGTGCAGAGCTGTCAATCGCTTGCCGCTAACTGCACATAAGCCACCAAGCACAGCCGCTGGCAGCTCAATGCGGGGGCCTCTGGATAAGGTAAGGGTTTTTTTTGTGAACACCCCGCCCCCCGTCCTGTCTCAGCATAGTTTAACTGAAGTTCCGCTTTAAGGGAACCCTAAGGGATTAAAAATTAAAAAAAATAGGACATCTATTATAATAGTCGTTGGTGAAACATGTAGGTGTGACACATTCATGAGATGGATTGCCATTGCTCAAAGTTACTTATTAAGTGGAAAACGAGGAGGTTTGTAGGTACAATATATAAATGCTTTTCCTTTGTAAATACAATAGCTTGTCACAAGCTGACAAATAGTTTTCTGGATCATAAGTGAAATGTAAAACGACAATGGCTAAAATGGAATAAACAAATCAGGAAGCCAAATAAAATCAATACAAACGTCTTCTAACCACATAAATATCAGTAATTAGATCACTCTAAAATATAGTTTGACGTTTCGGGCTTGAAATAGCTCGTTATTTTTTCCCCCTCCAGAGGTCTTTCTTCCAACCGATCAATGGTCATAGATCATATAAAATTCCAAGATGGATTCCACTGCTGAATGTGACATCATGTGAGTGGCTCTGATAGATATCATGGGTCATGACTCCCATTACTCAATACTGGAAGTAACTCTTCAGTGGCTCAGAAGAGGAGTTTGTTTAACTCTAGGCCATCTGTGAGCTCTGCAGGCAATGGAATGGATATCATCCTGATACTAATGCACTGAAATGGACACTTATGGCTTAGATATCTACATGATCAGTTCACAGTGAGGCAATTTAGTCATGACATCTGCAATGTCATAGAACATAATGCACATTTCTAAAAATACTAGCATGTGGAGCAAAATGTATTATAAATTATAGACTAACCACCTTTATCATACCACTAGCCAATCCCCGGTTTGCCACAATGCTTAAAGAGGAACATCGAGGGGATTTAAAATCTCCCCCAATCCTCCCCGATCTGCTGCCCCCCCTCCAGTTTTACCTTAGGGCATTATTTACTCACCTCTCCAAGGGATCCATCTTCTAGGTTCCTTGGATTCTCTCTGATGGTGACCTTCCGATGGGCAGCGCCATCTTGCATCCCATCAGGCACTGTGTGTGACTGCACGGCCCTGAATCCTAAGGCACTGCCCAGGGTAGAGGGAATGAGGTGGGCCCTTCCAAGGTGCAGGGGCCCTGGCACCTGCCCAGGTATGCCCAGTGCTGGTGCCTGCCCTGCCTATGGGGACCCAGTTACATGAGAGATCAGAGGTTGTTGAGGTTGATGAATTCTTGTGTAAAGTATCTGAGATGATCTAAAGCATACAGTATTTGGAGTTCACCCTAATCCCCTCTCCAGAAATTGCCTTACTAGTAGGGATGAGACCTGAATTGTAAATCTAGGGGGTTCATACCCAGGGCTGGATTATGAAGGGGCACAAGGGTCTCGAGCCCGGAAGCCTCCACCACTTGAACTACAGGAGGCTTTTCAGTCTGACGGGCCTCGGAGCCGTCAATTAAGCTATCGGCAGCAGTGGGGGCCCCCAGCCAAAGCCACCACAGGGCAGGACGGAGAGTCTAGATCAGCAAAGCCACAGTCAGCAACGTTACAGTGATGGGTGCGTGCAGAGCTGTCAATCGGAGGCCGCTCACTGCATATAAGTCACCAAGCATGGCCACTGGCAGCTCAATGCAGGGAAATGTTTTCTTCTGGACCAGCTGGGCGACCACATTACCCCCCACCCGGAATGGCAAAGCAGGAGTTCCCGAGTAGCACGCACACAAGGGTGGCACAAGGGACTCAATCTAATGTTCCATTAAGCAGGCAGGTGCCAGGCAACCACCAATCAGTTACTTGGAAAAAAAATACTGTATCTGGGGCCTCCACCAGATTTTGTGCCCAGGTGCCTCCACCACAATTAATCTGGCCCTGTTCATACCAAACAGCTGGAGTCTATGTCCCCAAAAACAGACTTTTCCCAGAAGTCCATGTTCATGTTCGGAGTTCGATGCTGAACAGTACAATAAGAGCTCTGCTGAAAGACGCAATGCACAGTCGAGGGCTGTCAGCTGCACATCCCTGCTTTCAGTAGAGCTACAGGAAGTGAGGGAAGCCAGCTGTCAGCATTGTGCATTACTGCAGGGCAGGGCATGGAGGGGATTCACTGGAAAACCCCTCCATGCCTTGTCCTTCCTTGACACACATACCTCTGAGCATATAAGAGCTGACAGCCCTCCCCTGCAGAACACCGACGGGGGACTATTGTTCCCCATTGCCTTGAATGCCAGTAGAAATGGTGAGAATGACCTCTACTGTTGGTGGAGAGGGTGGTGAAGGACCCTTCCACTGGAGGTACGGGTAAGTACAGGTCAACTTTAGATCAATGAAGATTTATTTTGTAGTGTTTTTTTTCTTCTTTAACTATTTGTGAACTAGTAAGGGGTCCAATGTACTCTATACTAGTTCACAGGGGAGGAAATCTGCTGGCCACCTACCCAACATGCCAGTGGGTGGCTTTTAGATACACTCACCCTATTACCAGCACCCCAACCGGTCAGGGGATGCTGAAGGGCATAGGGGATGGTGATGCAATGGGGCCAGGGGCTGGCCACTGGGACCCTTGGGTCTAGGCTTACCAGCAAAAATGCTTGTTGTGTCAGGCTGGTTAGTGCATTGAAAGCAGGACCTCACATGTTTTTTAAACCGCTTTTTACATTACCTAATACAACATTTTAAAAACCCACTCCACCCACGGCAGCCTAAAGGGATCCCTGTACCCTACCCAAAGCAGCCCCTTAGCTCTTACAATGACCCATTACAATTTTATGGCCCTTTTGCACCACCAAAGTTTGGGGCCCCGTTGACTTCTATAGTGCTCAGGGTCAAGTCCCAAACCAAACTTTTCACTAAAGTTTGTGCGAACTCGGCGAACTCGGCGAACCCCAACATTCGCCGGTCTGCTCACCCTTCCTTAATTGTGGGTAAACCTCCTAAATGCCCTAAAGCTAAATATAAACTACTTAGATATATCCTGACAGCAACCAAGCAAATAACTGCAACCTCCTGAAAAAAAAGACCTAATGCATATCCAAGAACTTAACTCGAGAATTAATAAAAGTTAATGTCTGCCTTAAACTTTGTGCAGTATAAGATAACACACTTCACATGTTCATTCAGATCTGAACCACATGGATTCAAGTTATTTTTCCCTAACAATAGAGAATTAACAAAGCTACTAATATTATGACCTGCAGATTGCATCGGTATCCCCCCCACCCCTACTCCACCCATTTACACTACTTATCATTCTAAAGAACCCCCAGATTCCAGTGTAATGATATTCTTATAAACCCACAAAGAGTAGTTTGGCATTGTGGCAATGTTATTATCAATAGTAGCTCAGTTTTTAACATTACTGATATATTATGTTAAAATAGGCACCAGCGATAGATATATTAGCCTCGATTCAGAGACACATTCGTCCGGACTTCCGTAGCTGTCTGTGAAAGTTTTGGTGGGTGTTTGTCTTTTTTTTGCTTTTTTTCGTCCATTTTCTACTCGCACGAACGTTCGGGAAAATGTGTATATGCTCTTTCGATGAACGGAAGCAAATTGGAACATTTCCAAACAAAATCGGAATTTTCTGTTCGTTCAGATAACTTCCGTTGTTGGGATGGTTTCTGTCTGATTCAGAGAGCTGATTTACGACGGATCACCTCCCTATAAATTCGTTTCATTTCCGATCCACTTACGGGACCTTTGAGGGCTCGGATTTATATTGTTGAACATGTTTTGCGGCTATGTGGAGGAGTCTGCGCGCCTTTAGCACCAAGGCATTGCATGTATCAGAATGGCCGAGGCCATAAATTGTATAGCAATGCATACCTGAATCAATACATTTCATGTATGCCTTATAGATGTATTTTAATGCTGACCTAAATTAGTCCTTAGCATGTAAACATTTATTTTCCCACACATCCATATAATTGCTATATTTTTTTAGACTTATGTCCTTTGTGAATCATATTTGGATTGTTGAACTTGAATCTTAATGTGTTGTAGGAGTTATAGTTTTAGTTGGTTACCTTTGCTTTGTGTAATTATTTTATATTTGGTTGCAGGAACTGCAAGATGTGCCACTCGCCCTTGCTCCTGATGCCCGTTCTTTGCCTGCAGAATGCGGGCCAGGGGTTCTGTAATCGGGCACTATGCAAAACCCGGGCCGTGGTGGCGAGGGCCCTCTGGCTTTAGAAGTCCAGATTTAAGTGTTTGGATCATACAGGGGGGGGGGGGGGGCACTGCAGTATGACCCCAACAAGGTTATACCAATATTTTAAGTTTTTTAACAGGGACCAGACGTGCCAGAGCGGCACAACTGAGTGTCAGGGTCCTTCAGTTGGTGGGCGAGATGCAGGAGCTGCGCAACTCGTTGGGGACCACAGATGAAGAATAATGTTCTGTGGCCTGCCATTGCTATGTATTTTGTTTTTTATAGTTGTAAAAATGTAAAATTTACAAAATTTTGATACATTTTCTATTTTATGATGGCATCCCCAAAAAAATTTGACAGTGTCATTTCATTTACAAAATAAATTAGCACAAAACTAATGGGCCCAGAAATATTTGAAGATGAATATTCACATGACCGAGAAGTGGTTTGGGTGAGCTTTAAGGTTCCAAAAGGGAAGATGGAGGATAGTGCTAAGTGGTTTGGGTGAGCTTTAAGGTTCCAAAAGGGAAGATGGAGGATAGTGCTAAGTGGTTTGGGTGAGCTTTAAGGTTCCAAAAGGGAAGATGGAGGATAGTGCTAAGTGATTTAGCTAAACATTGTAGTAGAAGTGAGGGTGGCAAATATGTAGGCAAGCGCTTTAATGAGTTAAGTTTGTAGTGTGCAGGCGCAAGATCGTAAGGATTCCGTCTGGACGATTATTTTTTCTAAAATGGAAACAGAATCTATCGGGAAACGCAAAGGATTCGTTGGAGGATACGATGGGAAAAGGGCAAAAACAAAAGCCTATGTTGTAACATGTGGAAATGAAACGGAAAAGTCTGGATGGAAAATTACATCCTCGTAATTCGTAATCTGCCGTACGAACGGACGGAAACTTTACAGAAGGTTTTCAATGCATGCATAGAATCGCTCGTACGCTCATACGAGAATGGAAACATTTCACAAAAAAACAGATCGGCACGAAAACGGAAGTTTTTTTGTGTCTCTCTGAATCGAGGCTATTGTCCTTTTATATGTCCTTATTACCCTAAATGCAGGACCACAGGCTTTTTGCGGGAGGAGGGAGGGGCACGAAAGTTGAATTCCAAGTTAGAGGCTGCTGGTCAATATTGAGCCTGCAATGTAAAAATCTGTAAACCTGGCCTGTGATGGCCCTTGAGGAGGAGGAATGAGCAACACTGGTTAAAGAGGATCAAAACCTAACCTATGAGACTCCAGGGCAGGCATACTCGCTCCCCCTGGGGCATCCCAATAGGGGGAGCCCCACTGTGTGAAACCCCCCCTGATCGCTCAAAAACTCACCTCGTTCCCGGTCCAACAGCACAAGGGCAAGCAGTGGCCGCATCCCTACTATCTCTTTTGTAGGGCATGTGTCTGCACCAGGTATTTATGAATGGCCGTCGTGGGCACGCTCCCTGTTAAAGGGTAGCGGGGGGATGCAGTCGCCGGCGTGCTTGGACCCACTCCCATTAGACGAGCTCCTGGATGAAGCCGCTGAATAGCCGTAGGACTGGGGGCCTGGGTTTTAGTCCACTTTAAGATGAATGTAGAAGTGTTCCGCCACATGTTCAGAAGAATAGATCTTTACTGTACTCTTTTATTTTCTTGTACGATCGTTTCAATGGGTGCTTAATGATAGTTGTCCTAAGTGTTCAAGTAGACCAGATGAGAGGGAGGGATTAAAGTGTTCATCAATTTTTTTTTTTTCTTAGCCCGGATGTCCTTTAATAAATATCTCAATTACTAACCTATGTAAGTATGGATAATAAACAGTTTGTCACTAGTTTTAGTGACAGTGTTAATTGTCGGCCTCCTGAATATGTATAATGCCACAAGTTCCATTAATTGACTGTTTCAGAGCATAAATATTGTGCTTGGTGGCTTGAGATGTCATTAAAAACGCGTTTTGGAGGATGTGTAGCACCCCTCTACCCTCGGCATGGCTGCCATCTAATTAAATTGTATGACTTCAAATAAATGTGATAATCCTGACAGACAGAGAGTGTTCCAGAGGCTTGATACCTAACCTGGCAGCTGTTTGCGATGACATTTTATTCTGCTTAGAACAAATCAGGCTTGCAGATCATGTATTGCAGAAAAGCAGACAATTCAACAACCGAACTCAGCTTAAAAATGCCTGACTATAATTTCTAGGACGTCTGGATAGTTTCTTTAATATTTTGGTAGCTATTTGGCCTATTTTGTATTAACTAGCTAAGGGGGGAAATATCTATTTTTTTTATTCTCCTGGTAACTGTAGCTCAATGTTTAACACGGAACAAAACCCAAGGTTTTCACTTTCTTTTCATCTTCATGTGGGGAGAATTCCAATCTGGGATGCCCCGCTGTGTGTATCCCGATTGCACGTAAAATGGCATCCTTTCTTTTCCAACTGTGCTAGCCTATTGGTCCAGTTTAACGGTTTGCCCAGAGGACCCCTATACCAGTTCACTGTCATCTACTAGCATCGACAGGTGGTATAGCAGAAAATTTGACCTGGACCGTGCAGGTATTTGGGATGGGGCAAACTGGACCGAATAATGTCCATCGCTAGTCTTATTATCCAACAGTTTGTACAGAAAGAACAAGAACAACTAGTGGGTAGCCCAGCAAGGAATTATCAGAACCAAAGACCCAAATTAAGCCAAGATTCAGCTTCAGGAAACCCGAGGAGAAAGCTTAAGGCTGTGTGTCTGTGTGAATGTTATTATTGGGAGTGGAGCCAACTGTGCAGGAGTAGAGCTTCTGCATGCTTCAACTGTGGGGAGGGGGTGCATGTAACAGGTTCACCTATGTTCCATTCCTGTCAGAGATAAGCCAAAGTCAATGAGCCCTGATATTCCTTGAGGCTGTGTGTAGCTGGTAAAGTTGAATGAAGAATTTTCAGAGAGGTTTCAGAGGGTTTCCACAGGATGTTGACCACATGTCAGCTTTAGAGTAAGGGGATATCTAGCACAAGGGAAATATCTCCCTCCATGGAGGCAGTAGAGCCCAGAGCAACTGTCTTTAGCTGTGGGATTACCTGGCTTGTGAAGTAAAATGTCAAGACCCCAAAAGTGGTAGTGGGATCCACCCCTCCTACATTGAGTTAGACAACAGGAAAGTAGTGGGGATAGTAATAATGCGCTGTTAAATGGACGTATTCAGGTAAAGGCTCTATAGGCAAAGTACCATGCCCAATTAGTGTTTCAATCACTGCTGCACCTAATTAGCATTTAAATCACCAATGACTGCCTGTGTGCTTGTGGTTTGCATTAGGTGCCACAGTCACAGCTATAGAACAAGACAATAGAGGCTGCATTCCTTCACTATGGCCTAGAAATGACTAAAAAAACAATATAACTAACCAATATATAAGAACACTAGTAATAGTTTATAAATAAATATAATAAAATATTAATATCCACAAACTACAGGAAAACCGGGAAGGGGCGAGTAGACTGGCCATGTCAGCAAGGAGCTTGAGGTCAATGCATGTGTGCGCAAGGACATCTCCAAGTGCGTGCATCTGGGAGTGTGATTATGCCCACCAGAAAGTGCATGTGGGAGTGTGCGCATGTGCATATGGGAGTGCATGCATGTGCATCGGACAGTGCAAGCATGCAGGAGTACACGTATGAGTGCTTGGGAGTGCTGGTCTAGTTGTGCAATGTTGCCTACCAACAGAGAGAGAGGGAGCAGCACTGCCAGGATGATGAGAATGCCTGTGTCAGAAGCACAATATCGGGCTGTTACAGATGCTGCCTGTTATACTGATGATTATGCTTATTATTATGTGGCATCATTGAGCCAAAAACCATACCCACTTGCTTTAGAAGATAAATCATAAGGTGAAACTGTAAAGCGTGATATCTTGGCCATTTCTCCTTCAATTTAAAAATGAAAAACATTTTAGGACAGTGCCAAATGTATCCCGGTGCAATGGCGTAACAATAACCTTTGCCTGCAATATCCCTTTAAAGTGGACCAACACCCAGGATTTTGACTACCCTGGGTTTTGGTCCACTTCAGGGGGGCACCCCGGTGTGTAAAACCCCCCAGAAAGCCCCCAAAACTCACCTCACCACGCTCCCACGTAGCCACGGACAAGCGGGTGACAGCGGCGGACAAGACAGCACGTCCGCCGCCACCTCCCGCGCGCCCCTCTGACAGTGCGCGCGCCCGCGCCGGCCATTCACAAACGGCCGGCGCGGGGGTGCACACGCCTTCGAGGGGTGCGCGGGAGGCGGCGGCGGAAGTTTTTCGGGGGTTTTGGGGGGGTCCCTCACCGCGGGACATCCCGATCTCGGATGTCCCGCGGTGAGGGAGGTGATCGGCCCGGGAATCTTATAGATTCTCGGGCCGATCACCCCTGGGTGGCAGTCCACTTTAAGGCTAAAAGTTTCTGAGCAGTTTTTCTGAGGGCAGTAGAGTTGTCCATACTGCTGGTGTCTGTGGGTTAGTGGTTTAGTGGGTATAAAGCTGGTAATGACTAGTGAATAAAATAGGGAACAGTGGGAGGCCGATTCATTAATAGCGCCAGGTAGCGACAGATGAGCGACTGAAGTATGGCGCTATGAGCGCCGCTAGCGTACGCGGCGGGTGGTAGCGATTCGCTATAGCAGGCCTCCTCAGTCGCTACCTGGCGTTGTTGGGAACAATGCCTACATTGGTGAATATGATGTTTTAATCAGCTTTGTAGGCGCTGTCATTTTGACACACGCTATTCAACACAGCGCCTGCGCTTTGCTTTGCTGTGGGCTTGAAATCAATGTTAGTACCTTCAGAAGTAAACACATTGCAACATGTTTCTTTTTAATTTTTTTTGTGTTTTAAATGTATTTTTAGAGAAAGAAAAATTGTTAATCCTCAGGATTTTTATCGGGGTGCCTGAAAAAGAAAAAAAAGTGCAGTTAGTATTTATATTTAATGTGGCTTTTTTGCAGTTAAATAAAAAAACAATAAAATTTAAATAACATTTTGGGCCAACTTGCACAACAACCCAAATTGTTTTGTGGGTCAATTCCCCCCCCCCCCTTCTAGTGGTTTAGGTCATTTTACCCCCCCCCCTTATAGTGGTTGAGGTCATCTTACACCCCCCTTATAGTGGTTTTGGTCATCTTACAACCCCCTTATAGTGGTTTTGGTCATCTTACACCCCCCTTATAGTGGTTTAGGTCATTTTACACCCCCATTATAGTGGTTTTGGTCATATTACACCCCCCTTATAGTGGTTTTGGTCATCTTACACCCCCCTTATAGTGGTTTAGGTCATATTACACCCCCCTTATAGTGGTTTAGGTCAGCTTACCCCCCCCCCCTTATAGTGGTTGAGGTCATCTTACACCCCCATTATAGTGGTTTAGGTCATCTTACCCCCCCTTATAGTGGTTTAGGTCATATTACACACCCCTTATAGTGGTTTAGGTCATCTTACCCTCCCCTTATAGTGGTTGAGGTCATGTTACACCCCCCTTATAGTGGTTTAGGTCATCTTACCCTCCCCTTATAGTGGTTGAGGTCATGTTACACCCCCCTTATAGTGGTTTAGGTCAGCTTACCCCCCCCCTTATAGTGGTTGAGGTCATCTTACACCCCCATTATAGTGGTTTAGGTCATCTTACCCTCCCCTTATAGTGGTTGAGGTCATATTACACACCCCTTATAGTGGTTTAGGTAATCTTACACCCCCCTTATAGTGGTTTAGGTCAGCTTACCCCCCTTATAGTGGTTGAGGTCATATAACACCCCCCTTATAGTGGTTTAGGTCAGCTTACCCCCCCCCCTTATAGTGGTTGAGGTCATCTTTCACCCCCATTATAGTGGTTTAGGTCATCTTACCCTCCCCTTAGAAACATAGAAACATAGAAGGTTGACGGCAGAAGGAGACCATACGGTCCATCTAGTCTGCCCTTATGTGTATACTGTATGTTCTCTTTATCTTAGGATAGATGTGTGCTTATCCCAGGCATGTTTAAATTCAGTGACTGTTGATGTTTCAACTACCTCTGCTGGAAGTTTGTTCCAGCCCTTATAGTTTGTTCCTCCCCTTATAGTGGTTGAGGTCATATTACACACCCCTTATAGTGGTTGAGGTCATGTTACACCCCCCTTATAGTGGTTTAGGTCATCTTACCCTTCCCTTATAGTGGTTGAGGTCATATTACACCCCCCTTATAGTGATTTAGGTCAGCTTACCCCCCCCCCCCTTATAGTGGTTGAGGTCATCTTACACCCCCATTATAGTGGTTTAGGTCATCTTACCCTCCCCTTATAGTGGTTGAGGTCATCTTACACACCCTTTATAGTGGTTTAGGTCATCTTACACCTCCCCTTATAGTGGTTTAGGTCAGCTTACCCCCCCCCCTTATAGTGGTTGAGGTCATATTACACCCCCCTTATAGTGGTTTAGGTCAGCTTACCCCCCCCCCCTTATAGTGGTTGAGGTCATCTTACACCCCCATTATAGTGGTTTAGGTCATCTTACCCTCCCCTTATAGTGGTTTAGGTCATATTACACCCCCCTTATAGTGGTTTAGGTCAGCTTACCCCCCCCCCCTTATAGTGGTTGAGGTCATCTTACACCCCCATTATAGTGGTTTAGGTCATCTTACCCCCCCTTATAGTGGTTTAGGTCATATTACACACCCCTTATAGTGGTTTAGGTCATCTTACCCTCCCCTTATAGTGGTTGAGGTCATGTTACACCCCCCTTATAGTGGTTTAGGTCATCTTACCCTCCCCTTATAGTGGTTGAGGTCATGTTACACCCCCCTTATAGTGGTTTAGGTCAGCTTACCCCCCCCTTATAGTGGTTGAGGTCATCTTACACCCCCATTATAGTGGTTTAGGTCATCTTACCCTCCCCTTATAGTGGTTGAGGTCATATTACACACCCCTTATAGTGGTTTAGGTAATCTTACACCCCCCTTATAGTGGTTTAGGTCAGCTTACCCCCCTTATAGTGGTTGAGGTCATATTACACCCCCCTTATAGTGGTTTAGGTCAGCTTACCCCCCCCCTTATAGTGGTTGAGGTCATCTTTCACCCCCATTATAGTGGTTTAGGTCATCTTACCCTCCCCTTATAGTGGTTGAGGTCATATTACACACCCCTTATAGTGGTTGAGGTCATGTTACACCCCCCTTATAGTGGTTTAGGTCATCTTACCCTCCCCTTATAGTGGTTGAGGTCATATTACACCCCCCTTATAGTGGTTGAGGTCATCTTACACCCCCCTTATAGTGGTTTTGGTCATCTTACACCCCCCTCATAGTGGTTTAGGTCATTTTACACCCCCATTATAGTGGTTTTGGTCATATTACACCCCCCTTATAGTGGTTTTGGTCATCTTACACCCCCCTTATAGTGGTTGAGGTCATATTACACCCCCCTTATAGTGGTTTAGGTCAGCTTCCCCCCCCCCCCCCTTATAGTGGTTGAGGTCATCTTACACCCCAATTATAGTGGTTTAGGTCATCTTACCCCCCCTTATAGTGGTTTAGGTCATATTACACACCCCTTATAGTGGTTTAGGTCATCTTACCCTCCCCTTATAGTGGTTGAGGTCATGTTACACCCCCCTTATAGTGGTTTAGGTCATCTTACCCTCCCCTTATAGTGGTTGAGGTCATGTTACACCCCCCTTATAGTGGTTTAGGTCAGCTTACCCCCCCCCCTTATAGTGGTTGAGGTCATCTTACACCCCCATTATAGTGGTTTAGGTCATCTTACACTCCCCTTATAGTGGTTGAGGTCATATTACACACCCCTTATAGTGGTTTAGGTAATCTTACACCCCCCTTATAGTGGTTTAGGTCAGCTTACCCCCCTTATAGTGGTTGAGGTCATATTACACCCCCCTTATAGTGGTTTTGGTCAGCTTACCCCCCCCCCCTTATAGTGGTTGAGGTCATCTTTCACCCCCATTATAGTGGTTTAGGTCATCTTACCCTCCCCTTATAGTGGTTGAGGTCATATTACACACCCCTTATAGTGGTTGAGGTCATGTTACACCCCCCTTATAGTGGTTTAGGTCATCTTACCCTCCCCTTATAGTGGTTGAGGTCATATTACACCCCCCTTATAGTGATTTAGGTCAGCTTACCCCCCCCCCTTATAGTGGTTGAGGTCATCTTACACCCCCATTATAGTGGTTTAGGTCATCTTACCCTCCCCTTATAGTGGTTGAGGTCATATTACACACCCTTTATAGTGGTTTAGGTCATCTTACACCTCCCCTTATAGTGGTTTAGGTCAGCTTACCCCCCCCCCCCTTATAGTGGTTGAGGTCATATTACACCCCCCTTATAGTGGTTTAGGTCAGCTTACCCCCCCCCCCTTATAGTGGTTGAGGTCATGTTACACCCCCATTATAGTGGTTTAGGTCATCTTACCCTCCCCTTATAGTGGTTGAGGTCATATTACACACCCCTTATAGTGGTTTAGGTCATCTTACCCCCCCCCCCTTATAGTGGTTGAGGTCATATTACACCCCCCTTATAGTGGTTTAGGTCAGCTTACACCCCCCTTATAGTGGTTTGTGCCAAATTATGATTGTAGCCAACAAATAGTTCCCCTGTAGTGCAGTACTTGGATTAGAGTGAAGGGTAGTTAGCTTACCGCAAAAAACGAAGAGATCATGCTTTCCCTTAGCTCAAAGCCACTCTGGGTGTCCTCACTCGTTTCTGCGGCCAAGTTGGGGATTTCGGGCACCAGTGCTGTTTCTTCAGGGGATTGGATTCTGTGGCATATGCAGAGATTGTGGAGCACACAGCAGGCGAGGATTATCTTGGAGACCTTTTGTGGACTGTACAGCATCTCTCCTCCTCGGCGTGCCAAACAGAGAAAGCGTGCTTTCAGCAGGCCGATGGTTTGTTCCACAATGCTTCGGGTTTTGCAATGTGCTGCATTGTAGCGTTCTTGGGCAGAGGTCTGTGGGCTTCTGGCCGGAGTCATCACCCACGATCTCTGCCCATATCCCTTATCCACTGTGGAAAAAAACACAAGGAGAGACACAGCAATTAGTACTAGTACATGTTTTTGGTTTCATTTTCGAAAATATAGCTTACTAGCCCACATATTTGATGCTAAATACTTTGACATGGTTAATTATTTACCCAGTAGCCAGCCAGCTGGCATTTCGTTGTTCTCGAACTTCCGGCACAGGACTGTTCTCTGCAGGACGTAAGAATCGTGGCATGAGCCGGGGAAGCCCGATCTCACGGCCCGCAGCTTCATTTCATGGTCACAGACCACCATGATGTTCAGCGAATGGAATTGCTTTCTGTTCCTAAAATACAGCTCCTGTGCACGGGGAGGGCGGAAAGGGATATGTGTACCATCAACGCACCCTAGCACATTCGGGATCCCTCCCATGAGATAGAATGCATGTTTTATTTTGGCAACCTCATCCTCATCCTCAGGAAACTTGATGTAAATAGGGATCAAATCACAAATCGCCAGTACTATCTGGATAAATATGCGGCTCATTGTAGCCTGGCTGATCCCGCTGAGGAGGGCAGAGGTTGCCTGGAAGGTCCCTCGTGCCAAAATTTTCAGAGTGGCACACAGGCTTACTATGCCTGGAATGGAATGAGTGCGTTTGGTGGATGGCTCGATTTTGTGCTTAATCTGATCATATAGGGACTGTAGTGCAGCACGATTCAGACGGAAGCGGCTCCTGATCTGCTCGTCACTTAAATCCCATACTGAAAGGCAGATTCCAAAGGAGCGGGGTGCCCTAAGCCTCACAGCACCCCCCTCCCTGTCCTCCTGCTCTTCCAGCATTCTCACACACCCCTGCACCCATAACCCATACATCACCCTCTTATCCATCTCACACTCCACAGATATACAAAAGAATCAAAACAAAACCAAAAATCACAAACACACCACACACACAAGCAAGCACACTCCTCACACACTCACTACAATGCAGCTCACCACAAAACCAGAAGTATAGTGGACAAAACCACCAGACTGCTGAAAAACAGCTTTCTAAGTTAGGCACAACCAAGAGGGGAGCTGCTGCACAGCCCACAAAAGGCCCCAAAATCAAGCCTCACAATATTTGCATATGCCAACAAAATCAATCTCCTAAAGAAACAGCACTGTGTCAGAAATCACCCAACAAGCCACAGAGAGTGAGGACAAAACCCAGCCAGACACTCAAATGAGCTAAGGGAACAAAGCACCACACCACAGCCTTTGCCACAGTGTAACAATACCAGAAGGTTGCCAAATCCAGCCATTTATACTTCACTTTGAAAAAGGACAGATCCGCTTTGCCGCCTTTTGCGTTGCTCTGCTATTTCCTGTCTCCAATTAGCTGACCCAGGTGTGCGTGAAACAGAGTGCGCACGCGCACGCTAGTAGCGCTACTAGCGTACATGAGCCGAAAGTTGCGTGCATTAACGGACATGGCTGACAATTCTGTGGTGGACCAATGAAAGGTAAGCTGCTCTTGATTTAAATAGCCGTTTGTATAGCCACATGTCACAAGTGTTTACTATACATGAGTACATTGTTGTCTTTGGTTGTGTGCTGTTTGGTTAATGAGGTCTGTAATTAGTAAATTGGCTCCCACACATGGTTCAATCAGTGCATTTGAGCTGTGGCTACAAGCACCTTGCCAGTATGTGTTAATCAATTAAGTGGACCTGTTTGTGATTGGCTGTTTGAGCACATAAAACCTGCCCCAACCCCACAAACGGTGATACCATTCTGTAGTCTGCATGCGTGCTTGTTGGTTGTGTATTGGTGTGTGTGTGCAACTACAGGATGGAGCCAAATTCTGGACATCTGTCAGCCACAGCTGTCCCAAGTAGGAGTGTGGTGGGTGCTGTGCACAGACCTCCCTTAAGGAAAAGGGCCCAGCCTGAAGGTGATGCAGCACCCCAGGCTAAGCGCCCAGTTGCCAAGAGGGAGCCAGAATTTAATTTGGCGGAGAATAATACCCTTGTGCGCCTTACACTTGCTAAATGGGAGCTGATCTTTGGCTCCCAAAGCAAGTCAATAGGCAAACAAGAAAGGAGCAAATTGTGGGATGCCATTGGTGAAGAGCTTACTAGCAGTGCTCAACACCCACTTAGTGGCCCATCCTGCAGGAAACGCTTCTACACTTTGAAAAGGGCCCTTACGGCAAAGATGAATCATGATCTTGATGTCGACAGTGGGACCATCCAGGGTCCAAAGAGTACCTACAGGCCATATGAGGAGATGCTGAAGGCCAAAATTCCACTCGCTCGGCTTCAGGGTGTGGATCCTGGGGATGACACCACAGGTTGGACTGAAAGGTACATATTTTCTGCATATTTTTGGCAGCTAATGTTAATGTATGTGATTTGCTTTGTCTCTTTCTGGCCAACTAACAGTAGGACCTGTGAAGTAGTACATTATACCTCATAAATGTTTTCCTTTCTTGTCTGTTGCTTTCTGCATAGGTGCACATGGTGCTGTCCAGGATTTGGCTGAGGACACCACAACTCCTGCCCTTCAACCAACCTCAAGCCTAACCCAGTCTGCCATTGAAGGTATTTATCACTAATTTAGGCGGTTTTTTTGGGGTGCAAAAATGGGCGTGGTAGCACCTCAAAAAAAAGATTGGACCACTGTTGAGGATTAATAATATTGGCCTGCTGACTATTTACACGTCCACTTTAACCCTCTCTGCAACTAACTAACAAGGCCCTAACATGTGTAGCTATGTTAGAAGCCAGAGATGTGTGGCCATATATCTGCATATACATGTGGAAGCCACACTGGCCTTGATTAGGGAATATTAGTGATTGAGCTGCTCACACACACCTTAATGCATGGTTTATTTTGTGCCGCACATTACCAATGGCTAAATGTTTTCTTTGCTTTTGCCTAGCTGCACCGCCATTGGCCCCAGCATCTCCTCAGGAGCCAAGCTACTCTTTGGATGCTGGTAAGTGCATGTGTCAACCTTGCTTTAGCCGCTTTAACACAAGTGCATGTCTATCATTCCTGTTTTTTCTTTGTAGGCCAAGTGACTGGTTCATCTTTGGACACCACTTCCGAGCTTGCAGGTCAACAGGACCCTGTTGGTGTGTATTGGCTCCAAAAATGTATCCTTTATGCTGTTTATGTGATACTGGTTCTATTTGGTTAGTCTAATAATCGACATGTTTGCTATGTCAACTGGAAGATGGCTATTTGTATTGGATTTGCCATCCCCAGGGTAATTAGTATGGTTTTTAGAGTGAAGGAAATGCATTTTTAGGGTATATTTAAAGGCAATCATTCACCCGAGTAGTTGCAGGAACATTTAGAGACGTTAATTGTGTATTTTAGTTGCCCGGAATCTCGGAAGTGGCTGTCCGGAAAGGGCCCTTCACGTTGAGGCTGACACAGATGAGGGTAAGTTGGTTTGGCTTGATTATCGAGTATGGATTTTGGCACTACTTTTGTTGAACTTTAGTAGGGCAACTTGTGTTTAAACATGTATTTTCAAGGGCAAAGCTCGAGTGAGGGCCCAACTCAAGACATCTGGGAGAGTGCGGGTATGTGTAATTTTCGCAATGTCTCTGTTCTTTTTTGGGCCAATTATTGCCTCATCTTCCTCTTACATACATGTTAGCAATCTGAGTTTCCCAGATACCTTTTGCCTAGTGTGTAATCTGGCACTTTGTGGAGGTATGGCCTCGATAGTCTATCCATGTTACATTTGAGTTTGGTCCACTGACCTACTAACATGACTTTCCTGTTTAGCATATTCCAACTTGCCCGATCTCTCAGATGTGGATTTGCCCCTCTCTGCCGGACGTCACGGAGGTAACATGGCTGATTTAGAGGACCAATAACCACATTGCCATGTTCGTGGGTAGGCCATGAACCAACATGTCACATTTACTTTCTTTGTTGTTTTGGCAGGAGGCGGGACCAGAACCCCAAGCTGGGACCTCTTCCCAAGTGCCATGTGGCCAAGCTTCAGAGGCTCAAGCAAGGGTAAGTTGTATTGTTACACTTTGGGGAAATGATTTTGAGGGGCATACCTGCATTGTTTCAGTTTCACTAAAAGCTTTTATTGGTTTTTTTTTGCCTCAAACCAGAGCAAGAGGAGGTGTTGCACCGACCAGTGCAGAGTTTTACGAGCTAGGGGTCCGGATGCTGGAGGACTACAGTCGCCAACAGCCGCGTGATGGAACTAATGAGTGCATTGCGGCGTTGGAAAATCAGGTGCGGATGTGTCAGCAACAAAATGAGGCCCTGCAGCGCCAGATGGAAGATTGGAGACAAGGCCACCAACACCAAACGACCCAGGAACTGGCTCGCCTTGCAAACCTGATGGAGCAATCTTTACAGCGCCAGGAACAAAGTCTATTTTTTTTATTGCACTGTTGGCCCCCAACACCACCCCTAGCAATGACTCCCAACCTCCCCGGCCCTCAAGCCAAGAATATTAATTGGTTTGTGGTTGTTTTGATTTTGTGTGAAATATATTTGATTACCCCACCTCGAAATTGTGTTTTTCCTAAGACATAGCTAAGAACACAGTCAGGGATGAGTCTCTTGATCTAGATATGTAAATGTATGGAAAAATTTAGGACACACATTGCTGACCATATCTTACTATGGTTTACACATTAAATGGCTACAAAGGTACCCCAAAATTAGACAAAGAATGGTTTTGGAGACACTTAAACTATGCTTGAAAATGCACAACACACTGTAATTACCAAAATAGAAAATTTTTAATAAAAAAGGCGGGCAACAGGCCCAACATTTGGCTGCACAGTGCCTCCAAACAATCACCACCACCCTAACGCCGCCTCTTCAAGGCCAGCAGCATAAGGCGAAGACGCTGGATCGACCGCCACAGTCTGCGATGCTGGTTTACACAAGCTGTAGAGAGTATAAAAGAAAAAAATTACAAAATCTAGAATGTTACCTCTACAGACACAGATGTAGCAATGTAATGTAAGTGCCGACAATTAGCTGACGCTTCACATTGTTGGCAACTGTGCCCTTATGTGTTACCATTATATGAGTACTAGTGCACTATGTGGCCACAACATCCCAAGCATACATTTACTCTTAACTCTTGGGAATAAAAGAAGGTATAAGTCCCAGTGTGGACATTTATTTGTTTAGTTACAGTCAAACATCAGGGCCTAAGTCCTAACGAGTAAACTGGTTGGGCCAAGCATATTAGAGGTCACCACCTTAGCAGGCCAATTTGGTTGTGTAGAATGTGTATAGAAACCACAATTTGCCTAGATGCTGCTAAATCAAGAATGTGAGCCAACAATCAAGCATGCAGACATGCATGTAGGATTGTTGGCCAAACACATGTAACCTAGATGTGTGTTTTGAAAACACATAGGTACATTGTAAATGTCTCCATAATTTACTATAAGACATAGGGGTCACAAGTCTTTAGGCATATGAAGTGGGATGTACTCACCATCGCAGCTGTGGCTGTGGCCCATGCTGCTGGCCGTCCCGGGAGGTGTGGTGGTGATGTACACTGGCTTCGTCTGCGTGGCCACATCTGTCAGGAGAAAGCAAAAGAGAAAAGCAAAATTAGTGGGCCAATGACACATGACTATTTGTCAGCCATCTGGTTATGGAGTCTGCAAAATCAAATGCTTGCATGGTTACACACATGTTGTCCGACATTAGCATATTTCATGGTCCATGAGTTCATGTAAACTATTTTGGGTTGCAACATGGACACATAAAGATAATGTGCCTCTAACCTTGACAGTGCAATAGTAAGGACTAATTTGCAGTTGATTGTAGAATGTTAATAGTGTGCAACATGTGTTAGCCGGAACAACTTACAAAAATAACACATTTGCTAGCCCCCATCATGGTGTGGGCTGAAACATAGGGGTGGTTGCCAGTTGGATTGCACTGCAGTGGGGCTTGTGATGTTAATGTACATTATCAAACCAGCTTGGCCTATGGACCAGGAAACATGTGTATGTTAAAAGTGGGCCAAGACCCAGGATTGATACTATCCTGTGTTTTGGCCCACTTTGGCAGGGCCCAACAATTTGAGTGAGACACCGTCTGCCGCCGCTGCCTTCCGCGCATCACTCCTCAAGTGTGTGCGCACGCGCAGGCCATTATGAAACGGAGAACGCAGGCGCACACACATCTAGAGGGGCATGCAGGAGGCTGCGGCGGTGGCTTCTGCCACCTCCAATGAGGTAAGGAGTTTGTGGGCTTTTGGGGGGGGGGCCCTGGGTGAGGGAGGTGATTGGGCATGGAAGCTTAGAGATTTCAGGCACAATCAACAATGGGTGTTGGTCCACTTTAAGGAATGTCATAACATAGGGAATGTGAGGGATAACAACAAACATTTACCATGACTATGCCCGTGGAGAAGGCGTTGCCAAAAGCTCCTGGAGGTGCCGCCTATATGATGCCCTGCAAATTAGAGAGGAATGGCAAGGGCTAAGTACAAATGGCCATATGTAACCTGTCACAGACTAACACTGACTAAATGTGCACTCACCAGGGGATGAACTGCCACTTGAAGCCCAGGGAGGGCTCTGAGGAGGAGGCGGGGAGCCTCGGCTCCTCACACTCTGCTCCGAAGATCCCCCAGCCAAAGGGCCACCCTCCTCCCTCGCACTCCCTGCTCCTTCAGGGAGTGTGGGAGAGTCCATTCCTTCCACCCCACTTGGACTCCCCACTTGAGAGTGGCCCCTTGGCTGTTGAGACTCCTCAGAGTCTGAGGAGCTGAGGCTTGATCCTGCCAGCCCTCCAGCAGCACACTCCTCTGGGGCGTCATCCCCTTCCTCCCCTGGGTCCTCTAAATTGGACCCGCGAGAGGGACCCTCCCCCGATGACTCCCCCGAGTCCGCCTGTCTGGTTCGGGGGAGGAATCCCTTCCCACGTTTCCCCAGGGGAGGACGCTTATCTGTGTTGAGGGGGTGAATGCAAATAATTAATATTAATACCCAAAATGGACACAGCTTAGAATATTATGTTTTAAAAAGTATAAACATAGCATAAGCTTCTACTTACCTGAAGCGTAGGCATCATATAGGCGGTACACGCCTTCAGGGTCCCGGCGCTTGAAGTCCGACCATTTCTGCATTATTGATTGGACACTGAGGTTGGTGTCGAAGCGCCGGGACACTGTGGCCTTCACCTCCAGGGCTATTCTCTTCTTGCCCCCACGGGCATAATCGTATTGGTGGATGCAGAAATCCTATGAGAAATGACAAAACAAAAAAAAATCAATACATGACATCAGACCAATGGCCTAAACATTTATACTGAGAACAGATTAAAGTGGACCAACACCCAGGATTTTGACTATCCTGGGTTTTGGTCCACTTCGGTGGGGCACCCCGATCGGGGGTGCCCCGCTGTCTGGAACCCCCCGGGAAGGCCAGAAATACTCAACTCACCACGCGCTCCCACGTGACCGCGCAAGCCAATCACAGCGCTCAGAGCCGCTGTGGTATGCGCGTCCAAGGCCACTTGTACGCGCATACCAGCTCAGCTGCCTCTGAGCGCTGTAGGCCGCGTCTCGCCATTCCCTCTAACAGGGAGGACGCCTGCGCCGGCCATTCCCAAATGGCGGCCGCAGGTGCGCGCCCTGCTAGAGGGAAGCGCAAGACGCATCCGCAGCTCGCGCATGCGCCGATGGAACGGGGCTGAGGTAAGGTTTGTGGGCCTCCTGGGCGATTTGGGATGCCCCGCGGGGAGGGATCTGATCGGTCCTGGAATCTTATAGATTTCAGTCCCAATCCCCCCTGGGTGTTGGTCCACTTTAAACATAAAATCCAAGAGACACATACTCACTTTGACCACCTGCCCATTTACGCGGCTATCCACCTGTTTTCGTTTCTGCTTTTGAGGCCCAGGAGGGGGAGGGGTTGGAGGGGGGTTAGGTGGGGGAGGTGAGGTAGATGGGGGAGGTGGGGGAGGGGTGGTGGGGCCAGATTCTGAGGAGGAGCTGGGGAGCCGCATAACTCTTCTCCTGGGCATCATGGTGGAAACGCAAAGGAGGAAACCGGAACCGGATATGACCAAAGCGACAGGAAAATATTAAAAAACGCTCCGCGCACCAGGAACAAGCTAATATCCGCTATGTGCAAGCTAAGTGGCGGAAATAGTCGAGTTATGCATTACAACAAGCTATGGGCCAAAGTGCAATTAATTTTTAGCTTTATGTTGCTTTGAAACGCAAAGGAGGAAACCGGAAGTGGATAGGACGAAAGCGCCAGACCAAAAAAAAAAACAAAAATAAAAACACGCGCACCAGAACTAGATAAGATCCGCTATGTGCAAGCAAAGTGGTGGAAATAGTCGATTTACGCATTACAACAAGCTATTGGCCAAAGCGCAAATAACTTTTAGCTTTATGTTGCTTTGAAACGCAAAGGAGGAAACCGGAAGTGGATATGACGAAAGCGCCAGACCCCCAAAAAAAAATCATCCACGCACCAGAACTAGCTAATATCCGCTATGTGCAAGCAAAGTGGCGGAAAGAGGATTTTTACGCATTACAACAAGCTATTGGCCAAGACGCCATTAATTATTAGCTTGATTTAGCTGGGTGATCAATATCCTGTAATGCATACGTCAGCGAAAAAAACAAGCTGGTTGCTTACAAATAACAATCTTATAGTCCTTCATAAAATAATAACACAAGCATGATAATGTGGCACACAGGAGAATGCATAACGGGTTGTTATGAGCTTGTACGCATGAACAAATCCAGAAGAATGTGGACATGCACGCTCACAATTACAGTGTATTAAGAACGACTGGGGTCGCTGCAAGTGAATTCAGGCAAAATGGCAGAAAGGCACATGTATGAACAGCACAGCGCCGCTAGCGCCGCCACATAGCGAATCAAAACAGCGACTGCACAAACTCTGACCACCACAGATTCATCAAGGACAGGGCTGCCGAATAGCTTGGGCGCTGACAATTTCAATGAGCGAACGTGAGCGCCAAACGTGAGTGACTAAAAAGTAGCTTTACTAGCCATGTGTGTTGTGAAAGCAAGCTATTTTGAGCCTAATGTGTTTTGTGGGAGGAGATGCATTTTAGATTTCACTCACAACATTCCAGTGTAAAAATTACATCTTTCCTCAAATAAACAATAAAAACAAGCCAGATTAATCAAACATATCCGAAACAACATGTATTGAATTTTTGAAAAAAGACAAGAACACAAAAACCACATAAAAAAAACATTGCAGGGTCTGCCATTGAAATGTATGGGAGAGCGCCAGGTAGCGACAGGTCATACCTGGCGCTGTGATGGGATTAGCAGCGGCGCTGTTCGTTGCAGTCGGCTACATGATGAATCCCGTGCTAGCTGACGCTCTCGCCGGCGCTAGCCTCATTTAGCGTGATAAATGCGTGATTGTGTCCGCCGCCGGGCGTACTGGAGACGGTAGCCGCCGATAGCTGGCGCTACCTGGCGCTAGTGAGACACTACCTGGCGCTATCACTTGATGAATAAGGGCCTTAGTTAATAGTTAGAAGATCAACAGTTAAGTCAGAACTAGATTGTTCTGGAACAGCACACAAGGTAGTGCAACCAATTAGTGTGTGCCCTACTTAAGCCAGGAGGCAACTGCTCCAGGGAAATAGAGGAGCAAGCTTAAAGCCCAGGTGTCTTCACAAAGGTACTTGTATGACTTTTTGTGAAAAAATGGGTGATGGAGAGCGCTGGAATCTGGGTATTGCTGCACCCAATGGTAAGGGATCACGCCTTACCAGTATTTGAAGATATAGGGGATTGATAGATTCTTCTTTGGCTACCAAAAATGTGACCAATCTAGAATTCGGGTTTAGGTGCGCATTAAAGAAATATATCAAAGGTGTGTTTACCCAGCTATATTTTATTTTTATAACTGTGAGATGTTCACTACCTCACAGAAGTAGTGAACATCTCCTACTTGTATGACTGCCATCTCTGGGAATTGAGCCAATGGTGGAGGAGTAGCTGCTGAGATTGATTTGAACAAAATGGGGCTGTGGGGGGAAATGTGTAGTACTGTGAAAAGTCTGATATTGTGGGAGATTGGCTTGTGTCTCCACATGTACACAGAGAGGTAGAGAGAGTATGTTGTGACTATACCTTGAACTACAAGGTTCATTCTGGCACAAAATCCTGGATAGGTGGATTGTGTACTGAGGGCTACCCCCAGCCCAGCTAGCCCCAAAGCAGTGTGACCCACCAGGTTCAATCTTCCCCTGCAAAGTTGGAAATCGATTTAGTTTTTGTGTTCAAGTAGAAGTCTGCAACTGCCACCATAATGAGGGTGGCTGACCATAAACATCAATTTTCCCTGTAGACAGGGGCAGACTGGCCATAGTGTGACTGGGGAGAATTCCTTGTGGCTCTTATTGCTTTGGGGCCAGTTGGGCTGCTCCTTTTTACACTCCCACCAATTTCTGCCTCTAGCCCAGCTCCACTGTATCCTTCTAGCCATGAAACCAACCATACCCACATCTGCCACATTTTCTGCCCCCATAATCCTTAAGCTTTAGTATAATTGAGTTGGCCACTTGACATGCCCCTAAAATGCTATAGCCTCAGATTCAATGGCATTTGGGCAGGGACTTTAAGGGCTAATACTGGGCTGGCTTGGTTGTTAAAATCCAGAGTCCCAGTCTGCCACTGCCTGTAGATGCTATAATGGGATTATTTTGAAGTAGAGTAAATATACTGTACAACTTGTTTTAGATCCATATATGTGCAGCTGAAAGTACTGTAAACCCAGGTCATTATTCAAGGTTTAAACATTTGAACTTAAAATGTTATGCAGTTCACATTGTACTATGCATAATGTTCTCTTGACTAAAGCTGACCAAATTTGAATAATCCATGTACAGCTCCAGAGGGCACTAAAATATTTAGGATCACTTAAAATGTAAAAGGTGAGGTATAACAATCCTGTTGGTTTTTGAAGTACAAAACCTAAAATGAACCAAGTATTAAAATAAAATAAGTCCTAAAAGCAGAAAGTAGTTCTGCAAGGTCATTCACTTACAAAAGAGCTTGACTGAAGTCACTATTGAATGCCATTGCGGCCTCTTCTCAGTTTTGATGAGTTTCATCTTTGGGTCGTAGTTACATTCTATCCAGATTTAGGAAGACCAAACAAAACAAGTATTCTCCAAGGAATAAAAGGAGACAGGGTTCTGATGATTGCAGTTCCGGTAAGTAACAGCTCAATCAAAAAATGGGAAAGGACCCTGAGAGGACAATGTGAGAAAGAAACATTGTTCGGAAAAAATATAAAAGAGGCGGAAGGAAAAATCGGCGAGCAATGGGGCTATGCTCTTCGGAGCAGCCAGCGGAGGAAATGACTGTTGTCACATGTTGAGTGATCCAGAAAAGAGTTTATTATTGAAGGGTCTGACTTTTACCCCAGTATAACATTTCAACCTATTTAACACTTTGGTGGATGTAAATAAAGGAGCAGCAGGGTTGAAGATTCATACCAAAGTGAAACAGGGAGAGTGAGCTAAGATCATCTGAACCACATTTAGACCTCTTGGTGGAACAATGTGTTTTCCGTAATTTATTGCCAGTAAGTTCAGAGACCAGAGAATTAAAAAAGGTGGAAATAGTCTTAAAGAAACTATCTGTAACCAACCCAAGGTTTTACCCCGTCCAAGCTCACTTTGTTTAAATGGAATTCTTCCAGAACAGAGTGGAAACGGAACTGGTAAAACTGTATAAAAAAAGATCTAAGAGTAGAGAAAATAAACTCATCATACAAGAAAAAGTAGCCTGAAGCTCCATACCCAAGTGGTCATCAAACAAGTAGATAAGGAGGGTGCGGTGGTGGTGCAGGATAGGTTGGGGTATGTGGGCATTGAATTCTTTGATTCAATAAGGGATCAGTTTGTATGTCCTTTCTACCAGGTAAGCTGAATTTTGGCCCATACCACTGTGCTGATCTTTTTTACCACCACCCCAAGATCCACAAAACCACGAGGGGGGCCACATGTGGCCATTGGAGCCTTCTGATCTGTTGTGGGGAAAGTAGGAGAAGTAAATAGAACTGGCACCTAAAAAAAGTAGAGTTGCATGAAGCATAATATAGGAGGGGGCATTGGCAAATAGAGGTGGCAGTGGTGGCGTGAAAAAGCGTGGTGACGATACTTAGCATCGGTGAGAGTTTGAAATGGATTTAGTATTGTGAACATGGTTAAGATTTGGGACTGATGGGGGGGGGCTATAAATGCAGTACCCACATATTTGGAAAAGTAAGACAATCAACATGTATATTGGGCATCATTACATAGGAGTAATAGAGTGTAATTAAAACATTCTGTACCTATGTATTGTGGTCCACAACCAGTTTTCAAAACACGTAAGCTACCTGTGCTCTTCAAAAGATTGAGCACCCCTGGAATAAGGGCTGGCATCACCAGGTTCTGGAGGCTATTGGCATGGACCCAGTCTTCCAGAGCTGCTCACGCAACCCTTTAAAGAGCACTGGACCTGTGCATAAGAGAATTGGGCTGGTACAGAGGAGACAATCTTCACAGTTTTCTCCCCATCACAGCAGCGGGATGCAAACAATCAAAAAAATCTATAAGCTAGCAGGGAGCTTTTTAATAGCAGGATCACTACAGCCTATATATAGCAATGTAACAGTCAACAGAGAGCTGGAAGGCTTTTTAGAATGACTCATCATGCTTGCAACATTCACATCAGAAGGTAGAAATAATGCAAACCGAGCTTTTTAACCCCTTTCTGCCACAATAAAAGTTGGGATTATTTAAGTTTAAATGGCTCTATGAGGACTCTTTGTCAAAAATCCCCAAACAGTACCCTATTTTAAAACTGCACATTTGACATTGCAAAACCATTTTCATGAAGTTTTTTAACTCTCTAGGCGCTCCACAGAAATTAATACATTGAGGGAACATAATTTTACACACTGTGAGTACTATTGTCTCTGCATGGCACCAGGGCCGGTTGCTAAGCTCAGCTAACCCATGCCATGGGTTACCAACCACTTGGCTGTTTTTTTTAATTAAAGAATATGAGCTTGAGGTACAGGAGATTTGTAATATTTCTTTTTAGCATATTATTATGTGTTATTGTGCACAGGCTTCCAAAAATAATCATCAATGCCCTCACATAGTAAGCCAAGCCTCACCAAACCTTTTGGATTACCTCCTATGACTGATGGAACCTGCATGTTACGATCCAGCAAGCAAAGCTTATGCAATCCTTTCCAAGGCTTTTTAAAGATCATTATTATTATTTTAATATTTCAATATAAAAAACAATCTTGGAATTATACACCGTTAAGTATTTGTTTATATTCCAGTAAAACCATTTGTGGTCAAAAGCTATTTAGTTTGATAATTGGGCTTGAGGTCTTTAATTCTAATCAGGCAACCAATTAAATAATTTGTCATGGATGCATAATTGCACCTTAACAAATTGAATGCATTGTGTCACAAAAAATTGTAGCTGAAGTTTCCATAAGGTAAATTTTAAAAGGCAGCAAAACATTGATATTCTCAATGTTCAAAGTCTGTCTATTTGCAATTCTCAAAGTCTGGGCAGGTTGGCAGATGTCCCAAGAAAGTCAGGAGAAATAATTATGATCCAGACCTTGCATAAAATATGCACATTTTATAACGGCTAGTCTGCATGTGATTTAAAGCGCGGCTGGTTATTTTTTAGAATGAATTCGATATTAATGATCATTGGGACGGATCCTGATTTTTTTCCTCTCTGAAGCGTGTAGAGCGTTTGACTTTGTTGTTGCCGTTAAACAGCTAGACTGCCATAAAGAATCTGCTAGTCCCATCCAATAACTTGATTAAACACTCACAATGGCATACAGATAGGTTGAAAGTCAATATCTACAACGGGAGTGGAGACCTCTTAACGTTTATTGCTGAGCTAAGGCCCATGTTACCAAATTACAGAATCAATTACCAGTAAATTTTCTTCTTCATCAGAATCAAAGAAACGTCTCAACATAAATGTTGAAATTGAGCTGTTAATATGTTGTGATGGCAGCTCCAGCTTTGCTGTTGTCAGACAATAGAATAAGCTATCATAAGAGATAATTAACTGAAGGATAGTGTGCAGGCAGACTAAAGATTAACATTAGCAGCTCAGCAAAGTCTTTCGGCCACAGGAAATTGTATTGTATTTGGGATGCAGTGCTGTAATTCAAACAAATGGAAGGTTGAGGTCTTTTGATGTCTCTGATGTAGAAATGGCTTTTATTAATTTTACCGGCTAGACGACAAATAATGTGTCAAGTACAGAGACCCATGACAACTATGGCCCTTATTCATCAAGCGATAGCGCCAGGTAGTGTCTGACGAGCGCCAGGTAGCGGCAGCTAACGGCGACTACCGACTCAAGTACGCCCGGCGGCGGTCACAATGACGCATTTATCAAGCTAAATGAGGCTAGCGCCGGCGAGAGCGACGGCTAGCGCGGCATTCATCATGAAGCCGGCTGACCCGAACAGCGCCGCTGCAAATTCCTTCACAGCGACACGTATTACCTGGCGCTACCTGCCGCTCTCCCATACATTTCAATGGCAGACGCTGCAATGATTGTTTTTAGTGGTTTTGGGGTTTTTTTCTTTGGTACAAAATTCAACACATGTTTATATTGATATGTTTTATGAATCTGGCTGGTTATTTATATGTATTAGAATTTTTTTTTAATTTTCACAATGTAATGTTGTGAGTGACATGGTAATTGCATCTCCTCCACCCAAACTTATTGGCATCAAAATCGCTGGTTTTCCACACAAACGGGGCTTGTAAAGCTATTTTGTAGCCTGTCAGGTTGGGCGGTCACGTTCGCTCTTAGAAATTGTCAGCGCCCAAGCTATTCTGCAGCCCTGTCCTTGATGAATCTGTGTTGGTCAGTGTTTGTGCAGTCGCTGTTTTAATTCGCTATGTGGCGGCGCGAGCTTCGCTGTGCCTCGCTGCGCTGCGTTGTGCGGCGCTGTGCTGTTCATACATGTGCCCTTCTGCCATTTGCAAGGAATTCACTTCCCGCGACCCCAGTCGTTGTTAATGAATACACTGTAGTTGTGAGCGTGCCTGGCCACATATTGCAGGATTAACATTCAGTCGTACCAGCTCATAACAACCCGTTATGCATTCTCATGTGTGCCACATTTTCAGGTAGTTGTCTAGTTTGATTGTGTGATGACTTTGTGAAGGAATAAGATCTGTATATTTAAGCACAACGGTGTATGCTTTAGAAGGACCTATGCATTACAGTATGTAGAATCCCCTGCTAAATCAAGCTAATAATTCGTGGCGGCTTTGGCCCTAGCTTGTTTTGCAGCGTCATTTTAATGTTTTTCCGCCACTTAGCGTGCACATAGCTGATATTAGCTTGTCCCTGTTGCGCGCATGTTTGTTTTTGAATTTTGAAGCACAGTTGCTTGCGTCATATCCGGTTCCGGGATCCTCCTTTGCGTTTCCACGCCACCTTAAGGTAAAAATGTCTAGCGCTTATGCCAATAGCTTGTTTTGCAGCGTCATTTTAATGTTTTTCCGCCACTTAGCTTGCACATAGCTGATATTAGCTTGTCCCTGTTGCGCGCATGTTTGTGTTTGAATTTTGAAGCACAGTTGCTAGCGTCATATCCGGTTCCGGGATCCTCCTTTGCGTTTCAACGCCACCTTAAGGTAAAACTGTCTTGCGCTTATGCCACTAGCTTGTTTTCAAGCGTCATTTTAGTTTTTCCGCCACTTAGCTTGCACATAGCTGAGAATAGCTTGTTGCTGGTGCGCGTAGCGTTTTTTTTTTTTAAACTTTTTCCCAATGTCGCTTGGGTCATTTCCGGTTCCTGTTTCCTCCTTAGCGTTTCCAATATGGCTCCAAAACGCAGAGTAATGCGCCTCCCCAGCTCCTCCTCAGATTCCGGACCCACCACCCCTCCCCCACCTCCCCCACCTACCTCACCTTCCCCAAATACCACCCCTCCCACCCATTCCCCTCCTGGGCCAAGGAAACAAAGGCGCACCCGGGTGGATAGCCGTGTAAATGGCCAGGTGGTGAAAGTGAGTATTTTATTTATGTATTTTTAGCTTAAAAATTGATAAACACACAGGGGGGATAGGGGCAGAATTTGTATTGTTTTCAGGCCAAAATTTAACACTCCACGTGGGGCATCCCCATTGTGGATGTCATGCTGGGATGGCCCCCCCCCCCCCTGGAGGGCCCTAAAAATTACCTCTGCCCCGTCCCATCTGTGCATGCGTGAGTTGCGGATGCCTATTGCGCTTACCTCTAGCAGGGTGTACCCCTGCGCCATACATATTTTCATTTTGTGTGCAGGCGCACTCCCTGTTAGAGTCAAACGCCACATGCGTACTTTGCCGTGCAGACACAGCTGAGCTGGTATGCACCTCCCAACGGCCTTGGATGCGCATACCACACCGGCGTGGAGCGCTGTGTTTGGCTTGCGGAGTGACGTGGGAGTGTCCTCAGCGGTGTATTTGTGGCCTTCCAAGGGGGTTGCAGACAGTGGGCCACCCACAATAGTTGTGGCCCACAAAAGTGCACCCAAACCCAGAATAATGTTAATCCTGGGTGTGGGTCCACTTTGATCTTGTCTCTGTATAACTGTTTATGACATTGTTCTGATGTCATGTATTTATTTTTTATTAATTTTTTTTTTTTTTTCATAGGACTTCTGCCTGGCCGAATACGACTATGCCCGAGGAGCTAAAAAACGCCTTGCCATGGAGGTGAAGGCCACTGTGTCCCGGCGCTTCAAGACCGACCTGACCATCCGGGCCATACAACAAAAATGGTCTGATTTCAAGCGCCGGGACCCAGAAGGCGTGTACCGCCTATATGATGCCTACGCATCAGGTAAGTTAAAGCTTATGTTCTTTTTTGCCTTTGTGCAGAATCATCTGCTAAGCTGTGTCCTTTTTTGCTCTTTATATTAATTATTTGCTTTCACCCCCTCCACACAGATAAGCGTCCTCCCCTGGGGAAACGTGGGAAGGGATTCCTCCCCCGAACCAGGCAGGCGGACTCGGGGGAGTCATCGGGGGAGGGTCCCTCCCGCGGGTCCTATTTAGAGGACCCAGGGGAGGAAGGGGATGACGCCCCAGAGGAGTGTGCTGCTGGGGGGCAGGCTGGATCAAGCCTCAGCTCCTCACACTCTGAGTCTGAGGACTCTCACCAGGCAAGGGGCCACTCTCAAGCAGGGAGTGAGAGGGAGGAGGGTGGCCCTTTGCCTGGTGGATCTTCTGAGCAGAGTGTGAGGAGCCGAGGCTCCCCGCCTCCTCCTCAGAGCCCTCCCTGGGCTTCAAGTGGCGCTTCATCCCCTGGTGAGTTTACATGTTTTAATTGTTAGTCTGTGACAGGTTTCATCTGGCCAATTGTGCTTAGCCCTTGCCATTCCTCTCTAATTTGCAGGGCATCATATAGGCGGCACCTCCATGGAATTTTGGCGTCAAATCCTCCTCGGGCATAGTCGTGGTAAGTGTATGTTGTTAGCCATCTCATTTTGGAATTTATGTCATTCCTTAAAGTGGACCAACAAACATTGATGATATTGCTTGGATTCTCGCGCCTTCCCTGCCCAATCACATCCCTCACCCAGGGCCACCCCCCAACAAAACACCACAAACTACTTCCCTCTTTGGGGGTGGCAGAAGCCATTGTCCCCGCCTCCTGTGTGGCACTCGAGATGTGTGTGCGCCTGCGCTCTGTTTCATACTGGCATGCGCGTGCGCACACACTGGAGGAGTGATGTGCGGAAGGCAGGGGCGGTGGCGGAATAAAATTGTGTTGCTCTGCCAAAGTAGACTAAAACACTGAATATTAACAATCCTGGGTCTTGGACCACTTTTAACAGACACGTTTCCTGGTCCATTGTCTCAGCTGGTTTGCTAATGTACATTAACATCACAAACCACACTACAGTGCTAGCCAACTGGCAACCACCCCTATGTTTCTGGCCACACCATGATGTGTGCTAGCAATAGTTAATTTACGTTAAGTAGTTAGGCCAAACACATGTTGCACACTGGTAACATTAGCCATTAAATTGGTAATGAGTCATTTACATTGCAATGTAAAGGTTAGTGCCAGATTTTCATAACGGATACATGTGTCAACCATAAACACTTCACATTAACTAATGGACCAGGAATATAGTAAATATCGTTTAACATGTATGTAAACATGTCTGTTTTTTTTTAGGTAAGACTCAATAACCAGATGGATGTCAAATCTTCGGGTGTCATAGCTCCACTAAATGTTGTTTTGTATTTTGTTTTTTTATGGACAGATGTTGCTACGCAGACGGAGCCAGAATTCCTCCTCCCCACACCAGCTCCAGGGACGGCCAGCAGCATGGGCCACCGCCACAGCTGCGATGGTGAGTACATCCAAATTCATATGGGTAAATACTTGTGAAACCTTTGTCTTCTAGTTACATCTGTAGACATTTTAAATTTACCAATGTGTGAATTTCACACACATCTAGGTTAAATGTGTTTGTACAATAATCCAACATGCCAGTCACCATCCTTGATAGTTGCCTCACATTCTTGTTACGGACACATACGGACTATTTGTGGCGTATAGACAACCAAATGTGCCTGATTAGGTGTTTACCCATAACATTATAGGGCAAACTTGGATCATCCTTAGGCCCTGATGTTTGGCTGGGACTAAAGACATAAATGTCCTTACTTGGCTATAAACATTATTACATTTGCAAGAGTTAACCTGGCCCAACACCAAGGGTGTTTAATGTGCATTAAACATTTAATTTGCCACCAACTAACAACTAACACCCCGCGGAACATACGATAATTGCATGTACCGCGGGTCAAAACCACCAAGCAAACCCCTAATTATCGGAACTTATCTTCCGCTGGCTCCCGCGCACCACTCCAGACGTGCATTTGTCCGCCCTGGGCCTCTGTGAATGGCCGCCGGGTCCCCATGAGCAGCCAGAGAGTGACATGCATGAAGAGGCGGCGGAAGAGGATTGTACATTCCTGTTCCCTGCATAGACGTTAGCGTGCGTTTTTTGGGCCAATCACGTTGGAGCATGGAGAGGTGAGTGGCTATGGATTACTGTGTGGATACACACATCAGGGAATAAACAGATCTGTGAGCAACAACAAAGTGGCCCAAAACCCATGATAAACTATATTGTGGGTGTTGGTCCACTTTAAGAGTAAAGGTATGTTGTCCTAACATGTTTTCAAGCCAATATTAAACCTTTAATTTGAAATGTTAAGGGCACATTGTTCACCAATGTTAATGTGAGTGTTAGCAAGTTAGAAACACTGACATTACATTGCTACATCTGTGTATGTTGAGTTCACAATCAAATTCTAACATATTATTTTTAATCACATCTCTACAGCTTGTATACGTCAGCATCGCAGACTGTGGCGGGCCTTCCGACAGATGAAAGGGATGCTGCTGGCCATGAAGAGGCGTCGGAGACGTTAGGGTGGGGGGGATGGCTGCCATTTCTATTGTTTTTGCCTTTGTTGGCCTATGTTGGCCGTGTTGGGCCAATTTTTTTAAATACAATTTTTGATACTAATAACTGTGTTGTTCCTTGACCAGCATAGGTTTAGATTCCAAAAAACCATTATGTCTAAAATTAGGCAGCCATTTTGAGCCAGTACATGTTTACACCATAGTAAGCAATGTTAACTAATGTGGCACATAAATGGTGGCATAATATTAGAGATGATGGAGCAAATCATCCATGACTGTGTAGTTCGCTTTCACATGTATGGATAAACACAATTTAGAGGTGGTTTTCAAAAATATATTTACATAAATCATAAAAAAAGGTTTACAAATTAATATTCTTGGCTGGGTGGCCGGGGAGGTTGGGAGTCATTGCTAGGGGCGGTGTTGGGGGACAACAGTGCAGTAAAAAATATAGACTGCTGTTGTATGAGCTGTTGTAGCAACAACAAAGTTTGGTCCTGCCGCTGGAGACCTTCTGCCTGGCGCTGTATTGCTTCTTCCTGGCACTGTACAGATTGCTTTATTACATTTGCCAGCCGACCAAGGTCCTGGTTCTGTATTTGGTTTTGCCGTAACTGGTCCACCTGGCGCTGCAGGGCCTCATTTTGTTGCTGACACATCAGCACCTGATTTTCCAACGCCGCAATGCGCTCATTAGTTCCATCACGCGGCTGTTGGCGACTGTAGTCCTCCAGCATCCGGACCCCTAGCTCGTAGAAATCGGCACTGGTTGGTGCCACACCTCCTCTTGCTGTGGTTTGAGGCTAAACAAATAGTAAACCACATTTTAGTCAAACAGAACCAATGCAGTTATGCCCCTCCAAAAAATTACCATAAACACTCACTATACAACTTACCCTTGTCTGAGCCTCTGAAGCTTGGCCACATGGGACTTGGGAAGAGGTCCCAGCTTGGGGTTCTGGTTCCGCCTCCTGCCAAAACAACAATGAAAGGAAATGTGACATGTTGCTTCTTCCACTACCCACGAATATGCCAATGTGTTTCGAGGTCGTCTACATCAGCCATGTTACCTGCGTGTCCTCCGGCACAGGTAGGCTCGAGGTATCGCTGCCAGAGAGTCGCAATTCAACATCCGAGATGTCGGGCAAGTTGGCATATGCTAAACAGGAAAATCAGGTTAGTAGGTCTGTGGGCCAAACTGTAATGTAACCTGGTTAGGCTATCGAGGCCATACCTATAAAAAGTTCCCAAATACACACTAGACCAAAGGTCTCTGTTAAACTCAGATTGTTAACATGTATGTTACAGGACTAAGACGCACTAATTTCTGCAAATCACATCAGAAACATTGCTTAAATTAAACATACCCGCAATATCCCAGATGTCTGGAGTGGGGTCCTCACTCGAGCTTGGACCTTGAAAATACATGTGGACACACAAGTTGCCAGAAGCAAGTGGCACAAAAGTAGAGCCAAAATACAGACTAGAGCAAGGCCAAACCACTTACCCTCATCTCTGGCAGCTGGAACTTGAGGGGCCCTTTCTGGACAGCCACTTCCGATATTCGGGTCAACTAAAAAAAAAAAAAAAAAAGTATGTAAATAATCAGCAAACTACTACGGGGAATGTTTGGCTAAAAAGATGTCTGCAAAAATACATTGCTATCACTCAAAAAACTAATAGACTGACCCTGGGGAGGCAACCAGCACTCCCAAGAGGCATCTTCAAGTTTACCAAGCTAACATGTAGCTTAGTAGACTAACCAAATTGAACCAGTGTAACATAAACAGCATAAAGGATACATTATGTCTTGCTCTACACACCAACAGGGTCCTGTTGACCGGCAACATCGGAAGTGGGGTCCAAAGATGAACCAGTCACTTGGCCTACCAAGAAAAAAGAAGAATGAGACACATGCACTTGAGTAAAAGTGGATCAAGCAAGGTGAACACATGCACTTACCGACATCCAAAGAGTAGGTGGGATCCGGAGGAGATGCTGGGGCCAAGGGCATGGGAGCTAGGCCAAAATAAAACCAACATTGAGCCATAGCTAATGTGCGTTGCAAAATACAACATGCATTAAGGTGTGTGAGCAGCTCTTTCACTATTATTCACTAATCAAGCCCAGTGTGGCTCCCACATTGATATGCCGATATATGGCTACACATCTCTGTCGTCCTACATATCTACACATGTTAGGGCCTTGTTAGTTAGTTGCTGTGAGTGTTACAGTGGGCGTGCAATTAGGGCGCACGCACATATTATTAAAACTCAACAGGGCAAACCTTGATTGTTTGAGCTGCTCCCACACCCATTTGTTAACAAAACAACCAGCAACCAAATTATGGGTAAATACCTTCAATGGCAGACTGGGGTAGCCTTGAGGTTGCTGGAAGGGCAGGAGCTTGGGTGTCCTGAGGCACATCCCGGACAGCAGCATGTGCACCTATGCATAAAGCAACAGACAGAAAAGTTACAAATGTTTGAGCTGTAATGTAATACTTCACAGGTCCTACTGTTAGTTGTTCAGAATGTAAAAATGCAAATCACATACATTTACATTAGGTTATTATAAAAGCCAGAAAATATGTACCTTCACTCCAACCGGTGGTGTCATCCCCAGGATCCACACCCTGCAGCCGAGCCAGTGGGATTTTGGCCTTCAGCATCTCCTCATACGGCCTGTAGGTACTCTTTGGAGCCTGGATGAACCCACTGTCCACATCAAGATCGTGATTCATCTTTTTCATAAGGGCCCCTCGCAAAGTGTAGAAGCGTTTCCTGCAGGATGGGCCACTACGTGGGTGTTGAGCTGTGCTACTAAGCTCCACACCAATGGCATCCCACAGTTTGCTTCTTTCTTGTTTGCCTATGGACTTGCTTTGGGAGCCAAAGAGTAGCTCCCATTTAGCAAGTGTAAGGCGCACAAGATGATTATTCTCCGCCAAATTAAATTCAGGCTCCCTCTTGGCACCTGGGCGCTTAGCCTGGGGTGCTGCCCCACCTTCAGGCTGTGCCCTTTTCCTTAAGGGAGGTCTGCGCACAGCACCCACCAAACTCCTACTCGGGCCTGCTGTGGCCGGCAGATGTCCTGAATTTGGCTCCATCCTGTAGCTGCACACACACACAAATACACACCCAACAAGCACGCATGCAGACTACAGAATGGCATCGCAATCTGTTAGGCTTGGTCAGGTTTTATGTGCTCTAACAGCCAATCCAAAAGCAGCCCACTTAATTGATTCACACATACAGCCCAGTTCATTCTAGGCACACCTCCACTGCACTGACAGAAGCATGTGTGTTAGCCAATTAACTCATTACAGACCTCATTAAACAAACAACACACACCCAAATCCAACAATGGACTGATGTATCTCAAACCCTTGTGACATGTGGTTAGGCTAACGGCTATTTAAAAAAACAGCAGCTTACCTTTCATTGGTCCACCCCTGATTTTTGGTCCATGTCCGTTAATGCACGCAAGTTACGGCTCAAGTACGCTAGTAGCGCTACTAGCGTGCGCGTGCGCACTCTGTTTTACGCACACCTGGGTCGGCTAATTGGCGCCCGGAAATAGCAGAGCGACGCAAAAGGCGGCAAAGCGGACCTGTCACTTTAGAAAATGAAGTATAAAAGGAAGGAATGTTCTAGCTTCTGCTATTCTTACACTGTGGCAAAGGCTGTGGTGTGGTGCTGTGCTCGCTTCCCTTAGCTCATTTGAGCCTCTGTCTGGTTTCTGTCCTCACTCTCTGTGGCTTGTTGGGTGATTTCTGACATCAGTGCTGTTTCTTTAGGAGCTTGGTTTTGGTGGCATCTGCAAATCTTGTGTAGCATACAGCAAGTGAGGCTTGATTTTGGGGCCTTTTGTGGGCTGTGCAGCAACTCCCCTCTTGGTTGTGCCTAACTTAGAAAGCTGGTTTTCAGCAGGCTGGTGGTTTGGACCACTATAGTTCTGGTTTTGTGGTGAGCTGCATTGTAGCGGGTGTGTGTGGAGTGTGATTGTTTGTGTGTGTGTTGTGTGTTAGTGGTTTTTTTTGTTTTTTTTTGTTTTTGTATATATCTTTAGTGTGTGTGATGGATAAGAGGGTGATGTATGGTGTCTGGGTGGATGGATGTATGTGTATGCTGAAAGAGCAGGAGGAAAGGGAGCGGGGTGTTGTGAGGCTTAGGGCACCCCGCTCCTTTGCAATCCGCCTTTCAGTATGGGACTTAAGTGACGAGCAGATCAGGAGCCGCTTCCGTCTGAATCGTGCTGCACTACAGTCCCTATATGATCAGATTAAGACCAAAATCGAGCCATCCACCAAACGCACTCATTCCATTCCAGGCATAGTACGCCTGTGTGCCACTCTTACTATTTTGGCACGAGGGACCTTCCAGGCAACCTCAGCCCTCCTCAGCGGGATAAGCCAGGCTACTATGAGCCGCATCCTAATCCAGGTAGTTCTGGCAATTTGTGATTTAATCCCAATTTACATCAGGTTTCCTGAGGATGAGGAAGAGGTTGCCAAAATAAAACATGCTTTCTATCTGATGGGAGGGATCCCGAATGTGCTAGGGTGCGTTGATGGTACACATATCCCTTTCCGCCCTCCCCGTGCACAGGAGCTGTCCTACAGAAACCGGAAACAATTCCATTCAATGAATGTGATGGTGGTCTGTGACCCAGACATGAGGCTGCGGGCGGTGAGATCGGGGTTCCCCGGCTCATGCCACGATTCTTACGTCTTGCAGCGGACATTCCTGTGCCGGAAGTTTGATAACAACAAAATGCCAGCTGGCTGGCTACTGGGTAATAAATTAACCATGTCAATGTATTTTGCTAATATGTGGCCTAGTAAGCCAATTTTAACCAAACTACCACCAAAAAACATGTACTAGTACTAATTGCTGTCTCTCTCCTTGTGTTTTTTCTACAGCGGACAAGGGATATGGGCAGAGAACGTGGGTCATGACTCCGGTCAGGAACCCACGGACCTCTGCCCATGAACGCTACAATGCAGCGCATCGCAAGACCAGAAGCATTGTGGAAAGAACCATCGGCCTGCTGAAAGCACGCTTTCTCTGTTTGGCACGGCCAGGAGGAGAGATGCTCTACAGCCCACAGAAGGTTTCCAAGATCATCCTTGCCTGCTGTGTGCTACACAACATTTGCATTTGTCACCGAATCCAAGCCCCCGAGGAGACAGAACTGGTGCCAGAAATCCCCAACCTGCCCGCAGATAGAAGTGAGGACACCCAGACTGGCGATGAGCTAAGGGAAAGGCTGATCACTTCTTTTTTTGCGGTAAGCTAACTACCCTTCACTCTAATGCAAGTACTGCACTACTGGTTAAATGTATTTGACCTCCCATCAAAATGAGCAAAAAAACACACTAAGGGGGGTGTAAGATGACCCCAACCACTCTAAGGGGGGTGTAAGATGACCCAAACCACTCTAAGGGGGGTGTAAGATGACCAAAACCATTCTAAGGGGGGTGTAAGATGACCCAAACCACTCTAAGGGGGGTGTAAGATGACCAAAACCATTCTAAGGGGGGTGTAAGATGACCCAAACCACTCTAAAGGGGGTGTAAGATGACCCAAACCACTCTAAAGGGGGTGTAAGATGACCCAAACCATTGTAAGGGGGGGTGTAAGATGACCCCAACCACTCTAAGGGGGGGGTGTAAGATGACCCCAACCACTCTAAAGGGGGTGTAAGATGACCCAAACCATTGTAAGGGGGGGTGTAAGATGACCCCAAACCACTCTAAGGGGGGTGTAAGATGACCCAAACCATTGTAAGGGGGGGTGTAAGATGACCCCAAACCACTCTAAGGGGGGTGTAAGATGACCAAAACCACTCTAAGGGGGGTGTAAGATGACCCAAACCACTCTAAGGGGGGTGTAAGATGACCAAAACCACTCTAAGGGGGGTGTAAGATGACCAAAACCACTCTAAGGGGGGTGTAAGATGACCCAAACCACTCTAAAGGGGGTGTAAGATGACCCAAACCACTCTAAAGGGGGTGTAAGATGACCCAAACCATTGTAAGGGGGGGTGTAAGATGACCCCAACCACTCTAAGGGGGGTGTAAGATGACCCCAACCACTCTAAAGGGGGTGTAAGATGACCCAAACCACTCTAAAGGGGGTGTAAGATGACCCAAACCATTGTAAGGGGGGGTGTAAGATGACCCCAACCACTCTAAGGGGGGTGTAAGATGACCCCAACCACTCTAAAGGGGGTGTAAGATGACCCAAACCATTGTAAGGGGGGGTGTAAGATGACCCCAAACCACTCTAAGGGGGGTGTAAGATGACCCAAACCATTGTAAGGGGGGGTGTAAGATGACCCCAAACCACTCTAAGGGGGGTGTAAGATGACCAAAACCACTCTAAGGGGGGTGTAAGATGACCAAAACCACTCTAAGGGGGGGTGTAAGATGACCAAAACCACTCTAAGGGGGGTGTAAGATGACCCAAACCACTCTAAGGGGGGTGTAAGATGACCAAAACCACTCTAAGGGGGGGTGTAAGATGACCAAAACCACTCTAAGGGGGGTGTAAGATGACCAAAACCACTCTAAGGGGGGTGTAAGATGACCAAAACCACTCTAAGGGGGGGTGTAAGATGACCAAAACCACTCTAAGGGGGGTGTAAGATGACCAAAACCACTCTAAGGGGGGTGTAAGACGCCAATGTTGGTTATCAAGTAATGCATTTTTGTATTTGCTACAACTATACTACTTTAAATATCTATACTAACTGCACTTTTCTTATTTTTTCAGGCACAAACACGGGCACCGTGATCTATATTTTGGACTTTCCCTACTTTATTTTACTTTACTTTGCTTTTTCCTTTCTGTTTTAATTTTACTTTACCATTTCTCTTTTGTTAATTTTTTATTTAAGGTAGATTTGAATAAAAAATCTACTATATATAGATACATGTGGCTATGTGTTTAATTCTGGTGAACGTTTCCTTGGCATTCGACTTCCTATAGTAATTAGATTTTTCTGGCTGATTTATGTTTTTATTTCCCTTTTCCATTTTCATATTATTTCTCATTTCTGCTTTTCTTTTCTTTTTCTATTTTCCTTTCTCATTTCTTATTTTCTTTTTAATATTTTCCTTTCTCATTTCTGTTTTTATTTACTTTTTCTATTTTCCTTTCTCATTTCTGTTTTTCTTTTCTTTTTCTATTTGCCTTTCTCATTTCTGTTTTTCTTTTTAATATTTGGCTTTCTCATTTCTGTTTTTCTTTTTTCTATTTTCCTTTCTCATTTCTGCTTTTCTTTTCTTTTTCTATTTTCCTTTCTCATTTCTTATTTTCTTTTTAATATTTGGCTTTCTCATTTCTGTTTTTCTTTTTTCTATTTTCCTTTCTCATTTCTGCTTTTCTTTTCTTTTTCTATTTTCCTTTCTCATTTCTTATTTTCTTTTTAATATTTTGCTTTCTCATTTCTGTTTTTCTTTTTTCTATTTTCCTTTCTCATTTCTGTTTTTATTTACTTTTTCTATTTTCCTTTCTCATTTCTGCTTTTCTTTTCTTTTTCTATTTTCCTTTCTCATTTCTTATTTTCTTTTTAATATTTTGCTTTCTCATTTCTGTTTTTCTTTTTTCTATTTTCCTTTCTCATTTCTGTTTTTATTTACTTTTTCTATTTTCCTTTCTCATTTCTGTTTTTATTTTCTTTTTCTATTTGCCTTTCTCATTTCTGTTTTTCTTTTTCATATTTTGCTTTCTCATTTCTGTTTTTCTTTCTTCTATTTTCCTTTCTCATTTCTGTTTTTCTTTTCTTTTTCGATTTTCCATTTTTCTCTGTTCTGTTTTTCTTTTCATTTTCTTTCTCATTGGTGGTTTAATTGTATTTCCTTTTTATTTAACAAATAAAAAAAAAAAAATGGGGCTATGTGTTTAATTATGTTTTATTTTGCATTTATATTCGAATATCTGGTTGAATTTAATTTCCTTTTCAACACAAAATAAAAACTCTTGAAATTTTTAACAAATGTGGCAATGTGTTTTATTCAGAAGGTACTGGATGGCCAGGACACAGCAAAGCTAACAGGCGCTGTGTAGAATAGCGTGGTCACACTGACTGACAGCGCCTACAAAGCTGAGGGCCAACATCATATTCAGCAATGTAGGCGTTGTTCGCAACAACGCCAGGTAGCGACTGACGAGGCCTGCTATAGCGAATCGCTACCGCCCGCGGCTGACGCTAGCGGCGCTCTTAGCGCCATACTTCAGTCGCTCATCTGTCGCTACCTGGCGCTATTGATGAATCGGCCTCCCCGTCTGTGAGGTTTCTCATTCATCCAGGTCATGGTACAGTATATATGTATCACAGTACTGGCATTTCAGTTGTCCAGAGGCCCCAGTGGATTTGGCGACACTTGCCCTGTATTTAAGGTAGATTTGACCCAGATCTGGAATATTTTGTTCAGTGGGGGAAACACATTTTGCACCCATATTCTGGTGGGAAATTTGTGTCCTTTCAAAGAATACAGCTCTTCACTTGTGTATCTGCAAAAAGTGAAAATCCACCTCATCATGCTCAAAGGTCACCAGCTTGCATTTGTAAAAGCATCTGATGCTGATGCTGATGCTGATGCTGAGACTGGAACATGTTCAGCAGCTCCACCCTTATATACCATAGAGACCAATGATATGTCTGCCTGTTTGTGGGTCACGAATACACATTGGGGTTGATTTAGAGCTGTGTGAGAAAATTCACTTCTTTTTTAAAGAGGAACAGGGGAGTTAATAAAAACTCAGAAACTTGGCTTGCCCCACCCCCTGCCCCTCCGGTTTAGCACTTAAAGTGAACCAAAACCCAGCGGGATCGGCCTGGGAATACTATAAGATTCCTGGGCCAATTGATTCCCCCCCCCCCCCCAAGGCATCCAAAATCGGAATGCTCCATTGTGTGAAACCCCCAGGTCGCCCCATACACTTACCTTACTTCCTGGTCCAACGGTGAATGCGCGGGCCGTGGCTGCATCCCCGCTATCCCTCTAGCAGGGTGCGTGCACACTCCCTGTTAGAGGGAAGAGAGGGATGCGCCTGCCAGCGTGCTCGGATCTGCTGGCCTTAGACAAAGGCTTAGTGCATAGCTCAGCGGCTCCGGGTGCACTGACTGGATGAGCGGCCGTGCATGCGCTGTAGGACCGGGATGAGGTGAGTTTCCTCGGGCGATCTGGGGGGTTTCACACAGCAAGGCATCCCTGATCGGGGTGCCCCAGGGGAAAGGACCAAAACACAGGATTTTGACTATCCCAGGATTTTAACAATCAAAAACTCTCCAGTCACATCGAGCTCTGCAATCCTCCGCTCCTTCGCCATCCTCTGTAGGGCACACAGATGCCCCACAGATCTTGCGCATACGTCATGTCATTGCACAGGCTGCTATGACACTGGGCGCAGACGCATGCGAGATTTGAGAAGCAGAGCTTCTGAAGTTCTGCTTTAAGAGAGAAAACTGTCACTTTTATTCTTTACTAGGTGTACAGTTTCACCTGGCTCTGAATCAGCCCCAAGGTAGACAATGAAAGTGAATGGCAATTTTCTCTCCTAAAAAATAAGTGAGTTTTCTTACCAGGCTCTGAATCGACCCCATGGCCACTGTGCGTAGCCTGCACTTATCTGCTTGCAATTAAGTGGCCAGCACCAGAAGAGCTAGCAATTACCACAATGTGATAAAATGTGAGGCTGGTAAAGGAAAAGTCCACTTACCTTACGAGCACTCCCACGCCACTGATCATCCTCCTACAGCTCTTGTTCTAGTTGGTGAGTGTGGCCCCGTGTCATGCCCACCTGAGGAATGGTGGTAGGCGTGGAGGTGGTCAAGGTGAAAGGGGGCTAGGTTCCAGAAGCAGCCATTGCGCAACCAACCTTTCAAAGGCTGCAATGCCCAACTTACTTTCATCGGAGGAGGAAAATGAGGAGGGGCAGCCACTATCGGGATACAAAGGTAAATCTAATTATCCGATAAGCAGCAGAAAAGCAGAGGACATGCAGCAGCTGTATAAAACCCTATGTGCTGGCTGACGTGACCTTCTGCTTTTACCTGGGTGGGAGGTGAGCTCATATTTGCACTTGGGAGAACCCTACCAGGAACATCTGCACTTTCAGCTTGTAATGTAAATTGTTTGAAATCCGTTGGGGGCAAAGTAATGGTTGCTGTGCCCCTCTGGCTGCACTAGGGGGTAGGTCATTTTTGAACTTGGTACATCCTGTAAGGGCCCTCTACTTAAGTAATCTTAGGAGCGGTGTCTGGGTAATTGCCATAATAGGAGATTTTATTAACATCTTTCAGAATATCCAACAGCCTTTTGAGAGCGTTCTCATGCAATATTGAAGGCAGTGGTTTTTTTTTGCCTTCCAGCATGCACAACTAGATTTTACCCCTAATAATGGGATCCGGGTCCTGGTGTACATACATTTATTGCGGTCAAACCAAAAGGGGGCTGGTTTGGCTCATCACTAGTCCTGAGCATGAACATATATGCACATTGATCCGTTATAGGATCCTTTTGTATGGATGTTTGCACAAGGCTTTCATCTTGTAACCAACATACTGAATCGGTGTAAAACTGCAGTTATTCCACTTGTACAACTTTGGAATTGACATGGCTCTATCTGAATTTCTGCTTTGGCTGGACTTGTCTACTTTGACTTCCCGTCTGTTTACTGACCTGGCATGCCTTAGATGATTCATCTCTAGTTCCTGCCTTTTCTGCTGAGTCTGCTGACCCACCTTCTGGTTACTATTTCTGTTCTTGGTTAATCCTGTCTTGGCCTAATATAGTGTCAGGCTGCTATCTGGGAGGATGGTGAGTCTGGCAACTGATAGGCCTGGTCTTCTCTGGAACCCCCGGCAAGGGAAGACAGACTGGGCTGCAGACACTACCAGGGCAATGCACCTGGATAGTCAAAAGTCCCCTGTGGTAAAGAGGCAAGGAAGCATATAAAAGGAAGTAGAGGCATGGTCGGAAAAGCAGAAGTCAAGGGCTGTCAGCAAAAGGTTCAGAACAGTCGTACAAGCCATGGAGGGGCATGGAATATGTGTTGTCAAGGACATAGCAAAATTTACAATTAGAGTAAAGCCAGGGATACACTTGGAAGTGGGATACAGCGAGAAAGAGGAACTCTGGATCCAGAATGCATGGATTACATGTGAGGCAAGTGAAACTTGGCATCTGAAGGAACCCTGTGCAAGCACCCTGGCAATCTACAGATCCATTGCTTTTGTGCATGTGCACAACTTGTGATCCTGACACATTGGTTGCTTGATCAGGGGTTCCTTTGAAGCATAAACCCATCTCTACCATCAGCAACCTAACCAGCCAAAAATCATCTCTGCATTTTTGGTCACAGAGATTGAATCACCATCCTCTTCCTATTGAAAAACATAGGCAGCATCACTACTTACGCTACATATCAGGCTGAGAGGTTCATACATGCTTGCACCATTGTTTCCTCCTGCCGTGAGTGTTAACATGCATAGATGAGTAATCCTCTTACTCAGCAGAGAGCTGGCTGGCTTTTACAATATAACACATTGAAACAGCCAGGCTAAGGCTGATTGTTACAATTGTAACAAGAACTACACATGCTGTAATACACTATAGCCTGCTATTAAAATGTAAAATGCTTACAGCTGATGTCTGAATATATTTCTGTTCGTTTTCATTTTACAGTGCTGCATCACATTTTTATAAATCCAAGGTATAACCCTTTCCATTCCTGCTTATACTGGGCCTTTTCTCTATCTGCATTGTCCTTGGCCCATCAAGGGATCTTGATTTGAGATGGCCCACCCGTTAATATCTCTAGGCAGGATGATCACCAGCAAAAATTCTGGTTTGTGCAAGCCCTTTAGGCATACCCTATTGCTTACTCACAGTCACATGTTTGGCAGCCACACAATAAATGAGAAAGTTGGCTAAAGTGACTATAGTGTTGCTATAAGTGTGGGAGAGGCCCCTGGGAAGTGAAGGCCCCCCATAAATAACTGTAGATCAATGGCTGCCTTTGTATGCAAGTATTGGATGCCCACAAGTGGAGGAGGCCCCTAGGGCAGGAGCCTTGGTTCACCACCCCTTAAAGATGAACATCAGACCTAAAATAAAAAGGGGCCAATCCCCCCCCCCCAATTGGCCCCTACTTACCTTTTGGATGTTGCCTCTGTCTTCTGCAGAAACATCCGGCTGCTTCAGATCCGATCCTCACCCCCTCCGCTGGCTTAGGCGCCTGTAGGTGACTCTACAAAGTTCCAAGCCACTCAGCAAACTCTCTGGATTTCAGGTGGCTCCAATGCAGTGCCCGATCGGCCAGAATCTGAGGGACCCAGAAGATGGATCCCCCGGCAAAGTGGGTAAATAGTGCTCAAGGGTAAAACCAGAGGAAGGGGGCAGCAGTTGGGTGAGGTTTGGGGGAGGTTTTAACCGATGTTCCTCTTTATATCCAACCCTGTTTCCAGGAAGTGCAAAATTAGACCCCCCCCCCCCATGCTCTGGGCTGCCTCAGCTGTCTCTTTTGGTTGGTTATAAGTTGGGTTCATTAGGAAGGAATGCAGGCACAATACACAACTCGAGGCATCAGCTCCTGACAAACAAGCCACAGGTCACATGGGGCACAAGAGCAGCATTGGAGTGTGGGCCAAGGCGGTAACTCTAGGGATGTTTAACTATATAGGCATCCCAAATGCCCTGGGAAGAGATTGTTACAAGTAAACTAAACACATTTAGGTCCATGTCAACCAGTCCAGTGAACATAAACTCAGATTATCAAGAAAACTGCCAGAGGTGTCAACTTCCTAGACAATTGACTTTTTGAAGTTACACAGCAAAGAGCATTATGAAAAAGCTTAGAGATAATTATGCCATGTCGCTTTTTAAATCCTAATATGTCTGTACAATGTTTCCTCACCCCTTGGCCCCTGGTAATTTGCCAGTCATGTGCTCTGCGCTTTGATTGTTTAGTCCGTAATTGGTGATAACAGATTTTTTTCATGCTCAACAAAATCCTAATTAGACTCAGTGTTATTTAAAAGGAAAACACTGTCTGCATTAGACATATTATTTCTGTCATCCGGATTACCCCATTGCTTCATCACAATTACAGATATGGTTTGGGTATTCTCACACCCGGGGATTTCATTTAAATGTCAAATTGGATTTGGCATGAGAACTAGAAAATCTATCACTGTCCTCAGAGAGAACCTGATGAGCACGTAATATATTTTCTTGATAGAGATCATCTCTGTAAAAAGACTTCCTAATATATTTGTAAAGTTTGGGATAATCTTTAAATTATTTTTGTGCAAGTCTGTATTAATTAATAACTTGAATTTCAATACAATCTAAAAATTACCCATAGTCACTGTTGGATGACAACTCCCTGGTAAGTTTGTCACAGGGAGGATTTAAAGTACTGTAGTTCTGTAAAGTTCTTTAAAGAGTTTTTTATGGATTAACCTTAATTTGATATAAAACTACATCAGATTCTCACCCAAATCCTAAACTTAGATAAAGAGCAAACAAAAATGAAGTTTTTTTACCTGTTGATTTATTTATTGAGGAAAATGATCCGATATCATATATCTGTGTGTGGCAAAATAATGTCAACCTGGGGTGACCTGTTTTACTTAAAGTGGACTAAAACACAGGAATTTGACTATCCTGGGTTTTCGTCTTTGCCCCCCAGACACCCCGATCCGGGATGCCCCGATGTGTGCAACCCCCCAGGTATCTCAGATCCACTCAAGCCCCTTCATTCAGGAGCTTTTCTAATGTGAGCAGATCCGAGCGTGCCGGTGGGTGCATCCCCCGCTACCCTTTAACAGGGAGCGTACCCACACTGGCCATTCACAAATGCCTGGCACGGCCATGCACCCTGCTAAAGGCATAGTGAAAATGTGGCTGCTGCCTGTGCATCCCTACAGTGCCAGATAGGACCAGGCGCTCACCCTGCACTGTGTGGCCTTGTCCCATAAATTTCAATGGGCTGGGATAGTTGTTATTATTTAGGCATTTTCTTTTTGGGCTGGTGCATGTGCCACAGAATCCCTGGGCTGGTTGAGATTATTTTTGGATGAATTTTTAAAAGTTTTGTGTTGCGCTGAAAACTCGTGATTTGGGCTGTGAGAAAGCTGTGTCATGTTTTTCTAGTGTCCCCAATGCACTTCCCATTTTTATTTTAACACGAAAAAAATTCCAGGACCCTAAAAAATAAAAAATTGGGATTCCAACAGGCGCTGCACATTCTTTGAGCGCCTCTGGTAGTGCTACATATTTTTTAACAAATATATTCAGCTTGCGGTCTTCCAGGTCAGTGCTAGGTGTCGCTAGTGCAAAGGCTTATAAAGGCCATGCGCTGCAAACACTGCCTGGCTGGGAGCGCTACAGCTGACACCCTGACAGTGCCGCCAGCCTGGAGCCGACACTGCGGTACCGGGGCTGCCAAACATTTCGGATGAGGCGCTCAAGTGCCGTCCGCACCTATAATAATAAATTAGAAATTCAGACACATTTGTATGAATACCCCATATGCGGATGTTACATGATACAGTTGGAAAAAAAGACAAATGTCCATCAAGTTCAACCAAGGGACCGGGTTGGAGAAAGGCTAAAATAAAATAATTTCCTTAAGAGATATTCTGCCCTCACCTGTAGAACTGCCCCATTGCAGGGGCACACATTTATTAAACTATTTATTTCCACTTTGTGTCCTGAATGAGATACCCTTTCCAGAAGATAACCCCTATATACTTCATTCTAAAAATAAAATAAAAAAATTGGTCAAATTTTGTTTGGGTCAAACTGTTCTAAACCACCGGTAATACAGTCAAGATTATCTTTAACTGATCTACACTACAATACCTCATTATTTCTTTACCACTACAATACCTTATTTCATCTTTGCATTTTTTGTTGGGAATGGGTCCAGTGTGAGCTTGTGGCAGTTGATCTAACAGCTCGGCACAGTTGATAAAAACACTCCCCAAAACGCACTTGCCTCATCTGCATGCATATTACTGAATTATTGTTTTAGTTGACAATAAGCTCAACTGTAGTAATCAATGCCAGGCAACTGCTGCCAAGGCAAACAGGATCATGGGGTGCATCAGGAGGGGCATAGGTGCTCATGACCAGAGCATCATTTTACCCCTGTACAAGTCACTGGTCAGACCCCATATGGAATACTGTGTACAGTTCCGGGCACCTCTGCTTAAAAAGGACATATCAGAACTGGAGCGCATTCAAAGAAGGGCAACAAAGTTAATAAAAGGAGTGCGGGGGCTAGAGTACCCGGAAAGATTGTCCAAGTTAGGTTTATTTAGTCTAGAAAAAAGACGATTGAGGGGTGATCTAATAACTATGTATAAATATATTCGGGGTCAATACAAGGATCTGTCCCACAATCTATTTATACCCCGGAGTGTAACCATAACCCGGGGGCATCCACTAAGGTTAGAGGAAAGGTGCTTTCTCCACCGACATAGGAGGGGATTCTTCTCTGTAAGAGCAGTGAGACTATGGAACTCGCTGCCAGAGGAGGTAGTAATGAGGGATACATTAAAAATGTTCAAAAGTTGCCTTGATGCCTTCCTGGCATGTAATAACATTTCCGGCTATGGCTACTAGACCACTGGAAGGAGTTAAACAGGCTGAACTGGATGGACTTTATTCTTTATTCAGCCTTACATACTATGTTACTTACATTTGCTCCAGCGTCTACTCAAAGATGAAACACCACCTCACCGATTTTTTCAGTTCTTTACTGGTAGCGGCCATCTTGGTGCACCCGAGAGGGTTCTTTTCCATTAAACCGGACCTTCAGCATGATTTAATGAAAAGCCCAAACCCTTTAAAAACTATTCCCCAGCATCTAAAATTAATATATTTTAAGTTTTTAGTCATTTACTTTTTATTCTTTCCCCCACTGGGCTGCGACTTTGTTTAGGACTTTGGGATATGGGTGCCGCCCGATGCACCGCTGATGCTCCATGAGCCGCCATCTTGGATGTTGAAAGGCTTATAACATGCAGTAGATGCAGGTGGGATGATTTTTAATGTGAGCAATCTGTATGTACAGGGTGTGGGAAACATATAAGATATGCTTTTATTCAGGGTGAAGGTCCGCTTTAAATGCCAACAATGTAAATTTTATGTGGCTGTGCATTTACCTACATATAGAGGTGGATAATCAAGTGGGGTTTTCGACAAAACAACCGCTTGCCAACCATCTGATTCCAGATTCTCCTGCCCTTTGAACTGGTACAGGGATGTTAAGGGCCCTTTAGTTCACAAAGCGTTAATTAAACAAAAACACACACACAAACTTAAAAAAGCCCTTTATTAAATTCTCAGAGTGAGCGGCGGAAGCTGCAAGCAGGGCAGAGGACACAGATCACTTAGGACAGCAAAGCGTGGCAGATGGCGTGGGACAGTACCCAGCGTGGCAAAGCACCTGCTGATGGTAGGGGGTGCATAATAAAATTGAATATAGGACAGTTCAAAGGGCAGGAGGGGTCAGCAAGCAGGTGACTTTCTGAACCCCCCACCTAAATACCAGTATCTCCAATGGCCAGTGGGGTGCAGAAGAGCCTGGTGCCCAAGAGGGCTATGTGGGCTGGTAGCCTTTAGGGCAGGGGGTGGCCGTTCGCCCTCTCGTTCCTGGTCTACCAGCCACATAGGTGCCCGGGCTGGTTTTGCTGAAGAGTTGCTGAAGCTGAAGGTTTAACCCTTGATAGTTATTGCATGTTGACTGCAAGGTTCGTATAGTAGTTGCATTTTGTTTGAAAATTTCATAAAGCACCCTTTTCAGTTTGGGGGGGTCTCTTGGGCAGGAATGGTTGTCTACCGACACACATGTGGTATTGTTGTAATCAAGAGAAATTTAGTCTAAAAACTAAAAATTACAAAAAAATGCTTTTATTTTTTTCTCACATATTTCACCCAAAATATTGAGAAAGCAGTGAAAAAAAGACATTTCATGTTAAAACACAGTTAAACATGTATAGTTCAAAATGCTAAAATATTGCTTGGCAACGTGGTGTAACAAAACAGGTAGGCTGGCACTGGCATTTGAGAAAAAAATCATAGAACAAGGGGCTACAACCACAACCTGAAGCTAGTCAAAGGGAAGATTAGGAGCAATGTTAGAAAATATGTTTTTTACAGAAAGAGTAGTAGATGCCGGGAACAAACTTCCAGCAGAGGTAGTTGAAAAATAACAGTAAGTTAAATGAAACATGCCTAGGATAAGCATCTATCCTAAGATAAAGAGAACATACAGTATACACATAAGTAAAAACTCGATGGACCATATGGTCTCCTTCATGCAATCAACATTTTATGTTTCTATTAGAGATGAGCAAACTTTTGAAAAATTCGATTCGACTGATTCGCCGAATTTTCAGACAAAAATCGTTTCGACCCGAATTTATTCGCGACGAATAGCTATTAAAAACGGCTATTTCTGAGCCTCCTAGAGCCTCAATAGGGTTGTAAACCATTTTGCCTTGCTGTAACACGCATAGGATGCGTGCTGGGTTAGTTAAATAATACTGTAAATAAATATCACATGCAGATCAGAGGCATCGCTAAAAGAATCGCAGAGCGGCACACTTGCAGAGCATTGAAGTGGCATCACAATGAGGGTCCGGAGCCCAAACATTGCTTTAAAGAGACACTGGAGTTGGCAGCAGCAGGAGCCCAAAAATTGGATGAATCACACCCTGGAGTTGCAAGCAGCAGCAGGAGCCCAAACATTGGCCGAAAGAGACAATGGAGTTGGCAGCAGCAGGAGCCCAAAAATTGACTGACACACCCTGGAGTTTCAAGCAGCAGCAGCAGGAGCACAAACATAGCTTGAAAGAGACACTGGAGTTGCCTGCAGGAGCCCAAAGATTGGATGAATCAAACCCTGCAGTTGCAAGCAGCAGCAGCAGGAGCCCAAATATTACTTTAAAGAGACACTGGATTTGGCAGCATGAGCCCAAAATTGGATGAATCACACCCTGGAGTTGGCAGCAGCAGCAGCAGCAGCAGGAGCCCAAACATTACTTTAAAGAGACACTGGGGTTGGCAGCAGGAGCCCAAAAATTGGATGAATCACACCCTGGAGTTGGCAGCAGCAGCAGCAGGAGCCCAAACATTACTTTAAAGAGACACTGGAGTTGGCTTCAGGAGCCCAAACATTGGATGATTCATACCATGGAGTTGGCAGCAGCAGCAGTAGGAGCCCAAACATTACTTTAAAGAGACACTGGGGTTGGATTCAGGAGCCCAAAAATTGGATGAATCACACCCAGGAGTTGGCAGCAGCAGCAGCAGGAGCCCAAATATTACTTTAAAGAGACACTGGGGTTGGCTTCAGGAGCCCAAAAATTGGATGAATCACACCCTGGAGTTGGCAGCAGCAGCAGGAGCCCAAATATTACTTTAAAGAGACACTGGATTTGGCAGCAGGAGCCCAAAATTGGATGAATCACACCCTGGAGTTGGCAGCAGCAGCAGCAGCAGGAGCCCAAACATTACTTTAAAGAGACACTGGGGTTGGCAGCAGGAGCCCAAAAATTGGATGAATCACACCCTGGAGTTGGCAGCAGCAGCAGCAGCAGGAGCCCAAACATTACTTTAAAGAGACACTGGAGTTGGCTTCAGGAGCCAAAAAATTGGATGATTCACACCCTGGAGTTGGCAGCAGCAGCAGCAGGAGCCCAAACATTACTTTAAAGAGACACTGGGGTTGGCTTCAGGAGGCCAAAAATTGGATGAATCACACCCTGGAGTTGGCAGCAGCAGCAGCAGCAGGAACCCAAACATTACTTTAAAGAGACACTGGGGTTGGCTTCAGGAGCCCAAAAATTGGATGAATCACACCCTGGAGTTGGCAGCAGCAGCAGCAGGAGCCCAAACATTACTTTAAAGAGACACTGGAGTTGGCTTCAGGAGCCCAAACGTTGGATGATTCACACCCTGGAGTTGGCAGCAGCAGCAGCAGCAGCAGGAGCCCAAACATTACTTTAAAGAGACACTGGGGTTGGCTTCAGGAGCCCAAAAATTGGATGAATCACACCCTGGAGTTGGCAGCAGCAGCAGCAGGAGCCCAAACATTACTTTAAAGAGACACTGGAGTTGGCTTCAGGAGCCCAGAAATTGGATGATTCACACCCTGGAGTTGGCAGCAGCAGCAGCAGGAGTCCAAACATTACTTTAAAGAGACACTGGGGTTGGCTTCAGGAGCCCAAAAATTGGATGAATCACACCCTGGAGTTGGCAGCAGCAGTAGCAGGAGCCCAAATATTACTTTAAAGAGACACTGGGGTTGGCTTCAGGAGCCCAAAAATTGGATGAATCACACCCTGGAGTTGGCAGCAGCAGCAGGAGCCCAAACATTACTTTAAAGAGACACTGGGGTTGGCTTCAGGAGCCAAAAAATTGGATGATTCACACCCTGGAGTTGGCAGCAGCAGCAGGAGCCCAAACATTACTTTAAAGAGACACTGGGGTTGGCTTCAGGAGCCCAAAAATTGGATGAATCACACCCTGGAGTTGGCAGCAGCAGCAGCAGGAGCCCAAACATTACTTTAAAGAGACACTGGGGTTGGCTTCAGGAGCCCAAAAATTGGATGAATCACACCCTGGAGTTGGCAGCAGCAGCAGCAGGAGCCCAAACATTACTTTAAAGAGACACTGGAGTTGGCTTCAGGAGCCCAAACGTTGGATGATTCACACCCTGGAGTTGGCAGCAGCAGCAGCAGCAGCAGGAGCCCAAACATGACTTTAAAGAGACACTGGGGTTGGCTTCAGGAGCCCAAAAATTTGATGAATCACACCCTGGAGTTGGCAGCAGCAGCAGCAGGAGCCCAAACATTACTTTAAAGAGACACTGGAGTTGGCTTCAGGAGCCCAGAAATTGGATGATTCACACCCAGGAGTTGGCAGCAGCAGCAGCAGGAGTCCAAACATTACTTTAAAGAGACACTGGGGTTGGCTTCAGGAGCCCAAAAATTGGATGAATCACACCCTGGACTTGGCAGCAGCAGTAGCAGGAGCCCAAATATTACTTTAAAGAGACACTGGGGTTGGCTTCAGGAGCCCATAAATTGGATGAATCACACCCTGGAGTTGGCAGCAGCAGCAGGAGCCCAAACATTACTTTAAAGAGACACTGGGGTTGGCAGCAGGAGCCCAAAAATTGGATGAATCACACCCTGGAGTTGGCAGCAGCAGCAGGAGCCCAAACATTACTTTAAAGAGACACTGGAGTTGGCTTCAGGAGCCCAAAAATTGATTGAATCACACCCTGGTGTTGGCAGCAGCAGGAGCCCAAATATTACTTTAAAGAGACACTGGGGTTGGCTTCAGGAGTCCAAAAATTGGATGTATCACACCCTGGAGTTGGCAGCAGCAGCAGCAGGAGCCCAAACATTACTTTAAAGAGACACTGGGGTTGGTTTCAGGAGCCCAAAAATTGGATGAATCACACCCTGGAGTTGGCAGCAGCAGCAGCAGGAGCCCAAATATTACTTTAAAGAGACACTGGGGTTGGCTTCAGGAGCCCAAAAATTGGATGAATCACACCCTGGAGTTGGCAGCAGCAGCAGCAGGAGCCCAAACATTACTTTAAAGAGACACTGGAGTTGGCTTCAGGAGCCCAAACGTTGGATGATTCACACCCTGGAGTTGGCAGCAGCAGCAGCAGCAGCAGGAGCCCAAACATTACTTTAAAGAGACACTGGGGTTGGCTTCAGGAGCCCAAAAATTTGATGAATCACACCCTGGAGTTGGCAGCAGCAGCAGCAGGAGTCCAAACATTACTTTAAAGAGACACTGGGGTTGGCTTCAGGAGCCCAAAAATTGTATGAATCACACCCTGGACTTGGCAGCAGCAGTAGCAGGAGCCCAAATATTACTTTAAAGAGACACTGGGGTTGGCTTCAGGAGCCCAAAAATTGGATGAATCACACCCTGGAGTTGGCAGCAGCAGGAGCCCAAACATTACTTTAAAGAGACACTGGGGTTGGCAGCAGGAGCCCAAAAATTGGATGAATCACACCCTGGAGTTGGCAGCAGCAGCAGGAGCCCAAACATTACTTTAAAGAGACACTGGAGTTGGCTTCAGGAGCCCAAAAATTGGATGAATCACACCCTGGTGTTGGCAGCAGCAGGAGCCCAAATATTACTTTAAAGAGACACTGGGGTTGGCTTCAGGAGCCCAAAAATTGGATGAATCACACCCTGGAGTTGGCAGCAGCAGCAGCAGGAGCCCAAACATTACTTTAAAGAGACACTGGGGTTGGTTTCAGGAGCCCAAAAATTGGATGAATCACACCCTGGAGTTGGCAGCAGCAGCAGCAGGAGCCCAAATATTACTTTAAAGAGACACTGGGGTTGGCTTCAGGAGCCCAAAAATTGGATGAATCACATCCTGGAGTTGGCAGCAGCAGCAGCAGGAGCCCAAACATTACCTTAAAGAGACACTGGAGTTGGCAGCAGGAGTCCAAAGATTGGATGAATCACACCCTGGAGTTGGCAGCAGCAGCAGCAGCAGGAGCCCAAACATTACTTTAAAGAGACACTGGGGTTGGCTTCAGGAGCCCAAAAATTGGATGAATCACACCCTGGAGTTGGCAGCAGCAGCAGCAGGAGCCCAAACATTACTTTAAAGAGACACTGGAGTTGGCTCCAGGAGCCCAAAAATTGGATGATTCACACCCTGGAGTTGGCAGTAGCAGCAGCAGGAGCCCAAACATTACTTTAAAGAGACACTGGGGTTGGCTTCAGGAGCCCAAAAATTGGATGAATCACACCCTGGAGTTGGCAGCAGCAGCAGCAGGAGCCCAAACATTACTTTAAAGAGACACTGGGGTTGGCTTCAGGAGCCCAAAAATTGGATGAATCACACCCTGGAGTTGCAAGCAGCAGCAGGAGCCCAAACATTGGCCGAAAGAGACAATGGAGTTGGCAGCAGCAGGAGCCCAAAAATTGACTGACACACCCTGGAGTTGCAAGCAGCAGCAGCAGCAGCAGCAGCAGGAGCACAAACATAGCTTGAAAGAGACACTGGAGTTGGCTGCAGGAGCCCAAAGATTGGATGAATCACACCCTGCAGTTGCAAGCAGCAGCAGCAGGAGCCCAAGTATTACTTTAAAGAGACACTGGATTTGGCAGCAGGAGCCCAAAATTGGATGAATCACACCCTGGAGTTGGCAGCAGCAGCAGCAGGAGCCCAAACATTACTTTAAAGAGACACTGGGGTTGGCTTCAGGAGCCCAAAAATTGGATGAATCACACCCTGGAGTTGGCAGCAGCAGCAGCAGGAGCCCAAATATTACTTTAAAGAGACACTGGGGTTGGCTTCAGGAGCCCAAAAATTGGATGAATCACACCCTGGAGTTGGCAGCAGCAGCAGCAGGAGCCCAAACATTACTTTAAAGAGACACTGGAGTTGGCAGCAGGAGCACAAAGATTGGATGAATCACACCCTTGAGTTGGCAGCAGCAGCAGGAGCCCAAACATTACTTTAAAGAGACACTGGGGTTGGCTTCAGGAGCCCAAAAATTGGATGAATCACACCCTGGAGTTGGCAGCAGCAGCAGCAGGAGCCCAAACATTACTTTAAAGAGACACTGGAGTTGGCTTCAGGAGCCCAAAAATTGGATGATTCACACCCTGGAGTTGGCAGCAGCAGCAGCAGGAGCCCAAACATTACTTTAAAGAGACACTGGGGTTGGCTTCAGGAGCCCAAAAATTGGATGAATCACACCCTGGAGTTGCAAGCAGCAGCAGGAGCCCAAACATTACTTTAAAGAGACACTGTAGTTGGCAGCAGGAGCCCAAAATTGGATGAATCACACCCTGGAGTTGGCAGCAGCAGGAGCCCAAAAATTGACTGACACACCCTGGAGTTGCAAGCAGCAGCAGCAGCAGGAGCACAAACATAGCTTGAAAGAGACACTGGAGTTGGCTGCAGAAGCCCAAAGATTGGATGAATCACACCCTGCAGTTGCAAGCAGCAGCAGCAGGAGCCCAAGTATTACTTTAAAGAGACACTGGATTTGGCAGCAGGAGCCCAAAATTGGATGAATCACACCCTGGAGTTGGAAGCAGCAGCAGCAGGAGCCCAAACATTACTTTAAAGAGACACTGGGGTTGGCAGCAGGAGCCCAAAAATTGGATGAATCACACCCTGGAGTTGGCAGCAGCAGCAGCAGCAGCAGGAGCCCAAACTTTACTTTAAAGAGACACTGGAGTTGGCTTCAGGAGAACAAAAATTGGATGATTCACACCCTTGAGTTGGCAGCAGCAGCAGGAGCCCAAACATTACTTTAGAGAGACACTGGGGTTGGCTTCAGGAGCCCAAAAATTAGATGAACCACACCCTGGAGTTGGCAGCAGCAGCAGCAGGAGCCCAAATATTACTTTAAAGAGACACTGGGGTTGGCTTCAGGAGCCCAAAAATTGGATGAATCACACCCTGGAGTTGGCAGCAGCAGCAGGAGCCCAAACATTACTTTAAAGAGACACTGTAGTTGGCAGCAGGAGCCCAAAATTGGATGAATCACACCCTGGAGTTGGCAGCAGCAGGAGCCCAAACATTACTTTAAAGAGACACTGGGGTTGGCTTCAGGAGCCCAAAAATTGGATGAATCACACCCTGGAGTTGCAAGCAGCAGCAGGAGCCCAAACATTGGCCGAAAGAGACAATGGAGTTGGCAGCAGCAGGAGCCCAAAAATTGACTGACACACCCTGTAGTTTCAAGCAGCAGCAGCAGGAGCACAAACATAGCTTGAAAGAGACACTGGGGTTGGCAGCAGGAGCCCAAAATTGGATGAATCACACCCTGGAGTTGGCAGCAGCAGCAGGAGCCCAAACATTACTTTAAAGAGACACTAGAGTTGACTTCAGGAGCCCAAAAATTGACTGACACACCCTGGAGTTGCAAGCAGCAGCAGCAGGAGCACAAACATAGCTTGAAAGAGACACTGGATTTGGCAGCAGGAGCCCAAAATTGGATGAATCACACCCTGGAGTTGGCAGCAGCAGCAGGAGCCCAAACATTACTTTAAAGAGACACTAGAGTTGACTTCAGGAGCCCAAAAATTGGATGATTCACACCCTGGAGTTGGCAGCAGGAGCCCAAACATTACTTTAAAGAGACACTGGGGTTGGCTTTAGGATCCCAAAAATTGGATGAATCACACCCTGGTGTTGGCAGCAGCAGGAGCCCAAATATTTCTTTAAAGAGACACTGGGGTTGGCTTCAGGAGCCCAAAAATTGGATGAATCACACCCTGGAGTTGGCAGCAGCAGCAGCAGGAGCCCAAACATTACTTTAAAGAGACACTGGGGTTGGCTTCAGGAGCCCAAAAATTGGATGAATCACACCCTGGAGTTGGCAGCAGCAGCAGCAGGAGCCCAAATATTACTTTAAAGAGACACTGGGGTTGGCTTCAGGAGCCGAAAAATTGGATGAATCACACCCTGGAGTTGGCAGCAGCAGCAGGAGCCCAAACATTACTTTAAAGAGACACTGGAGTTGGCAGCAGGAGCACAAAGATTGGATGAATCACACCCTTGAGTTGGCAGCAGCAGCAGGAGCCCAAACATTACTTTAAAGAGACACTGGGGTTGGCTTCAGGAGCCCAAAAATTGGATGAATCACACCCTGGAGTTGGCAGCAGCAGCAGCAGGAGCCCAAACATTACTTTAAAGAGACACTGGAGTTGGCTCCAGGAGCCCAAAAATTGGATGATTCACACCCTGGAGTTGGCAGTAGCAGCAGCAGGAGCCCAAACATTACTTTAAAGAGACACTGGGGTTGGCTTCAGGAGCCCAAAAATTGGATAAATCACACCCTGGAGTTGCAAGCAGCAGCAGGAGCCCAAACATTGGCCGAAAGAGACAATGGAGTTGGCAGCAGCAGGAGCCCAAAAATTGACTGACACGCCCTGGAGTTTCAAGCAGCAGCAGCAGCAGCAGCAGCAGCAGCAGCAGCAGCAGCAGCAGCAGCAGGAGCACAAACATAGCTTGAAAGAGACACTGGGGTTGGCTGCAGGAGCCCAAAGATTGGATGAATCACACCCTGCAGTTGCAAGCAGCAGCAGCAGGAGCCCAAATATTACTTTAAAGAGACACTGGATTTGGCAGCAGGAGCCCAAAATTGGATGAATCACACCCTGGAGTTGGCAGCAGCAGCAGCAGGAGCCCAAACATTACTTTAAAGAGACACTGGGGTTGGCAGCAGGAGCCCAAAAATTGGATGAATCACACCCTGGAGTTGGCAGCAGCAGCAGCAGCAGGAGCCCAAACATTACTTTAAAGAGACACTGGAGTTGGCTTCAGGAGCCAAAAAATTGGATGATTCACACCCTGGAGTTGGCAGCAGCAGCAGCAGGAGCCCAAACATTACTTTAAAGAGACACTGGGGTTGGCTTCAGGAGCCCAAAAATTGGATGAATCACACCCTGGAGTTGGCAGCAGCAGCAGCAGCAGGAACCCAAACATTACTTTAAAGAGACACTGGGGTTGGCTTCAGGAGCCCAAAAATTGGATGAATCACACCCTGGAGTTGGCAGCAGCAGCAGCAGGAGCCCAAACATTACTTTAAAGAGACACTGGAGTTGGCTTCAGGAGCCCAAACGTTGGATGATTCACACCCTGGAGTTGGCAGCAGCAGCAGCAGGAGCCCAAACATTACTTTAAAGAGACACTGGGGTTGGCTTCAGGAGCCCAAAAATTGGATGAATCACACCCTGGAGTTGGCAGCAGCAGCAGCAGGAGCCCAAACATTACTTTAAAGAGACACTGGAGTTGGCTTCAGGAGCCCAGAAATTGGATGATTCACACCCTGGAGTTGGCAGCAGCAGCAGCAGGAGTCCAAACATTACTTTAAAGAGACACTGGGGTTGGCTTCAGGAGCCCAAAAATTGGATGAATCACACCCTGGAGTTGGCAGCAGCAGTAGCAGGAGCCCAAATATTACTTTAAAGAGACACTGGGGTTGGCTTCAGGAGCCCAAAAATTGGATGAATCACACCCTGGAGTTGGCAGCAGCAGCAGGAGCCCAAACATTACTTTAAAGAGACACTGGGGTTGGCTTCAGGAGCCAAAAAATTGGATGATTCACACCCTGGAGTTGGCAGCAGCAGCAGGAGCCCAAACATTACTTTAAAGAGACACTGGGGTTGGCTTCAGGAGCCCAAAAATTGGATGAATCACACCCTGGAGTTGCAAGCAGCAGCAGGAGCCCAAACATTGGCCGAAAGAGACAATGGAGTTGGCAGCAGCAGGAGCCCAAAAATTGACTGACACACCCTGTAGTTGCAAGCAGCAGCAGGAGCACAAACATAGCTTGAAAGAGACACTGGAGTTGGCAGCAGGAGCCCAAAATTGGATGAATCACACCCTGGAGTTGGCAGCAGCAGCAGGAGCCCAAACATTACTTTAAAGAGACACTAGAGTTGACTTCAGGAGCCCAAAAATTGACTGACACACCCTGGAGTTGCAAGCAGCAGCAGCAGGAGCACAAACATAGCTTGAAAAAGACACTGGATTTGGCAGCAGGAGCCCAAAATTGGATGAATCACACCCTGGAGTTGGCAGCAGCAGCAGGAGCCCAAACATTACTTTAAAGAGACACTAGAGTTGACTTCAGGAGCCCAAAAATTGGATGATTCACACCCTGGAGTTGGCAGCAGCAGCAGGAGCCCAAACATTACTTTAAAGAGACACTGGGGTTGGCTTTAGGAGCCCAAAAATTGGATGAATCACACCCTGGTGTTGGCAGCAGCAGGAGCCCAAATATTTCTTTAAAGAGACACTGGGGTTGGCTTCAGGAGCCCAAAAATTGGATGAATCACACCCTGGAGTTGGCAGCAGCAGCAGCAGGAGCCCAAACATTACTTTAAAGAGACACTGGGGTTGGATTCAGGAGCCCAAAAATTGGATGAATCACACCCTGGAGTTGGCAGCAGCAGCAGCAGGAGCCCAAATATTACTTTAAAGAGACACTGGGGTTGGCTTCAGGAGCCCAAAAATTGGATGAATCACACCCTGGAGTTGGCAGCAGCAGCAGCAGGAGCCCAAACATTACTTTAAAGAGACACTGGAGTTGGCAGCAGGAGAACAAAGATTGGATGAATCACACCCTTGAGTTGGCAGCAGCAGCAGGAGCCCAAACATTACTTTAAAGAGACACTGGGGTTGGCTTCAGGAGCCCAAAAATTGGATGAATCACACCCTGGAGTTGGCAGCAGCAGCAGCAGGAGCCCAAACATTACTTTAAAGAGACACTGGAGTTGGCTTCAGGAGCCCAAAAATTGGATGATTCACACCCTGGAGTTGGCAGCAGCAGCAGCAGCGGCAGGAGCCCAAACATTACTTTAAAGAGACACTGGGGTTGGCTTCAGGAGCCCAAAAATTGGATGAATCACACCCTGGAGTTGCAAGCAGCAGCAGGAGCCCAAACATTGGTCGAAAGAGACAATGGAGTTGGCAGCAGCAGGAGCCCAAAAATTGACTGACACACCCTGGAGTTGCAAGCAGCAGCAGCAGCAGCAGCAGGAGCACAAACATAGCTTGAAAGAGACAATGGAGTTGGCTGCAGAAGCCCAAAGATTGGATGAATCACACCCTGCAGTTGCAAGCAGCAGCAGCAGGAGCCCAAGTATTACTTTAAAGAGACACTGGATTTGGCAGCAGGAGCCCAAAATTGGATGAATCACACCATGGAGTTGGCAGCAGCAGCAGCAGAAGCCCAAACATTACTTTAAAGAGACACTGGGGTTGGCAGCAGGAGCCCAAAAATTGGATGAATCACACCCTGGAGTTGGCAGCAGCAGCAGCAGCAGGAGCCCAAACTTTACTTTAAAGAGACACTGGAGTTGGCTTCAGGAGAACAAAAATTAGATGATTCACACCCTTGAGTTGGCAGCAGCAGCAGCAGGAGCCCAAACATTACTTTAAAGAGACACTGGGGTTGGCTTCAGGAGCCCAAAAATTAGATGAATCACACCCTGGAGTTGGCAGCAGCAGCAGCAGGAGCCCAAATATTACTTTAAAGAGACACTGGGGTTGGCTTCAGGAGCCCAAAAATTGGATGAATCACACCCTGGAGTTGGCAGCAGCAGCAGGAGCCCAAACATTACTTTAAAGAGACACTGTAGTTGGCAGCAGGAGCCCAAAATTGGATGAATCACACCCTGGAGTTGGCAGCAGCAGCAGCAGCAGGAGCCCAAACATTACTTTAAAGAGACACTGGGGTTGGCTTCAGGAGCCCAAAAATTGGATGAATCACACCCTGGAGTTGGCAGCAGCAGCAGCAGGAGCCCAAACATTACTTTAAAGAGACACTGGGGTTGGCTTCAGGAGCCCAAGAATTGGATGATTCACACCCTGGAGTTGGCAGCAGCAGCAGCAGGAGCCCAAACATTACTTTAAAGAGACACTGGGGTTGGCTTCAGGAGCCCAAAAATTGGATGAATCACACCCTGGAGTTGGCAGCAGCAGCAGGAGCCCAAACATTACTTAAAAGAGACACTGGGGTTGGCAGCAGGAGCCCAAAGATTGGATGAATCACACCCTGGAGTTGGCAGCAGCAGCAGGAGCCCAAACATTACTTTAAAGAGACACTGGGGTTGGCAGCAGGAGCCCAAAAATTGGATGAATCACACCCTGGAGTTGGCAGCAGCAGCAGGAGCCCAAACATTACTTTAAAGAGACACTGGGGTTGGTAGCAGGAGCCCAAAAATTGGATGAATCACACCCTGGTGTTGGCAGCAGCAGGAGTCCAAATATTACTTTAAAGAGACACTGGGGTTGGCTTCAGGAGCCCAAAAATTGGATGAATCACACCCTGGAGTTGGCAGCAGCAGCAGCAGGAGCCCAAACATTACTTTAAAGAGACACTGGAGTTGGCAGCAGGAGCCCAAAGATTGGATGAATCACACCCTGGAGTTGGCAGCAGCAGCAGCGGCAGGAGCCCAAACATTACTTTAAAGAGACACTGGGGTTGGCTTCAGGAGCCCAAAAATTGGATGAATCACACCCTGGAGCTGGCAGCAGCAGCAGCAGCAAGAGCCCAAACATTACTTTAAAGAGACACTGGGGTTGGCTTCAGGAGCCCAAAAATTGGATGAATCACACCCTGGAGTTGGCAGCAGCAGCAGCCCAAACATTACTTTAAAGAGACACTGGGGTTGGCTTCAGGAGCCCAAAAATTGGATGAATCACACCCTGGAGTTGGCAGCAGCAGCAGCAGGAGCCAAACATTACTTTAAAGAGACACTGGGGTTGGCTTCAGGAGACCAAAAATTGGATGAATCACACCCTGGAGTTGGCAGCAGCAGCAGCAGGAGCCCAAACATTACTTTAAAGAGACACTGGAGTTGGCAGCAGGAGCCCAGAGATTGGATGAATCACACCCTGGAGTTGGCAGCAGCAGCAGCAGCAGGAGCCCAAACATTACTTTAAAGAGACACTGGAGTTGGCTTCAGGAGCCCAAAAATTGGATGATTCACACCCTGGATTTGGCAGCAGCAGCAGGAGCCCAAACATTACTTTAAAGAGACAATGGAGTTGGCTTCAGGAGCCCAAAAATTGAATGATTCACACCCTGGAGTTGGCAGCAGCAGCAGCAGCAGGAGCCCAAACATTACTTTAAAGAGACACTGGAGTTGGCTTCAGGAGCCCAAAAATTGGATGAATCACACCCTGGAGTTGGCAGCAGCAGCAGGAGCCCAAACATTACTTTAAAGAGACACTGGGGTTGGCAGCAGGAGCCCAAAGATTGGATGAATCACACCCTGGAGTTGGCAGCAGCAGCAGGAGCCCAAACATTACTTTAAAGAGACACTGGGGTTGGCAGCAGGAGCCCAAAAATTGGATGAATCACACCCTGGAGTTGGCAGCAGCAGCAGGAGCCCAAACATTACTTTAAAGAGACACTGGAGTTGGCTTCAGGAGCCCAAAAATTGGATGATTCACTCCCTGGATTTGGCAGCAGCAGCAGGAGCCCAAACATTACTTTAAAGATACACTGGGGTTGGCTTCAGGAGCCCAAAAATTGGATGAATCACACCCTGGAGTTGGCAGCAGCAGCAGCAGGAGCCCAAATATTACTTTAAAGAGACACTGGGGTTGGCTTCAGGAACCCAAAAATTGGATGAATCACACCCTGGAGTTGGCAGCAGCAGCAGCAGGAGCCCAAACATTACTTTAAAGAGACACTGGAGTTGGCAGCAGGAGCCCAAAGATTGGATGAATCACACCCTGGAGTTGGCAGCAGCAGCAGCAGCAGGAGCCCAAACATTACTTTAAAGAGACACTGGGGTTGGCTTCAGGAGCCCAAAAATTGGATGAATCACACCCTGGAGTTGGCAGCAGCAGCAGGGGCCCAAATATTACTTTAAAGAGACACTGGGGTTGGCTTCAGGAGCCCAAAAATTGGATGAATCACACCCTGGAGTTGGCATCAGCAGGAGCCCAAAAATTGGCCTAAAGACATAAATATGTTTTGCACCATTTGGAAAGTGTAAAACGTGGCACCATGCTGAATCTAGTCGCATGCATCAGGCATTGGTGGGTGGAAATCCTGGATGATCCATCCCTGATTCATTTTGACAAAGGTGAGTCTCTCCACATTTTTAGTTGACAGACGAGTTCTCCTCGCCGTAACTATGGCCCCCGCCGCACTAAACACCCACTCAGATGGCACGCTACTTGCCGGGCAGGACAGCTTTTCCAGGGCAAACTCTGCTAGTTGCGGCCACAAATCACGTTTGGCTGCCCAGAAGTCCAGCGGATCCTCAATGTGTGTTGGCATGGTCATGTCAAAGTATGACATGACCTGCTGGTTCAGGTCCTGCTCCAGGTCTTCCTGCTGCTCATGAGTAGCCTCACTATGCGGGTGTAGAAAGCTACTCATTAGCAACTGAAGACTGAGGCTGCTGCTGATGGAGCTTCTGCTGCTGCTCCTGCCAACCCCCCCAGCAGCCATGACAGTGGAAGGTGAGCGCAAGGGTCCCCTCGAGTCAGACCTGTGAGAGTATGGACCATGGCGCAGATAGGCATCGGCCAACTGCCTACGTAGAATGTCTTTGTAGTAGTTCAGTTTGTCCTCCCTCTCGGTGGGTTTAAAAAATGCCCCCATTTTGTGCCGGAAGCGAGGGTCCAATAAGGTGGACAGCCAGAAGTCATCCCGCCGACAGATGGAAACAATTCTGGGGTCACTACGCAAGCACGTGAGCATGCTTCCTGTCATTTGCGCAAGTGACTCGGATGGACTACCTGTCTCCATCTCCACTGCATACTGCCACGGTGTGCCCGGGTCCTCTGTCTCACCTTCCTCAAAAACCTCTAGCTCCTCTGGCTGCTCCTGCTCCTCCTCTCCTGTCCGCTGACTAGATAAACCAGCCATTTCTCCAAGCCTAAACTGTGTTTCGCTGGGCAATTCCTCCTTCTCTTCCTCCTCCTCCTCCAGTTCAGCTCCAACGGGGTTCATGTGGCCGTAAGATGTAAACGCCATTGTAAGGATCTTACCGTCTCGCCGTCCCCGGTCCCACGATGCGTCTTCGGGCGGCCCGCTGCCGCCTCCTGTCCAGCGGTCCCCTTGTGTTGCTGCCTCCCAGCGCTGCTGTGGGGTCCGGGGTTCGGCGGTGGCGGAGTATGGTAGTGGCCGCGCTATGGCCCGCTTAGTGGAGCTGGGCAGCCCCGCCAGTCTGTCCGCCGACGCTGCTCTTCCTCCTGCTGGCGGGGGCGCGGCCGGCCAGCAACGTGCTCGCGCGCATGTGCGAGCACGTTCTCTATATGCCTCCCGGCGGCGCTTCTCCCAGCTCGCCCGCCGGAGGCGGATTTGAAGCATCCAATCACCTGCATCCTGGTGGGAGTCGGTCCCCGGGACTGGACGGCCTGTCTGGCCTGGGCAGTTCAGTTCCTGGGACCGCTCCCATTTTTTGAAGTTGCACCAATCATTCCTATTCCCTCCTTGACTTCCCTTTCCTACTGGCCAGTACTTCCTTTATATTCAGGCTGCTCCATTTTCCCAGTGCCCCTTATAGCCTCTGGGTTGTTGGGAGCGTTATAGACTGTCCTTGATCGTATATACTCAGCTTGTTATTTCTGACCATCCTTGCTTGCTGCCTGCCCTGACCTTTTGCCTGCCTGACTTCGATTTTGCCTGACCCTTCTGATACCTCGCCCCGTCACCTCGGCTTGTTTGACTCCTCTATGTTACCTCCGCTGGATACCTCGCTTTGTGATCTCCTGGTTTGACCTCGGCTAGTTATTGGACATTCTCCTCCAAGCATCCTCCTTTGGGACTCCCTGCCGTTCATCAGTCTCCACCTTAAGCTGGTAATCTTTGCGCCCATTAAGTCCTGGGGGTAACCGAGTCTGGAGAGGCATAATCCGCGTCTCCTGCGAGCAGGGACTTGTCTATAGGCAGAAGAGGCGGTGGAGATTGGGGATTATCAGCTTAAGACAGAAAGGTGTCCGGCACAGCCTAACAGTATAACGGGCCAGAAAAATGGACCAGATCTTAGAGCAGGTGCAGGCCTTAACAGCGGCTGTGGAGCACCTGGCTCATCGCGTTGCAGCCCAGGAGAACCGTCCAGCTCCAATCATCACCAGTCCTCAAGGGACTCCGGCCGCATCATCAGTGGAACCCAAAATTCCACTCCCAGATAAATTCTGTGGCGACCGAGCTAAGTTTGCCAACTTCTGGGACTCATGTAAACTTTACTTCCAACTTCGTCCTGTTTCTTCAGGGTCACAGGAGCAGCGAGTGGGTTTGATTATCTCCCTCCTCCAAGGTGATTCACAATCCTGGGCCTTCAGTCTACCGTCCCAGGATCCTGCTCGTCTCTCAGTAGATAACTTCTTTTCTGCTATGGAGGTTCTGTATGATGACCCTGACAGAGGAGCGACGGCAGATGCTAAGCTTCGTACCCTACGTCAGGGCCGGTGGCCGGCCGAAGACTATTGTTCAGAATTCCGGCGCTGGGCAGTGGATTCACGTTGGAACAATCCAGCCCTGTGCGGCCAGTTTCGGCTAGGACTGGCCGATTCCATTAAAGATACCTTGGTGAATTATCCAGTTCCCCAGACATTAGATGAGACTATGCACCTTGCCATCCGCATAGATCGACGTCTTCGGGAAAGACGCTTGGAGAAAGGGTCACATCCCGATTCAAGTTTGAGAGCCGAGGCTCCAGTTGTGCTATCTTCTGAGGAACCTATGCAACTGGGAGCCACTAAACTCACTGAAGTTGAGAGACGTTGGCGCTTGTCGGAGGGTCTGTGCCTGTACTGTGGCGGAACTGATCACATGGTCAGAGTCTGCCCTAAGAAGCCGTCGGGAAACTTCAGAGCCTAGGGGGTATCGAGGGGACCCACCTAGGCTGCAAGGTATCTCCTCATGTATTGTCTCCAGTCATAATTCCGGTTCAGATTAAAATTGGTCTAAAATGTTTGAATTTAGAGGCTCTCTTAGATTGCAGAGCAGCAGGGAACTTCCTCGACTCTGATTTAGCTCAGAGCTTAGGAATTTCGCTCCAGTCCCTGCCTGCACCTATTCGAGTCTCTGCCATTGATGGCACACCAATTGCAGGTGGACTCGTTCAGTTTAAAACCTTACCAGTATCATTTAGAGTGGGAGCCGGCCATTCTGAAGTCATCAGTTTCCTTGTCCTTAGCATGCCTAACACCCCCTTAGTGCAGAAACACAATCCCCAAATTGATTGGGTGTCAGGGCAAATTGTTAAGTGGGGTCACCAATGCTTTCAGGCCTGTTTGGATCTTCCAGTTCGAGCCACTCAATTATCTCTGGAAAAGGTTCCCACTCCATACCTTGATTTCTCTGACGTCTTTTCTGAAAAGGCGGCAGATAAACTCCCCCCCCCCATAGGCCTTGGGATTGCCCCATTGAGCTCCTTCCAGGTACCATGCCTCCTAGGGGGAGAATTTTTAATTTAACGCGAGCCGAAAACCTTGCCATGCGGGAGTATATCGCAGAAAACCTAAAGAAGGGGTTTATCCGGGCGTCCTCTTCCCCGGCGGGGGCAGGATTTTTTTTTGTTGAGAAGAAAGATGGGGGGCTCCGTCCATGTATTGACTATCCGGGGTTTAAACAACATCACTATCAAGAACAAGTATCCCCTGCCACTTATTGAGGGGCTATTTACTCAGGTGGTTGGGGCTAAGGTTTTCTCCAAACTAGATCTCCGGGGTGCCTATAATCTCATCAGAATTAGGCAGGGGGATGAATGGAAAATGGCCTTCTATGCTCTTGAAGGACATTATGAATATCTAGTAATGCCGTTTGGTCTGTGTAACGCCCCGCAGTCTTTCAGAGTTTCGTGAATGAGATATTTAGAGACTTCTTTGGTCGTTTTGTGGTAGTTTATTTAGATGACATTCTGATTTTCTCTTCATCACTTTCGGAACATCGCAAACATGTTCGCATGGTCTTACAAAAACTCAGAGAAAATTGTTTATTCGCCAAGTTAAAAAAGTGTCAATTTGAAGTTTCGGAAGTTCCTTTTCTGGGTTACATTATTTCTAATACTGGTCTTTCCATGGATCAATCCAAAGTGAAAGCAGTATTAGAATGGGAACAGCCCAAAGATCTGAAAGGTCTGCAGAGGTTTTTGGGGTTCGCCAACTTTTATAGAAGGTTCATTAGAAATGTCTCTTCTCTAGTAGCTCCTCTGACTAATCTCACTAAGAAGGGGGGGTACCCTGCTGTTTGGCCGGATCAGTCCGTTCATGCTTTTGATAAACTTAAAGAAGTCTTCAGTTCTGCCCCTGTGCTGGTGCAATCGGACTGCCATTTATTGTAGAAGTGGATGCCTCTGAGATTGGTGTGGGAGCGGTACTGTCTCAATACAGTGGGTCCCCTGAGCGCCTCCATCCTTGTGCCTTTTTCTCTAAAAAATTCACTACTGCCGAAAGGAATTATGACATTGGTAACCGGGAGTTGTTAGCAATTAAGTTGGCCTTTCAGGAGTGGAGACACTGGTTGGAGGGGGCTCAGTACCCGGTTACAGTCTTTACTGATCATAGAAATTTAGAGTACATCCAATCTGCTAAAAGATTAACTCCTAGACAGGCTCGCTGGTCCTTGTTCTTCTCTCGGTTTAACTTTTCCATAACCTATAAACCAGGGTCCAAAAACGTTAAGGCTGATGCCTTATCCCGGAGTTTTTCTTTTTCTAATTTACCAGAAAGGGAGAATGTACCCATTTTGCCCCACTCTATGGTGGTAGCCGCCATCCAACCACAACTCCCTGATTTAACTCAATTTCAGCCTGAAGCTCCGCCTGAAAAGCCTAATTTTGCCCAGTTCGTGCCCTCCCCTTATCGTGCTGCTTTTCTATCCCATTTCCATGACTCTAAGACAGCGGGTCATCCTGGGGTCAAAAAGACCATCGCTTTGCTGTCTCGCCAAGTCTGGTGGCCATCCTTTAGAAAGGATGCACGAGATTATGTCCAAGCCTGTAAGGTGTGCGCTTGGAGTAAGTCATTAAGACATTCTCCCGAGGGTGCCCTACTACCACTGCCCTTTCCCTCCTGCCCCTGGACCCATTTGGCCATGGATTTTATAACGGATCTTCCACCTTCCCAGGGATGTACTGTCATTTGGGTGGTGGTGGATCGCTTTAGCAAAATGGCTCACTTTGTTCCTTTAAAGAAGCTTCCCACAGCTCAGACCTTAACCCAAATCTTTGTCACACACATTTTTAAAATCCATGGCATTCCGGAAGATGTTGTGTCTGATAGGGGGGTCCAGTTTTTCCCGGTTTTGGAGGGCTTTTTGCGCCAAGTTGGGCTTCACCGTCTCCCTTTCTTCTGCATTTCACCCTCAGTCCAATGGGCAAACCGAAAGAACGAACCAGTCTTTGGAGCAATATTTGCGATGTTTCATTTCCGATACTCAAACGGATTGGGTGTTGTTCCTTCCGTTTACTGAATTTGCACTGAATAATGCCTCGCATTCTTCCACTAGAATTTCTCCTTTTCATTGTGTTTACGGTAAAGATTTGAGATTTTCAGCCTTGTTGGACCAACCCTCTAGAGTTCCTTCCTTGGACGAATGGATGTCCTGATGGCCTGGGTTATGGAATAGGATCCAGCAACATTTGTCTAAGGCTGTCCTTCAGCAAAAAAATGTTGCTGATCGTAAACGTTCTTGTAATTCTGATTATTGTGTGGGGGAGTGGGTTTGGCTTTCGACTAAGAATTTGGCCTTACGCCAACCCTCGGCTAAGTTGGGTCCGAGATTTATTGGTCCCTTTCCCGTACTGCAGAGAATCAATCAAGTTACGTACTGTTTAGATCTCCCCTCCTCTATGAAAATTTGCAACTCCTTTCATGTCTCCCTTTTGAAACCTGCTAGGAACCATGAACCTAATAATCCTCCGAGTCCTGTTTTGGTTGAAGGGCAACAGGAGTTTGAGGTTGCCCGGGTTCTGGATTCTCGCTTTTTTCGAAACTCCCTTCAGTATTTGATTGATTGGAAGGGTTACGGCCCTGAAGAAAGATCTTGGGTTCCGGCCAGGGAGGTTCATGCGCAGAGTTTAGTGAAGAAATTTCATAGGGAGAATCCTCAGAAGCCCAGCTTGGAGGGTCCAGTGGCCCCTCCTCAAGGGGGGGGGGTGATGTAAGGATCTTACCATCTCGCCGTCCCCGGCCCCGCGGTGCGTCTTCGGGCGGCCCGCTGCCGCCTCCTGTCCGGCGGTCCCCTTGTGTTGCTGCCTCCCGGCGCTGCTGTGGGGTCCGGGGTTCGGCGGCGGCGGAGTATGGTAGTGGCCGCGTTATGGCCCGCTTAGTGGAGCTGGGCGGCCCCGCCAGTCTGTCCGCCGACGCGGCTCTTCCTCCTGCTGGCGGGGGCGCGCCCGGCACGTTCTCTATATGCCTCCCGGTGGCGCTCCTCCCAGCGCGCCCGCCGGAGGCGGATTTGAAGCATCCAATCATCTGCATCCTGGTGGGAGTCGGTCCCCGGGACTGGACGGCCTGTCTGGCCTGGGCAGTTCAGTTCCTGGGACCGCTCCCGTTTTTTGAAGTTGCACCAATCATTCCTATTCCCTCCTTGACTTCCCTTTCCTACTGGCCAGTACTTCCTTTATATTCAGGCTGCTCCATTTTCCCAGTGCCCGTTATAGCCTCTGAGTTGTTGGGAGCGTTATAGACTGTCCTCGTATATACTCGGCTTGTTATTTCTGACCATCCTTGCTTGGTGCCTGCCCTGACCTTTTGCCTGCCTGACTTCGATTTTGCCTGACCCTTCTGATACCTCGCCCCGTGACCTCCTGGATTGACCTCGGCTTGTTTGACTCCTCTTTGTTACCTCCGCTGGATACCTCGATTTGTTATCTCCTGGTTTGACCTCGGCTAGTTATTGGACATTGTCGGGCCCGCTGCCGCCTCCTGTCCAGCGGTCCCCTTGTGTTGCTGCCTCCCAGCGCTGCTGTGGGGTCCGGGGTTCGGCGGTGGCGGAGTATGGTAGTGGCCGCGCTATGGCCCGCTTAGTGGAGCTGGGCAGCCCCGCCAGTCTGTCTGCCGACGCTGCTCTTCCTCCTGCTGGCGGGGGCGCGGCCGGCCAGCAATGTGCTCGCGCGCATGCGCGAGCACGTTCTCTATATGCCTCCCGGCGGCGCTTCTCCCAGCTCGCCCGCCGGAGGCGGATTTGAAGCATCCAATCACCTGCATCCTGGTGGGAGTCGGTCCCCGGGACTGGACGGCCTGTCTGGCCTGGGCAGTTCAGTTCCTGGGACCGCTCCCATTTTTTGAAGTTGCACCAATCATTCCTATTCCCTCCTTGACTTCCCTTTCCTACTGGCCAGTACTTCCTTTATATTCAGGCTGCTCCATTTTCCCAGTGCCCCTTATAGCCTCTGGGTTGTTGGGAGCGTTATAGACTGTCCTTGATCGTATATACTCAGCTTGTTATTTCTGACCATCCTTGCTTGCTGCCTGCCCTGACCTTTTGCCTGCCTGACTTCGATTTTGCCTGACCCTTCTGATACCTCGCCCCGTCACCTCGGCTTGTTTGACTCCTCTATGTTACCTCCGCTGGATACCTCGCTTTGTGATCTCCTGGTTTGACCTCGGCTAGTTATTGGACATTCTCCTCCAAGCATCCTCCTTTGGGACTCCCTGCCGTTCATCAGTCTCCACCTTAAGCTGGTAATCTTTGCGCCCATTAAGTCCTGGGGGTAACCGAGTCTGGAGAGGCATAATCCGCGTCTCCTGCGAGCAGGGACTTGTCTATAGGCAGAAGAGGCGGTGGAGATTGGGGATTATCAGCTTAAGACAGAAAGGTGTCCGGCACAGCCTAACAGTATAACGGGCCAGAAAAATGGACCAGATCTTAGAGCAGGTGCAGGCCTTAACAGCGGCTGTGGAGCACCTGGCTCATCGCGTTGCAGCCCAGGAGAACCGTCCAGCTCCAATCATCACCAGTCCTCAAGGGACTCCGGCCGCATCATCAGTGGAACCCAAAATTCCACTCCCAGATAAATTCTGTGGCGACCGAGCTAAGTTTGCCAACTTCTGGGACTCATGTAAACTTTACTTCCAACTTCGTCCTGTTTCTTCAGGGTCACAGGAGCAGCGAGTGGGTTTGATTATCTCCCTCCTCCAAGGTGATTCACAATCCTGGGCCTTCAGTCTACCGTCCTAGGATCCTGCTCGTCTCTCAGTAGATAACTTCTTTTCTGCTATGGAGGTTCTGTATGATGACCCTGACAGAGGAGCGACGGCAGATGCTAAGCTTCGTACCCTACGTCAGGGCCGGTGGCCGGCCGAAGACTATTGTTCAGAATTCCGGCGCTGGGCAGTGGATTCACGTTGGAACAATCCAGCCCTGTGCGGCCAGTTTCGGCTAGGACTGGCCGATTCCATTAAAGATACCTTGGTGAATTATCCAGTTCCCCAGACATTAGATGAGACTATGCACCTTGCCATCCGCATAGATCGACGTCTTCGGGAAAGACGCTTGGAGAAAGGGTCACATCCCGATTCAAGTTTGAGAGCCGAGGCTCCAGTTGTGCTATCTTCTGAGGAACCTATGCAACTGGGAGCCACTAAACTCACTGAAGTTGAGAGACGTTGGCGCTTGTCGGAGGGTCTGTGCCTGTACTGTGGCGGAACTGATCACATGGTCAGAGTCTGCCCTAAGAAGCCGTCGGGAAACTTCAGAGCCTAGGGGGTATCGAGGGGACCCACCTAGGCTGCAAGGTATCTCCTCATGTATTGTCTCCAGTCATAATTCCGGTTCAGATTAAAATTGGTCTAAAATGTTTGAATTTAGAGGCTCTCTTAGATTGCAGAGCAGCAGGGAACTTCCTCGACTCTGATTTAGCTCAGAGCTTAGGAATTTCGCTCCAGTCCCTGCCTGCACCTATTCGAGTCTCTGCCATTGATGGCACACCAATTGCAGGTGGACTCGTTCAGTTTAAAACCTTACCAGTATCATTTAGAGTGGGAGCCGGCCATTCTGAAGTCATCAGTTTCCTTGTCCTTAGCATGCCTAACACCCCCTTAGTTCTTGGATTGCCTTGGCTGCAGAAACACAATCCCCAAATTGATTGGGTGTCAGGGCAAATTGTTAAGTGGGGTCACCAATGCTTTCAGGCCTGTTTGGATCTTCCAGTTCGAGCCACTCAATTATCTCTGGAAAAGGTTCCCACTCCATACCTTGATTTCTCTGACGTCTTTTCTGAAAAGGCGGCAGATAAACTCCCCCCCCCATAGGCCTTGGGATTGCCCCATTGAGCTCCTTCCAGGTACCATGCCTCCTAGGGGGAGAATTTTTAATTTAACGCGAGCCGAAAACCTTGCCATGCGGGAGTATATCGCAGAAAACCTAAAGAAGGGGTTTATCCGGGCGTCCTCTTCCCCGGCGGGGGCAGGATTTTTTTTTGTTGAGAAGAAAGATGGGGGGCTCCGTCCATGTATTGACTATCCGGGGTTTAAACAACATCACTATCAAGAACAAGTATCCCCTGCCACTTATTGAGGGGCTATTTACTCAGGTGGTTGGGGCTAAGGTTTTCTCCAAACTAGATCTCCGGGGTGCCTATAATCTCATCAGAATTAGGCAGGGGGATGAATGGAAAATGGCCTTCAATGCTCTTGAAGGACATTATGAATATCTAGTAATGCCGTTTGGTCTGTGTAATGCCCCGCAGTCTTTCAGAGTTTCGTGAATGAGATATTTAGAGACTTCTTTGGTCGTTTTGTGGTAGTTTATTTAGATGACATTCTGATTTTCTCTTCATCACTTTCGGAACATCGCAAACATGTTCGCATGGTCTTACAAAAACTCAGAGAAAATTGTTTATTCGCCAAGTTAAAAAAGTGTCAATTTGAAGTTTCGGAAGTTCCTTTTCTGGGTTACATTATTTCTAATACTGGTCTTTCCATGGATCAATCCAAAGTGAAAGCAGTATTAGAATGGGAACAGCCCAAAGATCTGAAAGGTCTGCAGAGGTTTTTGGGGTTCGCCAACTTTTATAGAAGGTTCATTAGAAATGTCTCTTCTCTAGTAGCTCCTCTGACTAATCTCACTAAGAAGGGGGGGTACCCTGCTGTTTGGCCGGATCAGTCCGTTCATGCTTTTGATAAACTTAAAGAAGTCTTCAGTTCTGCCCCTGTGCTGGTGCAATCGGACTGCCATTTATTGTAGAAGTGGATGCCTCTGAGATTGGTGTGGGAGCGGTACTGTCTCAATACAGTGGGTCCCCTGAGCGCCTCCATCCTTGTGCCTTTTTCTCTAAAAAATTCACTACTGCCGAAAGGAATTATGACATTGGTAACCGGGAGTTGTTAGCAATTAAGTTGGCCTTTCAGGAGTGGAGACACTGGTTGGAGGGGGCTCAGTACCCGGTTACAGTCTTTACTGATCATAGAAATTTAGAGTACATCCAATCTGCTAAAAGATTAACTCCTAGACAGGCTCGCTGGTCCTTGTTCTTCTCTCGGTTTAACTTTTCCATAACCTATAAACCAGGGTCCAAAAACGTTAAGGCTGATGCCTTATCCCGGAGTTTTTCTTTTTCTAATTTACCAGAAAGGGAGAATGTACCCATTTTGCCCCACTCTATGGTGGTAGCCGCCATCCAACCACAACTCCCTGATTTAACTCAATTTCAGCCTGAAGCTCCGCCTGGAAAGCCTAATTTTGCCCAGTTCGTGCCCTCCCCTTATCGTGCTGCTTTTCTATCCCATTTCCATGACTCTAAGACAGCGGGTCATCCTGGGGTCAAAAAGACCATCGCTTTGCTGTCTCGCCAAGTCTGGTGGCCATCCTTTAGAAAGGATGCACGAGATTATGTCCAAGCCTGTAAGGTGTGCGCTTGGAGTAAGTCATTAAGACATTCTCCCGAGGGTGCCCTACTACCACTGCCCTTTCCCTCCTGCCCCTGGACCCATTTGGCCATGGATTTTATAACGGATCTTCCACCTTCCCAGGGATGTACTGTCATTTGGGTGGTGGTGGATCGCTTTAGCAAAATGGCTCACTTTATTCCTTTAAAGAAGCTTCCCACAGCTCAGACCTTAACCCAAATCTTTGTCACACACATTTTTAAAATCCATGGCATTCCGGAAGATGTTGTGTCTGATAGGGGGGTCCAGTTTTTCCCGGTTTTGGAGGGCTTTTTGCGCCAAGTTGGGCTTCACCGTCTCCCTTTCTTCTGCATTTCACCCTCAGTCCAATGGGCAAACCGAAAGAACGAACCAGTCTTTGGAGCAATATTTGCGATGTTTCATTTCCGATACTCAAACGGATTGGGTGTTGTTCCTTCCGTTTACTGAATTTGCACTGAATAATGCCTCGCATTCTTCCACTAGAATTTCTCCTTTTCATTGTGTTCACGGTAAAGATTTGAGATTTTCAGCCTTGTTGGACCAACCCTCTAGAGTTCCTTCCTTGGACGAATGGATGTCCTGATGGCCTGGGTTATGGAATAGGATCCAGCAACATTTGTCTAAGGCTGTCCTTCAGCAAAAAAATGTTGCTGATCGTAAACGTTCTTGTAATTCTGATTATTGTGTGGGGGAGTGGGTTTGGCTTTCGACTAAGAATTTGGCCTTACGCCAACCCTCGGCTAAGTTGGGTCCGAGATTTATTGGTCCCTTTCCCGTACTGCAGAGAATCAATCAAGTTACGTACTGTTTAGATCTCCCCTCCTCTATGAAAATTTGCAACTCCTTTCATGTCTCCCTTTTGAAACCTGCTAGGAACCATGAACCTAATAATCCTTGCCCGGGTTCTGGATTCTCGCTTTTTTCGAAACTCCCTTCAGTATTTGATTGATTGGAAGGGTTACGGCCCTGAAGAAAGATCTTGGGTTCCGGCCAGGGAGGTTCATGCGCAGAGTTTAGTGAAGAAATTTCATAGGGAGAATCCTCAGAAGCCCAGCTTGGAGGGTCCAGTGGCCCCTCCTCAAGGGGGGGGGGGTGATGTAAGGATCTTACCATCTCGCCGTCCCCGGCCCCGCGGTGCGTCTTCGGGCGGCCCGCTGCCGCCTCCTGTCCGGCGGTCCCCTTGTGTTGCTGCCTCCCGGCGCTGCTGTGGGGTCCGGGGTTCGGCGGCGGCGGAGTATGGTAGTGGCCGCGTTATGGCCCGCTTAGTGGAGCTGGGCGGCCCCGCCAGTCTGTCCGCCGACGCGGCTCTTCCTCCTGCTGGCGGGGGCGCGCCCGGCACGTTCTCTATATGCCTCCCGGTGGCGCTCCTCCCAGCGCGCCCGCCGGAGGCGGATTTGAAGCATCCAATCATCTGCATCCTGGTGGGAGTCGGTCCCCGGGACTGGACGGCCTGTCTGGCCTGGGCAGTTCAGTTCCTGGGACCGCTCCCGTTTTTTGAAGTTGCACCAATCATTCCTATTCCCTCCTTGACTTCCCTTTCCTACTGGCCAGTACTTCCTTTATATTCAGGCTGTTCCATTTTCCCAGTGCCCGTTATAGCCTCTGAGTTGTTGGGAGCGTTATAGACTGTCCTTGATCGTATATACTCGGCTTGTTATTTCTGACCATCCTTGCTTGCTGCCTGCCCTGACCTTTTGCCTGCCTGACTTCGATTTTGCCTGACCCTTCTGATACCTCGCCCCGTGACCTCCTGGATTGACCTCGGCTTGTTTGACTCCTCTTTGTTACCTCCGCTGGATACCTCGATTTGTGATCTCCTGGTTTGACCTCGGCTAGTTATTGGACATTCTCCTCCAAGCATCCTCCTTTGGGACTCCCTGACGTTCATCAGTCTCCACCTTAAGCTGGTAATCTTTGCGCCCATTAAGTCCTGGGGGTAACCGAGTCTGGAGAGGCATAATCCGCGTCTCCTGCAAGCGGGGACTTGTCTATAGGCAGAAGAGGTGGAGATTGGGGATTATCAGCTTAAGACAGAAAGGTGTCCGGCACAGCCTAACAGCCATGTCTCCAGTGCCCTGACCAGCCATGGTTTCCAACATGTGCTGTAGTACATGAAGCAGTGGAATCACGTCGTTCATCCCGTAATCCTGCCGACTGACAAATAAAGTGGCTTCCTCAAAGGGCCTGAGCAAACGGCAGGTGTCACGTATGAGCTGCCACTGGTTGACATTGAAGTTACCCAGGGGAGTCCCCCTATCTGCTTGGATCATCAGGAAATCGGTGATGGCTTTTCTCTGTTCATATAATCGGTCCAACATGTGAAGGGTGGAATTCCAACGGGTGGAAACATCGCAAATCAGACTATGTTGGGGGATACCGTTCTGACGCTGTAGCTCAAGAAGGGTGTGTTTGGCGGTGTATGAGTGGCTGAAGTGCATGCAAAGTTTCCTTGAAGTTGTTAGGATGTCTTGTAGATGGGGGGAACACTTCAGAAACCGCTTGACAACCAGATTGAAGACGTGAGCCATGCAGGGGGCATGGGTCAGGCTTCCTTGGCGCAGCGCAGACAAAATGTTCTTCCCATTGTCGGTAACCATGATTCCCATTTTAAGTTTTCTTGGAGTAAGCCATGTTTGGATTTCCTGATGAATAAATTTAAGCAGTTCCTCCCCTGTGTGACTCCGTTCGCCAAGGCAAACCATGTGAAGCACTGCGTGACACCTCCGTGCCCTGCACACATGGTAGACTGGAGGGGCACTGAGACTTGAGCCTACAGTGGAGGGTGAGGAGATGGCGGAGGATGAGGAGGCCGAGTCGCACAGTGTCACAGGCCCAACGGGCAGGGAGTGCGGAGGCTGAAGCGGCGTAACCTGTCCAAGTTGCTGCTGCAAAGGGACCACATTCACCCAGTGGGCCGTAAACGACATGTACTGTCCCTGACCGTAGTTACAGCTCCAGACGTCGGCGCTGCCATGCACTTTGCTACACACCGACAGGCTCAAGGACTGGCCCACCTTCTGTTCAACAAAAGTGTGCAGCGCTGGTACTGCCTTCTTGGCAAAGAAATGATGGCTTGGGACTCTCCACCTCGGCTCGGCACAAGCCATCAGTTCTCTGAAAGGTGCAGAGTCCACCACCTGAAAAGGGAGCGACTGCAGCACCAGCAACTTGGACAGGAGCACATTCAGATTCTGCGCCGTAGGATGAGTGGGCGCATACTGCTGTCTCTTGGACATGGCTTCGCTGATGGATTGCTGGCAGGATGCATGACTTGGAGGAGGAGGAGGAGGAGCAGGAGCGACGGAGGATGGGTATGACGCACAGCTGCCTTCGGCTGAGGTGCTGGAGCCTTGGCTGGCAGAAATTGGGAGAGGCGTGCCACTCGGTGAGGAAGCAGTCTGGCCCACCTCTCCAGAGCCTAGGTTCTCCCAGGCCGCTTTATGGTGACACATCATATGTTGACGCAGGGCCGTGGTGCCAACATTTGGACCCTGGCCACGCTTCACCTTCTGCCTACATATCTTGCATGTGGCCATGTTACCCTCCTGCGGATGCTTCAGGAAAAACTGCCACACTGCCGAGTAGCTACTTTTCCCACCCCCTGGCCTCACTGATTCACTGCTGCTGTTGCCAACTACAGGAACCCCTGCTCCACTACCACCTGCACAGCAGGTGCTCTACCCCGGCCCCGGCCGGCTCCAGCCTTTGGAATTGTGCCCCCATGCTGACTGCTACCACCTTGCTGCCTCAGCTGCTGACTCCGGGGCAACCTGCGCCCCTCTTCTCCTGATGATGATGATGAAGCCCCTTCATCACCCGGCTCCCAAGTGCGATCGGCTTCATCATCATCATCATCACTGAGTTGTGGCTGTAGCTCCCTGATCTTATCAGTTTCAGTGTCTGGCGCAGGAGCTGGAAAGCTCCCAACACCCACATCACTCTCCACATCACTATTTCTGTGCGGAGCTAAAGAAGGCACCTCCATTTCATGGCTGGCCAGTAGCTGCTGGCTGTCCTCCAGATGATCGTCCTCCTCACTAAAAAGTGGAGCTGAACCCAAAGCATGGGATATGTCGCTGGGGGAGGGAACGGCGTAGGACAGAGTCAGTTGGAGGACAGGGACTGCTTTCGTGGCATGCCAACTCAGGGTTGTGTCTGAGAAACCGACTGACCCTAGACTGGGGCTCTCAGACGTAAGTCGAGATGATGTGGTTGTTGATGAGCGCGTCAACCAATCTACCACGGCAGATGCGTTACTGGTGGAGACCAGACCGCTAGCAGATACTGGCAGATTAGGTCTCTCAGCGTGACTCCTGCTGCTACTGGCCCCCAGTCTGCTGCGACCTCTGCCTGTGGAATCTTGGCCTCTGCCACTCCTCTTTTCACTTCCAGGCACTTGTCTGCCCGACATAGTCTAACTGGCGTGGTAGTAGGTGATATTTTAAGAACCCCCAGGCAGCAGTGGGTCTATATGAAACAGAATATAATGCAAACCAAAAGTGAGCAGTAACACTCAGCCTCCAACAGGCCTGCTTAGTGTAAATAAGAGAGCTGCTTAGTTTAAATAAAGAGGGGTATGGTATGTTACAGAATGGGATGCCCCAACAGCAGAGCACCTGGGAGCAGTAGTACTATGCACAGCAAAAGTGTCTTTATCAGGCCAAATTACATTTAGAATAAGTGCAAAGGGTTATAGTAAATAGAGGCTGGTGTAGTCACAGAATGGGATGCCCCAACAGCAGAGCACCTGGGAGCAGTAGTACGATGCACAGCAAAAGTGTCTTCATCAGGCCAAATTACTTTTAGAATAAGTGCAAAGGGTTATAGTAAATAGAGGCTGGTGTAGTCACAGAATGGGATGCCCCAACAGCAGAGCACCTGAGAGCAGTAGTACTATGCACAGCAAAAGTGTTTTTATCAGGCCAAATTACTTTTAGAATAAGTGCAAAGGGTTATAGTAAATAGAGGCTGGTGTAGTCACAGAATGGGATGCCCCAACAGCAGTGCACCTGGGAGCAGTAGTACTATGCACAGCAAAAGTGTCTTTATCAGGCCAAATTACATTTAGAATAAGTGCAAAGGGTTATAGGAAATAGAGGCTGGTGTAGTCCCAGAATGGGATGTCCCAACAGTAGAGCACCTGGGAGCAGCAGTACTATGCACAGCAAAAGTGTCTTTATCAGGCCAAATTACTTTTAGAATAAGTGCAAAGGGTTATAGTAAATAGAGGCTGGTGTAGTCACAGAATGGGATGCCCCAACAGCAGAGCACCTGGGAGCAGTAGTACTATGCACAGCAAAAGTGTCTTTATCAGGCCAAATTACTTTTAGAATAAGTGCAAAGGGTTATAGTAAATAGAGGCTGGTGTAGTCACAGAATGGGATGCCCCAACAGCAGAGCACCTGAGAGCAGTAGTACTATGCACAGCAAAAGTGTTTTTATCAGGCCAAATTACTTTTAGAATAAGTGCAAAGGGTTATAGTAAATAGAGGCTGGTGTAGTCACAGAATGGGATGCCCCAACAGCAGTGCACCTGGGAGCAGTAGTACTATGCACAGCAAAAGTGTCTTTATCAGGCCAAATTACATTTAGAATAAGTGCAAAGGGTTATAGTAAATAGAGGCTGGTGTAGTCACAGAATGGGATGCCCCAACAGCAGAGCACCTGGGAGCAGTAGTACGATGCACAGCAAAAGTGTCTTCATCAGGCCAAATTACTTTTAGAATAAGTGCAAAGGGTTATAGTAAATAGAGGCTGGTGTAGTCACAGAATGGGATGCCCCAACAGCAGAGCACCTGAGAGCAGTAGTACTATGCACAGCAAAAGTGTTTTTATCAGGCCAAATTACTTTTAGAATAAGTGCAAAGGGTTATAGTAAATAGAGGCTGGTGTAGTCACAGAATGGGATGCCCCAACAGCAGTGCACCTGGGAGCAGTAGTACTATGCACAGCAAAAGTGTCTTTATCAGGCCAAATTACATTTAGAATAAGTGCAAAGGGTTATAGGAAATAGAGGCTGGTGTAGTCCCAGAATGGGATGTCCCAACAGTAGAGCACCTGGGAGCAGCAGTACTATGCACAGCAAAAGTGTCTTTATCAGGCCAAATTACTTTTAGAATAAGTGCAAAGGGTTATAGTAAATAGAGGCTGGTGTAGTCACAGAATGGGATGCCCCAACAGCAGAGCACCTGGGAGCAGTAGTACTATGCACAGCAAAAGTGTCTTTATCAGGCCAAATTACTTTTAGAATAAGTGCAAAGGGTTATAGTAAATAGAGGCTGGTGTAGTCACAGAATGGGATGCCCCAACAGCAGAGCACCTGGGAGCAGTAGTACTATGCACAGCAAAAGTGTCTTTATCAGGCCAAATTACTTTTAGAGTAAGTGCAAAGGGTTATAGTAAATAGAGGCTGGTGTAGTCACAGAATGGGATGCCCCAACAGCAGAGCACCTGGGAGCAGTAGTACTATGCACAGCAAAAGTGTCTTTATCAGGCCAAATTACTTTTAGAATAAGTGCAAAGGGTTATAGTAAATAGAGGCTGCTGTAGTCACAGAATGGGATGCCCCAACAGCAGAGCACCTGGGAGCAGTACTACTATGCACAGCAAAAGTGTCTTTATCAGGCCAAATTACTTTTAGAATAAGTGCAAAGGGTTATAGTAAATAGAGGCTGGTGTAGTCACAGAATGGGATGCCCCAACAGCAGTGCACCTGGGAGCAGTAGTACTATGCAAAGCAAAAGTGTCTTTATCAGGCCAAATTACTTTTAGAATAAGTGCAAAGGGTTATAGTAAATAGAGGCTGGTGTAGTCACAGAATGGGATGCCCCAACAGCAGTGCACCTGGGAGCAGTAGTACTATGCAAAGCAAAAGTGTCTTTATCAGGCCAAATTACTTTTAGAATAAGTGCAAAGGGTTATAGTAAATAGAGGCTGCTGTAGTCACAGAATGGGATGCCCCAACAGCAGTGCACCTGGGAGCAGTAGTACTATGCAAAGCAAAAGTGTCTTTATCGGGCCAAATTACATTTAGAATAAGTGCAAAGGGTTATAGTAAATAGATGCTGGTGTAGTCACAGAATGGGATGCCCCAACATCAGAGCACCTGGGAGCAGTAGTACTATGCACAGCAAAAGTGTCTTTATCAGGCCAAATTACTTTTAGAATAAGTGCAAAGGGTTATAGTAAATAGAGGATGGTGAAGCCACAGAATGGGATGCCCCAACAGCAGAGCACCTGGGAGCAGTAGTACTATGCACAGCAAAAGTGTCTTTATCAGGCCAAATTACTTTTAGAATAAGTGCAAAGGGTTATAGTAAATAGAGGCTGGTGTAGTCACAGATTGGGATGCCCCAACAGCAGTGCACCTGGGAGCAGTAGTACTATGCACAGCAAAAGTGTCTTTATCAGGCCAAATTACTTTTAGAATAAGTGCAAAGGGTTATAGTAAATAGAGGCTGGTGTAGTCACAGAATGGGATGCCCCAACAGCAGTGCACCTGGGAGCAGTAGTACTATGCAAAGCAAAAGTGTCTTTATCGGGCCAAATTACTTTTAGAATAAGTGCAAAGGGTTATAGTAAATAAATGCTGGTGTAGTCACAGAATGGGATGCCCCAACAGCAGAGCACCTGGGAGCAGTAGTACTATGCACAGCAAAAGTGTCTTTATCAGGCCAAGTAACTTTTAGAATAAGTGCAAAGGGTTATAGTAAATAGAGGCTGCTGTAGTCACAGAATGGGATGCCCCAACAGCAGAGCACCTGGGAGCAGTACTACTATGCACAGCAAAAGTGTCTTTATCAGGCCAAATTACTTTTAGAATAAGTGCAAAGGGTTATAGGAAATAGAGGCTGGTGTAGTCACAGAATGGGATGCCCCAACAGCAGTGCACCTGGGAGCAGTAGTACTATGCAAAGCAAAAGTGTCTTTATCAGGCCAAATTACTTTTAGAATAAGTGCAAAGGGTTATAGTAAATAGAGGCTGCTGTAGTCACAGAATGGGATGCCCCAACAGCAGAGCACCTGGGAGCAGTAGTACTATGCACAGCAAAAGTGTCTTTATCAGGCCAAATTACTTTTAGAATAAGTGCAAAGGGTTATAGTAAATAGAGGCTGGTGTAGTCACAGAATGGGATGCCCCAACAGCAGAGCACCTGGGAGCAGTAGTACTATGCACAGCAAAAGTGTCTTTATCAGGCCAAATTACTTTTAGAGTAAGTGCAAAGGGTTATAGTAAATAGATGCTGGTGTAGTCACAGAATGGGATGCCCCAACAGCAGAGCACCTGGGAGCAGTAGTACTATGCACAGCAAAAGTGTCTTTATCAGGCCAAATTACTTTTAGAATAAGTGCAAAGGGTTATAGTAAATAGAGGCTGGTGTAGTCACAGATTGGGATGCCCCAACAGCAGTGCACCTGGGAGCAGTAGTACTATGCACAGCAAAAGTGTCTTTATCAGGCCAAATTACTTTTAGAATAAGTGCAAAGGGTTATAGTAAATAGAGGCTGGTGTAGTCACAGAATGGGATGCCCCAACAGCAGTGCACCTGGGAGCAGTAGTACTATGCAAAGCAAAAGTGTCTTTATCAGGCCAAATTACTTTTAGAATAAGTGCAAAGGGTTATAGTAAATAGAGGCTGGTGTAGTTACAGAATGGGATGCCCCAACAGCAGAACACCTGGGAGCAGTAGTACTATGCAAAGCAACAGTGGTTAACCAGGGTGAAACAGCTAACAAAGCCAGTGACCCAGGCAGTAACACTCAGGCTGCATGAAAACAAAAAAAATTCCCTGTCACTGCATCCGTTTTTTTCCTACCTTTCCCTGCTTCTCCCTGACTTCCTGCCTGTCTCCTGCCTGTCTTCTGGCTGTCTACTGGCTGTCCCTAACTCTCTACCTATCTCTCCCTGAATACAGTCTGCAGTGTCCTCCTGAGTCCTGGCTCTCACGAATGCAATAGACAAATGCGCAAAAGCAAGATGGCCGCCGTCTTATATAGCGCTGTGACGTCACCGGGCTTGCTGGCTGCTGATAGGCTGCATGTGACTGTCCCAGCATACACTGCCACAGCTTACATGTCTGGACATGTCACATAGACCATCCTAGAATGCCTGTCATTGAAATGAATGGATTTTAGAAAAAAACTTCACTCGATCGAATCGCGGGGAAATTCGGATTCGATCCGAATCGAATTTGTCATGAAATTCGGATCGAATCTGGGTTCGTCCGGATCGATTCGCTCATCCCTAGTTTCTATGTTTGGATTTGAACTCCTGTTATAGGTTCCTGTGTGGTTGCTGTTCAGATGTTACCATACTCTATTATGGATGAATAAAGAGGAACCCTTCTGTGTTTTTCATCAGCTTATGCCTAAATCCTTTAAGTAAATTGTGAGTAAGAGAAACAATCCTAATCCATAACCTGCCCCTCATCAAACGAGAGTCTGCTTCCTGGTCACACTACAACTCACCATGGTCATGTCTGTTACTTTTTTTAGCTAACTGTCATGGCCCATGACGTATGTTTTATTTTACCCAGGGATAAATGCCTGATATAATGTTTATTTACATAGGCTGAGCAGTGTGCCTTTAATTCCCTTCCTGGCTCCCTTAGTCTTGCTGATGTGCAAGTAGCTCCTCACTTCTTCCTCTTTCCCTCAGCCATTTCTAGTTTAGCATCCAAGCAGTACACACCTGCTGCTCCCTCCTGCAGTCTCAATTCTTGCTGTAAGAAGTGTTTATTTCAAGATTCTGTACCGAAATACAACGTTTGAAAAATATCTACGTATGCCCATGACCAGCCGAGTAAGCTATCTGCCAAGCCTTATGAAGTAAGAACACATCCGTCATAGACACACACAGACAAGGTGAAGATGCCTTCAGGATACACATTACTGCCATCTGGTGAGTCAGAATACTCACCTTTATTTATTTTTTTAATTAAATTTGAAATCTCCTTTGAGTACCTTTTTTTTCATTCGGACCCTCCTGTATGTTATAAACTTCCAGCAAGAACCAAGTATAATATGAATCTTTGACTGAAGCCGTACTGGGGGATGGAAGAGAAAGCAAGATAGGAGAATGATCATTTTATTGTAGCACTGAAAGATAGTTGTGTGTCTGTACTGAAATCTCCAGATAAAATGATTAAGCATGCCACGCCATTACTCACAGGAGTCATTATTAATTCACAAACCTACTTTGTTATGCATTCCAGAATGGCTGTTTTGAATACTTAGATAAATAGCATGCAATAAATATTTTATTATGCGATATGATTGTTGTGTAACTGTATTAAAAGTATTTGTGTTGCTTACTAAAGTATAGCCTGTAATAAAAGAGATTTAAGGATATTTCCATATTATTTTAGGCCACCACTTCCTGTCACCAAGCTGCTGCTATTTTTGTATTGAATAGGTCAAGTCAAATTTAAAGTATTTTATATTGTTTATATGGCTGCAATTTTATTTTATTAAAATTGGGTCCAAAATTCCAAATTGGGGTCTGAAACAAATCCAAAACTTAAAAAATTTGATTTGGACAGTTCTGATAATTGTAAACAAAGGGGGTTTAAGGTGCGCTTTAGGGATTAGTGTGCAAGCTGCTGCCTATAATGAGGGGTCATGCCTCATTCCATTGTATACGAAAGAAAAACAAAAAAGTCCTGGTAACAGTGAGTGCTAAATTCCCTGGAACCAGAAAAATCAGTTTAGGTGCGCTTTAAAATGTTAGAGGCATTTATGCAGCCAGAGACACATTAATTGTGACTGGTTGTTGGTCAAATGCTTCTAATTTTGACAGTGGTAATTTATGTTGTGTGGTTTTATTCATACAGCTGCTGGATATTTAACCCAAATACATGAAACATAAAAGGTTACAATGGATGATGGATTTATTGAAAGACACTCACCGCCATGGCCCGGGGGTGCGCCGACCTACCCAGGGTCCTTGAGGATCTATCGCCTGTGTGATTATCTGCAGGGAATCTGGATCCTTTGATGGACTGGTTGCGGTGGCTTGTAGAGGTCCGGACCCTAATTCCGTTTAGGTCCTCTTGATGTATGTATGGTGCTTAAATAAGTATGGAGGACTATTTGTCTGTCCTCAAAATTGTTTAATATTTAATAGTAAAAAACAAAAGGGGAAACGCAAAAATAAAATTAAAATTAGAATTAAAAAGGGGAAAAAAATTGGAAAGTATGGTATAGGGGTAAAAACATGCAGTGCGGGGGAGCGCTGCATATATTGTCTGTCCTCAACGTCCTGGTGTTTGCACAGGAGTCCAATCTTAATGACAGGCTGCGTCTTTTGCTGCTGCCTGAGAGAGCGAAGTTTCCAAAGTTTTCCAGGTAAAAATCCAAAAGGCACAAGTGGCCTGATGCAGAGCCTCCCCAGAACTGACCTTATTTTGTTCCGTTTTTCCTATGGCCCGTTTTGCTTACATTTGTCCCAGGGTTCAAATGTGATGCAGAGCCGCGGTCGGGCAAGCTCCGTTAATGCTCCGTGTATGTGTCTTCAATCGGGAAGTGTTTTTTCCCTTCACGGGTGCATTCTGTATGGTTGTGGGTTCCGTTGCCGTTCACACGTACGATCCGTTTTTTGGTCCTTTTTCTTGCGTTTCCCAACGTAGCTTCTTGCAATTTGTTTCCGTTTTCACCCCGATTCCGACTGTTTTTCCGTGTATACTTACATTTCCATGGTTTTCCTGTTGTCAATCTGTGTCCACGCAAGCGCCCATCCCTAGTCCTCCCTCATGCTTTCACCATACAACAAACTGACACTTTAAGCAACACCCAAACTTACCTTAAAATAATATCCTTCTTCTTCCTCCTCCTCCTCCCTGTGTTTAATGCATACCTTAATCTGTTCTTCTTTTTCTTCTTCCCTTTGTTTAATGCATACCTTAATCTGTTCTTCTTTTTCTTCTTCCCTTTGTTTAATGCATACCTTAATCTGTTCTCCTTCTTCTTTTTCTTCTTCTCCTTCTTCTTCCTATTCCTTGTCCCATATACGTACCTTTTGGGACATGTAATTTTATGATTATGTTGTGAGACTGTACAGTGCCTGGAAAGAGAACACACCTGGAAACTGAACCTTTTTGTATTAACCTCGTAAAAACTTTTTTTAATCTAAAAAAATTTAAAACAAAGAGCATCCGGATCCTCATTCTTCTTGCTGGCCTTTTCTTTGATCTGTGAATGAAAAACATCATCAGTTTGGCCTTGTAAGTATGTTGTGCTTATCTAGGGGTTTTTTTTGGTGCATTTTTAGGGTTATTTTATGCCTAAGTTATTTCCTTAATGTTTCTTGGACCATGTTTTTTTTTTTTTTTGGGGGGGGGGGGCATGCTTTGAAACTGCATTTTTGATATATCTACATAACTTACAAGGCTTGTGGCCAACATGGTGTCTGGGTCGCAGCCTCCTCCCTTCTTCCTCCATTTGTTGCTTCTGTGAAGCTGTTGGGATCATAAACACAAGGATATTATTGTCTGTTTGTGGCTCCTGAATGTCAGATTAGGTTAGGCTTCTATGCATCAAATCACTCACCTTCCCCAAGCACCTCTTCTTCTTGTCCAGCTTCATGGACTATCCCTTGTGATGGGCCTGCGACGTCAGAATCTACAAATAACAATAGTGAACATTAGTATATGTCCTAATTGCATGTATCAGGGCATATGTAAGTTTTATAGTCTTACCGGAGTCAGGTTGTTGCTCATTCAGGATAGACTCCCTGCCGTGCAATTCCACCCCCCCCCCCGCGCATACTGAGGTCTACCGGCTCATCAAATTCACTGGCAGAGGAGGGGGTGGGCATTGGCACTGGCGGTGTACCACCTATACCTTCACCAGTTTCTCCCAACACTGGGCTGCGGGCTCCTCTCCGGGTGGGGCGGCAACGCATATTCCATTCATGTGCTGCAATATAAACACAATCATAAAAACAGGCCCAGGCAAGGCCAGTGTGATTAGTGCATGTCAAGTAGCAAGACTGGAAAGTGTTTGGCAAAGTACCGCCTCACCCGGGGCCTATGCCTCCTCTTCATATCAGACCAGTGTTGGGGGATCTGTGTGAAGGTATAGGTGGTTCCCGAAATCCGGGCAATTGCGTCCACCACCGCCACTGCCAACGTCCTTTTCTCAAAATCGCACGGCAGGAAATCGTACCGGTTCCTCAGCATCATCTGTTTGCCAAAAACACAATGGTACAGCATTAGTCACACAAATACACACCACCAAGGGTAAGCGTAGGACCAAAACAACTAGCCCACCCAGGCCAACCACCCCTCCATCTGGCCACTCTGTCTCCTCAAGTACCACAACCACAGAGTCAACAGAGAGCTCCACAGGTGACAGCTCGACAGGCACCCAGCCATTATCACCTAGCATCCCCCACACTCCATCACAGTCACCCATCAGCCCAAGAAACCTAAACTACTCCCCAGACAGCCAGCCATCAATGTCGTCTGTTGTTGGGGACACCACACACCCATGTGGACTTACAGCCCGTTTCTGTGATGTTCAAAGCATGGCTGTAGCCGCTGGTGTTTGTGAGCACTATGATGCCCTATTTGGGCGTTATTCCAAATCCACAACCAAGCAGGCCAAGCAGGAGCTTTGGGATAAGATTTGCCAGCAAGTGAATAGTGTTGGTTCTGTGAGGAGGGATGTTGAGCAAATTAAGCGAAAATTTGGGGACCTAAAATATTATGGGAAAAAAAAAATGGACATACGCCGCCAGCAGAGGTAAATGACATTTAGAGTGGAAATGCATGTATAGGCTGCTTTGTAACTAGATGTAACACTTATTAGGTGTGCTTTAATCTTCACCAGTATGTAGACAGGGGGTGGTCTCCCAATGAAAATCAGCCTAACACCAGCGGAAGAACATGTGTTTAACTATATTCACCCAGCAACACTTCATGGCCTGCAAGGGGGCCTAGACACAGACATGAATGTGAGGTCCGGAGGTGAGTATATGTTTACCTTGATACTTTTTAATGGGGACCCAAACAGTTGGATACACCTTACTACACACTGGTGTTTGAAAAAACACTAAAAGTACATTTTCTTGTCCAAGAACGTACTCAAGACACAACACTAGGCCAAGCTACCCCTGCATTGTCCGGAGGAGCACGCAACAACAGCCTTGTGTCCACACAAACCAACCTGAGTTTACGGATGAGGTATGTCAATGCTCCACTGTGTAGAATTATTAAATAGAACTTGCATACATTTAATGTAAAAAAGGTGTCTCACTACCTGCTACCTTTCTTTGCAGACCCTAACCAGTCCACCCATTATCGAAGTAATTCGTGATTTGGAGGAGGAGGACCCAATTCTGCTGCAGCCAAGCCAACCTGAACCAGTGGGAGAACATCATACCCAACAGGCCCAGCAAGTGCAGCCCCTGGTCTCCAATAACCCAACCTCTGTGGAAGAAACCTCTTCTGCGGTGGACATTGTCCACACGACAGACTCTGCGCCAACCCAGCCACCAGCAGCCACTCAATCTGTAGCAGACCCACCCACCCGTGGCAGAGGCGAAACACATCCACGTCGCCATATCAGCCAGAGGAGACAGCTACAGATAATGGAGGAAGCATGGCACCAGGAGAATCTTGAATTTTCGAACACACAGAGGTTTAATGAGACAGTGTGTACCCAAATTACCTCTATGTCCCAGCAAATAGAGGGTTTAAATCAAAATGTCTCAGGGCTGCTTGCAGAAACCAGACAACTAAACAGGCATACGGGTGAAATGGTCCAACAACTAATGAATCAGAGCCTTGCTCATATTGCCTCAAACATGCACACACCCCATAAATCAACTTCAACCTCCTACCCTACATACCACTGAATGCTTGTGTTGATAATACCATTTTGTGAATACTCACCTGTAAAATGGGTATTATAAGTATGTCACACACCCCGCTTCAAGAAATTCATAACGTGTGGGTAATACTGACCTGTAGATGGCGATATGCAGAGATGCAAGGAAAAAAGAGAGCCCCTCCCGGTCCATAAATACCTGGGACCTCCCACTCATTACCCAGTATAAAGACAGCAGTAAGGTAAGGGACCAGGAAGAGCCCAACACAAATCATAACAACGCAAAGTTCACCATATATAGGATCCAGAATACAAAAGGGCAGGGTGAAGCGGGGTGTGTGACATACTTATAATACCCATTTTACAGGTGAGTATTCACAAAATGGTATTATTCTAAGTATGTCACACACCCCGCTTCAAGAAATTCATAACGTGTGGGACATCCAAAAGCAGTGTCCATAAAGGGCGGGGATCCAAAACAAGGCAACAAGGCACAACTTAAAGTGGACCAACACCCAGGGGTGATCGGCCCGGAAATCTATAAGATTCCCGGGCCGATCACCTCCCACCCCGCGGGACATCCGAGATCGGGTGAAACCCCCAGAAACCCCAAAAAGACCTTACCTGATCCGCCGCCGCCTCCCGCGCGCCCCTCCAGACGTGTGCGCGCCCGCACCGGCCCTCTGTGAATGGCCGGCGCGGGCGCGCGGGCGCCGAGAGTGACGCGCGGGAGGCTGCGGCGGCGGAAGCGGCTTGTACGTTCCTGTCCCCCGCCTGGACGTTGGCGGGGATTGGCTGCGGCGTTCACGTGGGAGCGGGGAGAGGTGAGTTTTTTGGGGTTTCTGGGGGGTTTCACACAGCAGGGCACCCCCGATCGGGGTGCCCCACCGAAGTGGACCAAAACCCAGGATAGTCAAAATCCTGGGTGTTGGTCCACTTTAAACCACTGCAGCTTGCAGAACTTTGCGGCCAAACACAGCATCCGCTAAGGCCCGAACATCAACCTTGTAAAGCTTGGAAAAAGTGTGAACAGAAGACCAAGTAGCAGCCTTACAAACTTGCTCAACAGAGGCCTGGTGCTGGAAAGCCCAGGACGCCCCAACCGCACAAGTAGAATGAGCAGTAACACAAAAAGGGGGTACCTTCCCCTTGGCAGAATAGGCCCCAACAATGGTCTGACGGATCCATTTACGAATGGAAGACTTGGCAGGCACCAAGCCTTTTCTGGGCCCGGAGGGCACCACAAAAAAGGCATCCGTCTTACGAAAGGAAGACGTTACCTCCAAATAATACTTCACAACGCGAACCACATCCAAAGAATGCAGGGCCCTCTCCTTGTCATTGCTGGGATTAGGACACAGAGAGGGCAGAACAATGTCTTGGTTTAGGTGAAAGGCAGAAACAACCTTAAGAAGGTAATCGGGCTTGAAATGAAAAACCACCTTGTCCTGATGCCTCTCAAAGTACGGGGCTTGAATGGACTAAGCCGCCAACTCAGAGACACGCCGAACCGAAGTGATGGCTACCAAAAAGGCCACCTTCTGTGTAAGTGAAGACAAGGCAATATCATTCAAGGGCTCAAAAGGAGAATCCTGAAGAGCAGAAAGAACCAAATTCAAATCCCAAACAGGGAGCAAAGGCTTTCTAGGAGGCCGCACGTGCGTAACTCCCTGGAAAAAAGTCTTAACCAAAGGATGTAGAGCAAAGGACCTTTGAAAGAACACTGCCAGGGCAGAAACCTGCCCCTTCAGAGTACTAAGCTGGAGCCCCAGGTCCAGACCATGTTGAAGAAACTCCAGAATTCTGGAAATGGAAAATTCCCTACAAGGCAACGCCTGATCTCACACCAATCAATATAAGACCTCCAAGTCCTATAGTAGATATTAGAGGAAGACCGCTTCCTAGCACTAATGAGAGTTCGAATCACAGCATCGGAAAGACCTTCCTCCTTCAAGATGGAGGTTTCAGCAGTCACGCCGTCAAAGCCAGCGTTGGTAAATTGGGATAACGTAGTTGACCCTGGGTGAGCAGATCCGGCAGCAGGGGCAGAACGAACTGATCCTCTGCTAACTTTACCACATCTGCGCACCAAACCTGTCTTGGCCACCTTGGAGCCACCAGAATTGCTGACGCGCCCTCCAGGGCCAGCTTGCGCACCACTCTGGCCACCAAGGGGAACGGAGGGAACAGATACAGAAACCCCATATCCCTCCAGTTCAGAGACATGGCATCCACTGCGAGAGACAGTGGATCCCTTGAGAGAGACACAAATGTCGGAAGTTTGTGATTGTGACGAGAGGCAAAGAGGTCCACCACCGGGGACCCCCACCTGAGACAAATCAAGGGAAACACTTTGGGGCTGAGAGACCATTTACCCCGGCGAGCTGAGAGCCTGCTCAGAAAGTCTGCCTCCGTGTTCTCCGCTCCCGGAATGTAAACTGCTGAAATGCACGGGACATGGCTCTCCGCCCAGGCCAGAATCAGACACTTCCTTGAGGGCACTCCTGCTGCGAGTCCCTCCCTGGTGATTGATGTAGGCGACCGCCGTCCGATTGTCTGACCAGACCTGAACCGGCAATCCCTGCAACTGATGAGTCAAGCGAAACAGAACCATCCTGATGGCTCTTAATTCCAGAACATTGATGGGCTCGTGAGCCTCCTGAGGCCCCCGCAGTCCCTGAAACTGACGATCCTTCCAGAACCCCCCCATCCTGATAGACTGGCATCCGTGGTGACCGTCTCCCAACAAGGAGCCAGAAAGGATCTGCCCCTCAACAGATTGATTGGATCCAGCCACCACTGAAGGGAGCGCCGAACCCGGGGGGTCATCAGGAAGGATTGATCCAATGACAGTGGCGACCCGTCCCAGGCCGCCAACAGATGGAGCTGGAGCGTCCTTGTGTGAAACTGAGCAAAGGGAACCGCCTCGAAGGAGGCCACCATCAATCCCACCAGCCTCATCCCCAGTCTGATGGCCGGACGAGAGATGGACATAAGGAGTCGAACCAACTCCTGAATCAAGAGAACCTTGGACTGAGGAAGAAACACCCTGGCCTGTGAAGTATCCAGGGACATTCCCAGAAAAGACACTAACCTGGACGGAGAAAGGGAGGACTTGGGGTAGTTGATCACCCACCCGAATCTCTCCAGAGTGGACACCACAGTTCTGGTGTCCAATTCCGCTTGGCTGAAGGAAGATGCCATAATGAGAAGATCGTCCAGATAAGGGACAATGTGAATACCCTGGGCTCTGAGGAGAGCCATCACCCCGGCCAGCACCTTGGTGAAAACCCTTGGAGCCGAGGTAAGACCGAAAGGAAGTGCCACAAACTGAAAATGCCGATCCTCCACCACGAACCTGAGAAATCTCTGGTGCGCTGGAAAAATCGGAACATGCAGATAGGCGTCCTTGATGTCTACGGACGTCAGAAAGTCCCCCTGACGAAGAGAATGGATAGCTGAATGCAGCGTTTCCATGCGAAATTTCCGCGGACGGACGAACCTGTTGAGGATCTTCAGATCCAGAATGGGTCGAACCGAGCCGTCCTTCTTGGGCACCGTGAACAGATTGGAATAAAAGCCCCGACCCCTGTCTGAGGGGGGCACTGGGCAAATGACTGTCATATCCAGCAGACTCTTTACTGCCGCCTGGAGCTCCTGCGCGGCCAGAGGGTCCGAAGGCACCCGAGACCTGAAGAATCTGGGAGGGGGCCGGAGCTCGAACTCCAGCTTGTAGCCGGAAGTCACCACTTCCCGGATCCATCTGTCCGAGACCTCCCGGTCCCAGACTTGGGAGAAGTGTTGCAGCCGTCCCCCCACCCACAGGGGTGAGGGTGCCCCCTCATTGCTGAGCTGGCTTGGCAGCGGGTTTGGGCTTAGAGCCCCAGCTGTATCCTGGACAGGCACGTCCTCTGCCCCTGTTCCAGGAATCTCCTCTGGCTGCGGGGAAAGCAAATCCTCTGCCAGCTCTAGCCCTACGAAAGGAAGGAGCAAAGAAACCCGCCCCCCGAAAGGGACGACGCTGTTTTTTGCATTGAGGTAACTTACCGCCTTTGGCAACTGAATCCAATTTCTCCCCAAAAAGCCGTAATCCCACAAAGGGAAGAGCGGTCAGCGACTTTTTTGACACAAAATCAGCCGCCCACTGGCGCAACCAGACTGAACGCCGAATAGTCACCAATAGAGCCGACGTTCTGCCACACATAATCAGTGTGTCATCCAAGGCGGCTAGTACAAATGACAAAAACAATTCACACCTTTTAACCCTTTAAACGCCAGCTACGTAAAATTCACGTAGCTGCCTCTCCTGTCATTAAACGCCAGCTACGTAAATTTTACGTACCTGGCTTTCCCCCCTGCTAACTGGCAAAAAAAAAAAAAAAGACACTCACCTGACCCCTCGTTTGATTCGGCCGGGTCTCCCCTTTATGATGGTGTGCTCCGATCGTCCGTGGGACCTCCTCCGTCTGCAGGGGAGGGCCCGGAATAGGGTGCCCCCCCCATTTTAGCTGCCACTGGCTTTCCTGTAAAAAAATAAAAAAAATAAAAATGACATTTACCTACCTGCATGTGCGCTGGCTCCCGTCGACCCTCCTCTTCACCTGGGGGGCCTCCGATCCCCCCCCAGGGCTTGCCGATCTTCAGGAGAGAGCCTGGGAGGCTCTCTCCTCTCTCCTTCTCGATGGCGGCCGCCATCTTGCCGCTAAGCCACGCCCCTTTTGGGGGCGGGGCTATGACGCTATCCCGGTCCCGATCACTGGCTTCAGCTGTTTCAGCTGTCAGATGCCGGTGATCGGCGACCTGGAAGGAGGTGGCAGGAGATCCTCTGATCTCCTGCCCCCCCTTCTCTGGATGCCGATCACCGGCATCTGTCATCAGAGCGGCGAGGGACAAGAGCTTGCAATCGGAGGTAAGTACAGTAAAAAAATTTTTTTTTTTTTTTTAATAAAATCATTTTGTGTGTGTGTTTTTTTTGTTACAGTTAACCCTTTGTGAGCTGGTAAGGGGTCTATCAGACCCCTGTACCAGCTCACAAGGCTCTGGGTCTGGCAAGTCACCTGCGGGCTAGCGGGTGACTTGCCATTAACCCCCAGCCCCCCATTACCTGCCTCCCCAAAGGCCAGGGGGGGGCAGAAGGGCCCGGGCCACTATGGCTATGTGGGCCTGTTCTACAAGCCCCCATAGCTGGCCCGGGTCGGTAACGCTGGGTAGGGGGGACCCTACGTCATTTTTTTTTTGGATTTTTAAGGGTTTTTAACCCTTAAAATTCCAAAAAAAAGGGGTCCCCCACCCTGGGAGGGGGGACCCTATGTCAATTTTTTTTTTAATTAACCCCTTATGTCCTGTCACCCAGCTGGTAATAAATGCTTCCAGCATTTTGTGGTGTGGTGTGTTTTTTTTTTTTACATTTTAAGTGGACCAACACCCAGGATTTTGACTTTCCTAGGTATTGGTCCTTTCCCCTGGGGCATCCCGATTGGGGATGCCCTGCTGCGTGAAACCCCCCCGATCACCCACAATAACTCACCTTACCCGGGTCCTACGGCGCATGCGCGGCCGCTTGTCCAATCAGCGCGCTCAGAGCGGCTGAGTTATGGACGTCTAAGAGACATCTAAGCTCAGCCGCTCTGAGCGCGCTGGCAGCCGCATCCCCCACTTCCCTCTAACAGGGAGCGTGCCCGCGTCGGCCATTCATAAATAGCCGGCCTGGGCACGCGTCCTGCTAGAGGGATAGCAGGGATGCGGCCCGCGCATGCGCTGTAGGACCGGATTCAAGTAAGTGGTAGCAGGTGTTCCGGGGGGATCCCGATTTTGGATGCCCCAGGGGGAGGGAATAGAACGGTCCAGGAATCTTATAGATTCCGGGGCCGATCAGCCCTGGGTGTTTGTCCACTTTAACCCATTGTGAACTTGTAAGGAGTCCATGAGACCCCTGTACCAGTTCACAAGGCTCGAGGGCTGTCAAGTGACCTGCGGCTAGCGGGTGACTTGCCATTAACCCCGGCCCCCCATTACCTGCCTCCCCGAAGCCCAGGGGGGGCAGAAGGGCCCGGGCTGATTTAGGCGGTGCTGGCTTGTACTTGGCAGGGCGGGGGGCCACCAAAGCTGGCCCCAGCGCCCTGTTCTACAATCCCTGCATAGCTGATCCCCGGGCTGGTTATGCTGGGTAGGGGGGACCCCATGTCATTTTTATGGGAATTATTAAAATAAAAAAAATGGGGGTTACCTCCCCCCCAGGAAGGGGAACCCCACACCGATTTTTTTTCTTGATTTAACCCTTTATAGTGTGGATTGTAGTTGTATTTTATTTTTACATGTTATAAAATGTTTTTTCAGTTTGGGGTTGTCTTCTGAACAGTAACAGGGGGCTACCGATACATATGTGGTACCGTTGTAATCGGAAGAAATGGGGCTTTCACATGCAATATGGTTTTCTTTAATAAAACAAATGTTTTATTTGAAATAAAGGAGATAATTTTCTAAAAAAAAAAAATTTTTATTGTGTTTTGTTTAATGTACTCAAAAATATTAAAAAAAAACAGTAAAAAAATTACAAACAAGACATTTCATGTTAAAGCCTAAACTCTGCCGCAAAAAAAAATATATGATTTTCCTGGAAATTCCTGCAAAAATCACAGTTAAGCATAGCGCAAAATGGTGAAAAATGACCTGTCAAGAGAGGGTGACAAAGCCTAAAGTAGGCTGGCAGTTAAAAGGGTTAGTAGTACCTATGCATGTTGGGTATCGTTCTGCTCGGGGGATTTTGCGCTTTCAGATTTAGCTTGTTTTTTTTTGTTTGCATATTGATATTTTAGGAAAACTCATTTTTTATTCTGCTTTATTATACATTTTTTAAGGAAACCCTGTGCGACCAACGAATTCTTTGAGGGATTACTTCCAGAAAGATGGGCTCACTACAACATGCTGGGTATGCTTAGAAAGCTTATCATGTGTACTTTCAGAAAATATATGGTTTGTGGTGGGTATTCCAAATGTAAAGGGTTGTTTTGGTAGAAAAAGCGCAAGGTGCCACTTTGTCTGCAGAGCTGAAATTTTCAAGCAAAATTACCGTCTCCCCAAGCTTTACTTTGGGGTGTTTGGCAACTCTTCCCTTGACAGTAGCTATGCATGTTGGGTATCGTTCTGTTCGGGGGATGTTGCTTTTTTAGATTAACTTGTTTTTTCTTGTTTGCTTATAGTTTTCTTTAGAAAAATGTGGCTTTGATTCTGCTTTTTATCCTTTTTTAGGGAAGTTCTGTGTAACCAAAGAATACATTGAGGGAGAACTTCCAGAAAACTGTGGCAACATCAACAAGCCTGGTATGCCTAAAAAGCTTGAGGTGTGTACTTCCAGAGAATATATAGTTTGTGGGGGGTATTTCAAATGTAAAGAGTTGTTTTTATTGAAAAACTGCAAGGTGCACATAGTGCTTAGCATAGCTGTATTTGATCTGAAAATCCCCTAAAGCGCTGTTTCAGTTTGGGGGAGTCTCCTGGGCAGGAAAGGGCATCTACCAATATATATGTGGTGCCGTTGTAACCGGGAGAAATTGGGATTTCACACGCAATAAGATTTTTTTGACAAACTTACATTTTTTATTACAAAAAAACACTACAAATTGTAAAAAATAGATTTTTTTTTATTTTTTTGCACATATCTCACCCCAAAATATTAAGAATACACCTGAAAATGACAAACAAGACATTTCATGTTAAAGCCCAGACTCTGCTGAAAAAAACAATATACAATTTTTCTGGGAAATCCCTTCAAAAATCACAGTTGAACATGCATAGTGCAAAATAGTGAAAAATGGTCTGGCAACAAAGCGTAACAAAAACTCCAGGTAGGCTGGCAGCGAAAGGGTTAAGGCCAAGAAACTCATCACTATCCGGATCTAACCCGGAAGAAGTCAACAGGTCCCTGACCACCGACCTGGTAGCCACCACCAGCAGCGCTGAAGCACAAACCGGCCTCATGGCTGACCCAACACTGGCAAAACCATGACAAGCCATCTGGTCAATGCGTTTATCCTCACCATCTTTAAGAGTGGAACAATCAGGAGAATTTAAAACAGCAGTGTTGGATAAACCCAGAATCGGTGCATCCACCTCAGGAGGGGACGCCCAAACGCTTAACCGTATCCAAGGGAAAGGGATATTTTTTGTCCCAACCCTGAGGGACACCTGGGAGCCGGGCAGGCCTCTCCCATTCCTTAGCAATAATTGCCTCAAAATGCTTTTGGTTAGGAAATTCCAAGCGCGGCCTGGATTCCTCGAAAAATTACCCCTTTTGCTGTGGAGCCACCTCAGGAGGAGAAATAGCCAAAACCTCAAACATCTGAGCCAGAACATTAGGAGTATCCGAAGACCTCCCCAAGCCCCGCTCGGTATCAGCGCCAACAAACTGCTGATCGTCTGAATTATCTGATTCCTCATATACCTCCCCTTCCTCAAGTTGGGAGTAATCAGACCAGTCCAGATTATAAACATCATCCAAGTCGACCGCCGGTGAAGATGGTGACAAGTGCTTTCTCTTAGCCGGAGCCTTTCTGGTGACCGTGCTGGAGAATAATTTTTCAAGATTGGCCAATCGGGCACACATCTCAGATTGCAACTGCCCGTCCATGACAACGTCAGACGGGGCACGGATCAAACTGGGAGGGGGAGGAGGAGAGACCAGCGGCGCTGAACCAGACGCCTGGGGTCCGGACTGTCGCGTAATAGTCTGCTGCGCGCATGGTATACACAGATATACATCATCGCCAGTAAGGGATGCCCCACACCCCATACACTTCCGGGATTGCCCCGAGGGGAGCCCAAGCCCAGTATCCGGGGATGCCTCCATAAGATGAACTTATAGTTGGTCGCAATGACCGAGGGAATTACGCATATAAGCAGCCCGGGATGCCCCTTTAATGTCCCAAGTGGGAGGATTTGTAATAAGCCAATTTAAGAACCCCGGGACCCTAGGACCGGGAGAAACCCCCTATCACCACTGTAGGTTCTATCTGAAAGACATAAATAAAAAAGGCTAATAAGAAAAGCCGAGCATAAAATATATTTATACATAAATATATATAAATGTAGGTGATGGGAAAGAAGGGGGCCCACAGGGCCACTCACTGTGGTCCTTGAAGACAGCGTCCTCTCGCAGTGAGGTAAAAGCAGCTCTGAGGAGAGAAGGGGGGCGTGGCCAGCATGCAGAGCGCGAAGTGCCTTGCTCCGCCCCCCTCTCTGGAAACAGGCACGGAGCAAAGCTCCTCAGCAGTGCCTGTGACACAGGGGCAGGCCGCAGCGCTCGAAAGCCCGGCCCCGCCCCCAAGTGTGAGAGCGTGAGGGGAGAAGCTCCCCTCCGCCATGTCACCGCAAAAGGCCGGCACCGCAGCAACGTGCGGCCGCGGCGCTGGTCTCAGAACAGACCACGAGGAGGGGAGCGGGCCGTGGCTTGACCCCGATGCCCGGCCCCGCTCCCCACTCAGAATCTAAGGCCGCATCAGCGCCTATCATACGGGTGGGGGCCGCGGCTCGTGCCTAAAGCCCGGCCCCGCCCCTTTTACCTCAGAAAGAAACGCTGCATAATAATGGCGGCCACAGCGCCGTTTTGAGAGTAAAATACCCGCTGAGTTATAATTAATAAATAAAATAATAGACTAATGAAAGAATAAATCAATAAATTAATAATTACAAAATTACTCAATTAACAAATTTAGACCTAACACCGAATAAGGGGCCCTGCTCCTACCCCCCGCCTCCCCGCTAGGGAGAGGGGAATTACCCAAAGAGGGGGACCACCCAAAGTGTAAGGCCGAGGGACGGGGCATCCCAAACCGGGGTCACCGTCCCGGTTGACCGCCTACCCTCTTGTATAGGGTCTCACGGTAGAGCATTTGCTCCTAAGCACCAAGGGTGCCTTTCTACCCTCGCCTGGACCATCAGCCTAGGCTGGGAGGCATGGGGAACAGAAAAAAGATCCGGGTGGAAATAGATAACTAAAGGGCCGGGAGTCATCCCGGCTACCTGAAACCCCCCTGTGCAAGGAGGAGACCTCATCTTCTGACTTGCTCGCCGTCTGCAGAGAGGAAGACTGGGTAATGAATGGGAGGTCCCAGGTATTTATGGACCGGGAGGGGCTCTCTATTTTCCTTGCATCTCTGCATATCGCCATCTACAGGTCAGTATTACCCACACGTTATGAATTTCTTGAAGCGGGGTGTGTAACATACTTAGAATATATTGTTTATGGGGAGCAGGACCCACCTCGAACATTAAAAAATAAACATTCTCTTCCACAACCCCACGTTAATTTGTAGACAAATCCAACAAAATGTTTGGAAAATAAATTTTGGTTTATGACACTAAATAAAATGAAACAAAAAACAAACAAGGAATGTAATTTAAGCAAAAACATTTTCAACAAGTTGTGAACGAATCGCCTGTGCTGTGTCACTTTGTGATCCTGAGTAGGGAGGTGTATTTAAACCCTCCTCAGGCAGCTCACTGTATCTTTGCACACGGCGTTGTATGGCGAGGTTGTGCAGGACCCCACAAGTAATAATAATCTTGATGACCTTGGCGGGCTCATACTGCAGAGCACCCCCAGTCTGGTCAAGACATTGGAAGCAAATCTTCAGTAATCCAAAGGCACGTTCAACCACTAAGCGAGTCCTCCTATGCGCTGTGTTATAACGCTCCTGGGCCTGCGAGGTTGGGTGGAGGATGGGGGTAAGTAACCACGGGAGCAAAGGATATCCCGAATCACCTGCCAAAAAGAAAAAACATTTTAGCAAACAACCTAATCCAAAATAAACATGACAAATGTTCCTCTTTGCAACATGTAGTGGCAGGCCCCATACATAGTTGCGACAAAACTATAATGTTTTCCCCCCAAAAAAAAACCCACAAGTAACTTACATGATAATTACAAATAGGGCATGTTATGTTACTTTAAAATGCCAAGAACAGGGAACAACAGACAGAGGCCTAAGGGGAAGAGCCTCAATAATGTGCTGCTTAGCATTCAAGCATTATTGAACAGGGACAATAGGTGAGCTGTGCAGTGTCAGAGCAAAGCACAGTTGTGATGAGGCAACATGCACATCCACTCCTGTACAATGACTCTGGTATGCAACATAGCTAAGAGGACCAGGACAGGAAGGAATAGTGGAGATTAACTAAAAAAACCATAGCAACAAATACTGGTAAGTAATTGATTGTAAACTTGTACTGATTCATTGTAGTCTCAAACAGATTAGTGGGGTGCAGGCACAGACCAATCACAAAAATCATGCTGGACAACAACCACAAATTTCAAACACATACCCTGTAGCCATCCGCCAGACAGATCTCCTGATTAAAAACAATGAAAGAGGCTGGAGTTCCTCAAAATGTGGGAATCATGGGTGGAACCAAGGAAGGCTGCAAATAAACTTAAAAATTGCAGATCTGGGCCTGACACTGCCTGAACATTAATAGGATGGCCCATCTTCCTGTTCCTGCAAAAGCAAAAGATTACAGGAATTAGTGGGAACAAAAGTGTAAACATACTTAAATATTTTCTTTCACATAAACAACATTTAAAAACAATGGATGTTTGGGATACACAGGGTGTAGGTCAGCTTTTATCCCCCCCAAAAAAAAAAAAATTAAAAAATGCTGACCTAAACCACATACCTGAACAGATATTCCTGGTCAGCAGGCGGAATTAACGAAACGTGTGTACAATCGATGGCACCCATGACGTTGGGCATGTCGGCTATGTTATAAAAGCCCAGCTTAACCGCATTCCAGGCTTCCGCTGTGTCAGGGAAAAAAATAAATTTGGGTGCCAGGGTAGCCATGCCATCCAAAAACTTGGTAAGGTTGCGGCTCAGCGTAGACTGGGACATCCCCACGGAGAAGGCACCCAGTCTCTGGAATGAGCCGTTTGCCAAAAACTGCAGGCAGCCAACCAATTTGGTCATACCTGCAATTGCATGCCCCTTCCTTGTGGTGCGGGCTAACCATGGCCGCAGCTGGCTATACAAGTCCTGGAGAGAAACACGGTTAAGGCGGGTGAGCTTGAATAACTCAAGGTCATGCATGCCATCGATGTCCAAACGTGTTCGGTGCAGCCTGGTTTCTGCCATGCTCAAAAGAACCAGGCCGCGTAGCTGACGCCTTTGATGCTCGCTCACAGAAAAATGCATGACATGGAACACAAATACGCCTGCTAATAGTGGCCGTAAGTTGCCCGACAACACCCTCGTTTTATTGGGCTGATTTCAATTGGAAATCAAGGCTCTGCATCAGTTAAAAAATCGGACCAATGAACGACAAGTCCGTTTTCACGGAGTACAGCCTCTTGCGAGCTGTCAATCGTAAAGGCGCATGCCGAAACACCTGAGCGCATAAACGCACACAAAAAGCAACATAGCACCCTTTAATGACCCGATCACAGCACAAAACCAACAGGAAACGTACGGGATAGCTGAACGAGGAGGCTCTGCATCAGGCCAAAGCTGTCTCTTATGAGTAATTAATCATCCTTAGGCCCTTATTTATGAAGGAATAGCGACAGGTAGCGACTGGTGAGCGGCCGGTAATGACGGGCCCCGCCACGAGAATGCCGGCTCCCCACCACAATCACACATTTATCAAGCCAATCCTGCTTAGCGACTGAGATAGCGCCATATAGCGACTCATTCATAGAAACATAGAAACATAGAAGGTTGACGGCAGAAGGAGACCATACGGTCCATCTAGTCTGCCCTTATGTGTATACTGTATGTACTCTTTATCTTAGGATAGATGTGTGCTTATCCCAGGCATGTTTAAATTCAGTGACTGTTGATTTCTCAACTACCTCTGCTGGAAGTTTGTTCCAAGCATCTACTACTCTTTCTGTAAAATAATATTTTCTAACATTGCTCCTGATCTTCCCCCCGACTAGCTTCAGGTTGTGCCCCCTTGTTCTATCAGTAAGTTTCTTCTTAAAAACAATTCCCTCCTGAACCTTATTCAATCCCTTCACATATTTAAAGGTCTCAATCATGTCCCCCCTCTCCCTTCTTTCCTCCAGACTGTACAAATTAAGTTCTTTAAGTCTTTCCTGATAAGTTTTAAGTTTAAGTCCTTCCACCATTTTCGCTGCCCGCCTTTGGACACGTTCTATTTGAATAATGTCTTTTTGCAGGTAAGGTCTCCAGAACTGCACACAGTATTCTAGCTGTGGCCTCACCAGGGCTCTATACAACGGCATCACAACCTCCCTCTTCCTACTGGTGATGCCTCGAGCTATGCAGCCGAGCATCCTGCTTGCTTTTCCCACTGCCTGGCTACACTGTCCACTCATCTTGCAGCTATCAGTAATCAGTACCCCTAAATCTCTCTCCTCCGAGATCCTGGCTAACACACTGCTGCCCATACGGTACTCAGAGCAGGGATTCCTTCTACCCAAGTGCATGATTTTACATTTAGAGACATTAAACTCTAGTTTCCACAGTTTCGACCATCTATCCAGTAAAGCTAAATCATTTTCCATGTTGCAGACACCTCCCGGAATATCCACCCTATTACTAACCTTTGTATCATCAGCAAACAGACAAACTTTTCCTACCAAGCCTTCTCCTATGTCACTTACAAATATATTAAAAAGAATGGGGCCCAGGACAGAGCCCTGCGGCACACCACTTGTAACTCGCCTTTGTTCAGATTGCACACCATTTACAACCACACTCTGATACCGATCCCTCAGCCAACTGGAAATCCACTGAACTATCCAGGGATTGAGTCCTACCTTCAATAACTTATCTATGAGCTCCTTATGTGGTACAGTGTCAAAGGCTTTGCTAAAATCCAGATAGGCGATATCCACAGCACCACCTTCATCTAACACTTTAGTGTCATTGTCAAAGAAATCAATAAGATTGGTCTGACATGATCTTCCCTCAGTAAAGCCGTGCTGTTTTGGGTCCAATAGGTCATTAATTTTTAGATGGGAAATTATCTGTTTTTTTAAGAGTGTTTCCATTAATTTGACCACTATAGATGTTAAACTAACTGGCCTGTAATTACTGGCTTCTTCTCTACTCCCCTTTTTATGGATTGGTACGACATTGGCCATTCTCCAATCATCTGGAAGCTCACCAGTTGAAAGGGAATGGTTAAGTAAATCAGTCAGAGGGGCTGCAATCACAAACGTAAGTTCCCTTAGAACTCTGGGGTGGATTCCATCTGGACCCATCGCCTTACTTACCTTTAGCTGTGCCAGCTCGGCTAAGACATCAGCCTCCAGAAACTCCGGAGCTGTGCCCTCCCAGCTGGATGCTGTGCTATGGCAATGCCTGCTACTATCTGAAAATACCGAACAAAAGTAGCTATTCAGATGGTCAGCCACAGCCTTATCTCCGTCAATATATTTATTTTCCCTATTTCTAATTTTTGAGACTGCATTGTTTTTCTTCTTTCTGTCACCAATATATCGAAAAAAGGTTTTATCTCCCCTCTTCATAGATTTGGCCATTTCTTCCTCCTTTTGCCCTTTAGCAGTCCTTATAATTAGTTTTGCTTTCCTCTGTTTAATTTTATATGCCTCTCTGTCAGCTACACTTCCACTTACTTTATACTTCTTATAGGCAGACTTCTTATCGTTTATGATAGTGCTGACTTCCCTAGTAAACCATAATGGTTTCTTCTTCCTTCTTCCATTCATCATTATTCCAGCCTCAGCCCACAGCGCCAGCGTCCAACCTTGAACAGCGACAGGTATGACCTCTCGCTACCTGGCGCGCTCCAATGCATTTCAATGGAACAATCTTTAAATATTAATAATTAATTGTTATTAATGTTTTTTTTTTTTTTTTTTTAAATGTGAAAAATTCTGTGACCACTTCTGCCATTTTAGATTTTTTTTTAAGGGAAAAGAAATAAAAAAAAAATTGTACAGAATTGATATTACAGGTCTGATATTAATGTATTCATATTACTAAATTATTGAAATTTTTTTTTTTGGTTTCCAAAAATATGGTGGTTTGGGGGTTAAAAAACTACTTTTAACACATCGCCTCCAGCGCTCTGGGGTTTAAACATGCATTTCACTGCGCTTTAATTTTTTGAGCGTGATTTTTTGATGAATATGGTGGAAGCCGGTCGCTCTGACCAGTCGCTATCATGCGCACCCATACATCGCGGAACCTGTCAAATAGCGACTCTTAACCCCGTATTGAACATTTAGCCAGACCGACTGAGCAACCGAACAACGGCCAAGCACAGCGACTACTAGCGGGTGCTGTGAAAATACTGCTACAGTCGCTCAACTGTCGCTACATATCGCTATTAATAAATCAGCCTCTTTGGCCCTTATTTAACAAGTGATAGCGACAGGTAGCGACTGGTGAGCGGCCGGTAATGACGGGCCCCACCACGAGAATGCCGGCTCCCCACCACAATCACACATTTATCAAGCCAATCCTGCTTAGCGACTGAGATAGCGCCAGATAGCCACTCATTCATCATTATTCCAGCCTCAGCCCACAGCGCCAGCGTCCGACCTTGAACAGAGACAGGTATGACCTCTCGCTACCTGGCGCTCTCCAATGCATTTCAATGGAACAATCTTTAAATATTCATAATTAATTATTATTTTTTTATTTTTTTTTTTTTAAATGTGAAAAATTCTGTGACCACTTCTGCCATTTTAAATAATTTATTTTTAAGGTAAAAAAAAATAAAAAAAAAAATACAGAATTGATATTACAGGTCTGATATTAATGTATTCATATTACAAAATTATTTTAAAAACTTGTTTTTTTTGGTTTCCAAAAATATGGTTGTTTGGGGGTTAAAAAACTACTTTTAACCCATCGCCTCCAGCGCTCTGGGGTTTAAACATGCATTTTACAGCGCGAGAATTTTTTGAGCGTGATTTGTTAATGAATATGGTGGAAGCCGGTCGCTCTGACCAGTCGCTATCATGCACTCCCATACAGCGCGGAACCTGTCAAATAGCGACTCCTCACCCAATATTCAACATTACGGCAAACCGACTGAGTCGCTATCAACTACCGAACAACGGCCAAGCACAGCGACTACTAGCGGGCGCTCTGAAAATGCTGCTACAGTCGCTCAACTGTCACTACCTGCCGCTGTTAATGAATCAGCCTCCCCGTCTGTGTGCTTAAAGTTACTGAGCAGCGTGCTCAGTAGGTCACCGCTGCCTGAGAGAGCAAAGTTTCCAAAGTTTTCCAGGTAAAAATCCAAAAGGCACAAGCTGTCTCTTATGAGTAATTAATAATCCTTAGTCTATGTGCTTAAAGTTGCTGAGCAGTGTGCTCAGTAGGTCACCTAGGGCAGTTCTGATAATTGAACTGTAGGTGACGATGAGTATACAGATGGTCGTAGAAAGCGTAGAAAGCAGGGGGAGCAGCATGGTAGCTTTGTACCGTTCAAGTGTTACTCAATCAGTTCTGATCAATAGCCGTTTAACCCACCTGGAGGGGTTTCATAAAGTGGAACAAAACCCAGCGGAACTCTCCTGGGTTTTGTTCCGTGCCCTTGAATCCCATCCGATTTTGGGATTCCCCGCCGTGGGAAAACTGCCAGATCACCCATAATAACTCACCTTTTCCCAGTCCAACGGAACATGAGCAGGCTCTTGTCCAATCAGAAAAAAAGAAGAAATACGATACAGCATGGATGCTGCTTAAAGACTCGTCCCACTTGCTTTATTAGTGTCGGCAGCATCCATATGATATTGTATGTCTTCTTTTTACTTATGCGCTTAGCAGGGACAGGTAGGGTTCTGCTTGATATCTGGATGCTAGTAGTGCAGCACCACCATCACATTTTTACTCGCACTTGCTTTCAATGGGCTTTCATTAGTTGTGCATAAATAGCATGTTTTTTTTTTTTTTTTGCTCAAATCATTGTGTGACCTCTCCTGGCTGCAAACGAACACTTTTAGAAACTTTTTTGACTTTTAATATTTTTATGCAGAATTGTCATTACAGGTCTGGCATTAAAGTGTTATTGTCACAGTGTTAAAGCAATGTCATTCCATGTGTTTTCGCTTTGTTACTGCTGACAGAGCGCCGACACTGTGTGTGTGTGACTAGTGTTTTGTTAAATATGGTGTGGAGCGTGGAGTGCCGGACACACTGAGCTGATGCTACCTCTCGCTCGCTGCAGCTTTATACTGTTCTTACAGCGCCCAACACACATCACATACAACAATGCTGGCCAGGTTACTAGAGAGACCAAGACGCTCTGTTACAGCGCCCGATACCTGCTTACAGCGTCTACTAGTGGTCGCTCTAAGTGTCGTTATACAGACCCTCATCTGGCAATACCTGGTGTTAGTGAATCAGCCTCTATGTATTTCGGTAAATGGCTCTGATTTTCTTCAGTGGTGAGAGAAAGTGGCTGCATTCCCTGTGAAATGCTCACTCCCGCCCCAGTCTATCTGAATGGCTGGGGCAAGTGTGCGCACTTCCCAAAGATGCAATTGATGTGGCCGCTTGCGCCCCCCATTGAAAACAATCAGAGCTGTTTGCAGAATAAAATAGTAACATCAAACGGCTCTGATTGGGTGGGTGGTTGACCAAGAGGAGACCTCACTCAGGGATGATAGTTGGACTCTGGAGAGAATAGCAAAGAAATCTACCCAAAGTGCTGGATCTCCAGACCAAGGGGCATGTAGGATCAACTCAAATCTGACCAATTCAAGTCACCCTTTACTGCCAGCACAGAAAATTAAAACTGAACTCATATGTACTAGGAAAGTGTTTGGGTCTGGAACTGGCAACTCTAAGCACTGGTCACTGAGTGGTGTGAAAGTTAGAGGCTAATTTATTATAAACGGTGCAGGCGCACCGCAACGTGGGCATCAGGCTGCCAGCGCTATCAGCAGTAGTGCTCCTGGCCAGGCAGTGTTCGCAGCGCACGGCTTTTAAATGCCCATGTGCTACTGACATCTAGCGCTGTCCAGGAGCGCCGCAAGTTGAAAGTATTTAAGAAAAAATACATAGCGCTCCCAGAGGCACTCAACGATGGAATTCCAGGCACACAGCACCCCTTGGAGTCCCAATTTTTTTCTTTTTTAGGGTCATGGAATTTTTTTGTTTTTTTAAATGGGAATTGCATAGTGGACACTTAAAAAACATGACGCAGCTTTCCTCAAATCAGCTGGCCAAATTACAAGTTTGCAGCGCAACACAGAAGTGCTAAAAATGTATCTAGAAATGATCCCAACTAGCCCAGAGATCCCGTGGCACATGCACCAGTCTAACGAAAAAATAAAAAATATATATTTAAAATGTCTAAATAATTATAACCATTGAAGTCAACTGAAATGTATGGGATAAGGCCACACAGTGCAGGGTGAGCGCCTGGTCTTCTCTGACACTGTAGGGAAATCAGATAGAGGCTGATTCATTACTAATGCCAGGTATCGGCAGAGGAGCGTCTGTATAGCGGTGCTTAGAGTGACCGCTAGTAGACGCTGTAAGCGGGTATCGGGCGCTGTAGTAACCTGGCCCACATTGATGAATGTGATGTGTGTTGTGTGATTGTGACATTAATACTTTAATGCCAGACCTGTAATGACAATTCTGCATAAAAATATAAAAAATCAAAAACATTTTCAAAAATGACTTTTTCTAGGCCAGGTCACACAATTATTTGAGAGGAAAAAAAAATTAAAAACAAACCCTGTTCAAACAGAAGAAAAGGAACGTCCACTGAAATGTATGGGAGGGCGACAGGTAGCGACAGGTAATAACTGTCGCTCTGGAAGCTAGAGCGCCGATGCTATATGCTGAGCTGCCTGTAATAACACATTGTACGCTACATGGCGCTGTTAAAGTTGCGTACAGCACACAGCGTTCATCAGACGCTGCCTGCCGCTAGGAAGCATTACCTGCCGCTATCCCTTCATGAATAACCCCCATAGTCAAAAAACCAGAGCGCCTGTGATAGTGCCAGGTAGTGTCCCATGTATCAACAGCACCAGCGATGGGAGTTTCCTGCAGTGCCAGATCCCATACATTTCAATGGGCTGGGATGGTTATAATTAATTACCATTCATTATCTGGTTATAATTATATAGGCATTTAGTTTTTAGAATAAATTTTTAGAACTATAGAAATAATAAATTGGGATTTCAACAGATGTTGTGTGTCTGAAATCTTGTTTTCTGAGCGCCTCTGGAAGATCTGTGTATTTTCTTAATAAATATATTCAGTTTGGTTATGTGTCACTAGTGCATAGGCAAATAAAACTCGTGCTCTGCAAACACTGCCTGACTTGAAGCACTACAGCTGACAGCACCACCAGCCTGAAGCCAGCATTGCCGGTATAATAATAAATTTGACTTCCCATATGTTGCAGACCAGATCTTCAAGATGACACTGAGGAAAAACTGAGGAATAAGAGATGAGCAGAAGATTTTAATTTTAGCCTAGACAGAAAAGCTCTAAAAATTTGTAATATATAAAGCATAACCTTTCATTTAGTCGTGGAATGTACCAAACCTGGTATTTATGAAGGTTTTATATTAAAATTGCTGAATTCATGCATATTCTCCGAAATAGTTATTCTTCAAACGCGCATTCGTCTCGCATTCCTGCTGCTTGATATCTATCTGTAAGCAGGGGAAAAAAACTTTGTTATGTATCCATCTCATACAGCAAGTACTTCATAAAACTACATCAAAGCTTTCCTTTTCGTTGATTTCCAACATACCTCGTCTTTGTGCCACTTTGTTTCCTCACGGGGTTGTAAGCTTTAAAACAGGCCGCCTTTTAAAGTCTTGCATTTCAGAGGGAAAGTACATGAATTTTCGAAGAGTTAGAAGGCTTTGCTTTCCTCAGGTAAAAATCTAGAGTTGAAAAGACAGCATTGACCAAAAGGACTTTCGAAAAGAATGCTTAGTCCCCGAAGCCACAAAATAATCCACAGTTGTTTACAAGATGATTTGACCTTGCTGTGGGTTTACAACAACTAATTAGACTTCAGTGTCCATGAACGCTGTGACATATGTTTTTTTTTGTAAATATGGTAATAATATTATAGAACATGCAGTCCCTTGCTCTACAATGTTTCTCACCAGTGATTAGCTCCCATCAAATTCCTTGAAGGAACTATTAAAGGGCAACTGTCAGTATAACAAAAAAGATACTCACCTTTAGATGTATTATTCCTTACCGTTCCTCTTGACTAAACATAACATGTGTTATCAGGGGGTGACCAACTTTGAAACGCAACGTGATTTCATGATATGGTGTCGCAAGGTTAAATGATATTCTCAGAATACTCAGTGACTGCACACTCGGGTTCATTCCTTGCCTGAGACACTTACCTTCCATGTTTAAGATGGTAGATCCTCATTTTTACAACCTGTCAACATAAAAATCTCTTCCCTCTGATATTTATCTAGATGCCTGGTTCCTTGTGCATGTGCAGATGCCTGTGTCTTTGCAAGCATTGAGGTTTTAAAGGAGCAACTGATATTGATGGAATTGCTGTCTGATAGGGATGAGCAAACCAAACAAATTCAGTCAGAATTTCAGCGAAAAATAAATTAGTCACAAATCTAAATTTCTTCTTAGTCAGGCTTCCTCTCTTCTATGAAGTCTGCCCCCCCCACCCATCGGCTGAGAAGCCAGACAGAGGAAGCACTCCTACACGTCGGCTGAGAAGACAGGCGTAGGAAGCCTTCCCGCGCCCATCTGGGGAACCTGTCTGAGAAGCAGCCTGCGAAGCCATTCGATAAGCCATCCAAGTAGCCATCTGAGAAGCCGACCTCCCCATCTGCAGGCCTAGAAGCTGGGCAAAGGAAAGCCGGCCCTTTCAACTGCTGGCTGAGAAGCCAGGCAGAGGAAGCCGACCTCCCTACCGGCCGACAAAGAACACGGGCAGAGGAAACCCTCACCCACCGGACAAGAACTGGATATGAAGTCTGATGGAGGAAACCTGCCCCTTTGTGCGCCTGCCGAGAAGCCGTCTGGAGGTTGCCCATCTGCCCGCCAACTTGATCCTGCCTGTCCCGCAACCTGCTGAGAATCCATCCGGAACAAGTGAGTTTATTTTATTGTATTCCCCGGGTAGAGTTGAGTAGTTTAAATATGATTCAGACGAACCCCAAATTTCTTGGAGAAAGTCGTTGGAATCCTCTAGAACGAATTTTGAGGAAGTTTACCCATCTCTACTGTCTGATCTTCAGTCTCATCTGTGCTTCTTGGTTCTTGTGACTTTTTTTTGCAACCCGGCTACTCTCAAAAACCCTTCTGAACTCTCTTTGTGTGGGATTTCCTTTTTCAACCTTGGCCTGTCTGCTGACTCCAAATGTGCTTCTTGACTGGATACATAGCTTTGAATCTAAGCTCTCCACCCCAAACTTCTAGTCCTGCATCTCTGCTTGTGACCTCGACCTTGGCCTGACCTCTATCTCTTTTCTCAGAAACTTCAGTCACTGCAACTACCAGAACTTCCCTTGCATGTGCTGCTTATTGCTCCACTTGGCATCTGTCACTGAGCTGCAGAGGTGTTCCCACCAGTGTCACTGGAGCCTTGAGCCTAGTCCCTCAGCACTTGGCTAGTTTGCCAACTTCTGCTTGTGTCCTGCTCTGGAGCCTGCTAGATATGCTACAGGTGTCTTTATTTAGCCATCCAGTGCATGTGGGGTGAGGTCTTTTAAGGCTCCAAACTAACTAAACTTGAGGAGAAGTAAGAGTAGGCAAAACTGTTTAATATCTACAATCGATTTGCCCAGGTCAATTGCTTTAACATTTATCAGCTCAGAAATTATGGTTTGGTCTTAAGAAATGCCTCTTGGCTATCACGATTGAGGGATCTTGCTGTGGCAATGCCAAGCCCACCCCTCTGCACATGCAAGATACTATGGCAAAATCTGAGGACACATCGCTGCTCTTAGCAGACATTGATCAGTTTAGAAATGCTTGAAAATCAGAACCAAATCATTTTTGAAGTCCTAGTGGAAGATTGATGGTGTTTAGGGTTCATCAAAGTGAAACTGAAGTAGCTGGCCTGGACCTACATTAAAAAGAAAGGCTGAGTCCTGGACAGTCTATATT